>JADRCH010000063.1:1028629-1058629 GCA_019843965.1 Rhynchomys soricoides
GGCCTGGAGTAGGCCTCAGGGATGGCGTTAGTGTCCTCATAAACGGGATCCTAGGCCTGGAGTAGGCCTCAGGGATGGCGTTAGTGTCCTCATAAACGGGATCCTAGGCCTGGAGTAGGCCTCAGGGATGGCGTTAGTGTCCTCATTAACGGGGTCCTAGGCCTGGAGTAGGCCTCAGGGATGGCGTTAGTGTCCTCATAAATGGGGTCCTAGGCCTGGAGTAGGCCTCAGGGATGGCGTTAGTGTCCTCATAAACGGGGTCCTAGGCCTGTAGTAGTGATGAGCATTTACTCTCAGTACTCAGGAGGCAGAGGCAGGCCAATTTCTGTGAGTTCAGGGCCATCCTAGTGTACATAATGAGTTCTAGGCTAGCCAGGGCTACAGATGAGAGAGATAGAGAGATATAGATAGATAGATAGATAGATAGATAGATAGATCGGGAGAGAGACACACACAGAGAGACAGAGAGAGACAGAGAGAGAAGGGAACTGAGAGTCAGCCTCAGGCACTTTGTTACAGCTGCCTGAGCTCAGCCACCTGGCCAGCTGGTTGCTGCTTCTCCGGACTCCCTGTGCATTGTATAAACATCTTCTGTAATCATGTTCGTTTCTATTTTCAGTGGTTTCTCTGCACTGCAGGCTGTGGCCTTTTGAAAGGCAGAGACTATTCTGTTTTTGCCCTCTGCTTCTCTTGTGTTTATTGACAGACCTTGGCCCAGATCAGTTGCCAAGAAATGTCTATTGTCTCGGTGATCAAATAAGCTCATGGACGCAGGAATACTTTTTCATATGTGGAATGCCACGTCGTTATTGTCAGCCACAAGATCTGGTTGCTGCCATTGTTTCTCCTGGTGCGAGGGGCAATCTTAGGTACAAGAGGGGGAGCTAGCACAGTGGATGATGGGGGTGGCAAACTTAAACCCTTTTAGGGCCAGGAAGGTGAGACAAATGGGGACTCAAGGCTGAGGTGAGTCCACAAGAGCAGTGGGTAGAGGCAAATTGTACCAGGTGTGCTCCATTATGCAGAGCTACTGGCTCCTGTCTGGCACGTCCACTGGGTGCAGGGCTCTTGGTTACCACATCTGACTAGTTAAGAAAAGGCTGAGAATCAGATTTCACTTAGTGAAATAGGTATCTAATATGCAGGCAATTCAATGGAAGTTAAAAAACAGTGCTGTGGAGTTGGAAAGAGATGTAGCTCGTGGACTTTTTGGCCTGTAGTGCCGAGTTCATGACCTATGAGCTAACGGCATATATCAGAGATCTGGAAGAAACTAGGTCCAAGCTCCAGTTGTTTTTCTCCTGTCAGGAAGATGACCTGGATGCTCTGATCTTGTCCCCTCTTTCATGAGATGGAAGCAGTAACAGCTTGGAGCTTAAGGGTTTGTGGTTAGGCAGAGTCGGTGGCTCTGGGGAAGAGCAGAAATGGTGGACAAATTGGTTCAGAAGCCTCTGGAGGTTTGGGTGTTGAGAATGAATGAAATCTGTAATGATCATTTTTGAGACCCAAGAGGAAACAGAGAGGTTCCCAAGCAAGTGGGTAAATTACCTGCCTTAATCTAAACTATCTAAGTAGCTGCTGAATAAATACTCAGGTCATTCATTCATTCAGAAGTACTCAGGTCATTCATTTATTCTTTCATTCATTTATCCTTGATGGGTGCTGCCTAGTAAAGTGCTAGGGTGCCTGAGAGGAAGCGATGGCTCTTGTTAAACTCATAATAAAGAGGTTAGTATCTTGAATTAAAGACAGGAGTGGGGCAGAAGAATGGGGAAAAGTTAACCCTTTCCATGCCTTTTACAGATGTGTGATGTTGGACAGGTTACTAGAACATTTTCTGCATCCTATTTCCTCATCTGCAGAATGGGGATCACTGAAACACTGCTTCTTGGGATTGTCATGAGGAATTACTAGGTTAATGCCTGAGAGTCAGGTACAGTGTCATTAGGGACCCAGGTAGAGCTGGCATCTTGACTGGGTTCCCCAGAAGCATATTCTAGGATCCTGGTGAGCAGTTTTGTGACACTCCAAATTGTCATGACTGTGAGGGAAAATAAGCTACCACACATGCTTTTTGTCTGAGGTTGAGGAACAGCCCAGCAGGTCAAGGGAAGTCCTTAAAGAACTAGCAGATTCAGGCATGCATATTGTAATCCCAGCAGTCAGGAAGATCATGATGTCAAAGTCACAGTGAATCTCAGGCTAGTCTGGACTATGTAGCAAGATCCTATTGTTTGGTTGTGAGCCCAGCCTTTAATGGCTGAGCCATCTCTCCTGTCCAAGATCATTCATTAACAAACCAAAATCAAGACCCACTCCAAACCAAGAGTGGGTGCAGATATAGGTATCAGAAGCTGAAACCCACCCAAGTTGGGGGTAGTATGCAGAAATAATGACTGAAAAGGAGCTTCCATAGTGCTAGCCTTGGTTGGTCAGCATCCAACATCACTCTGAGCCAAGGTGGGTGTTTGAATCCAGCATCACTCTGGGCCAAGATAGGTGCTTGAATCAATGCAGTGATTCAGATGTGGGAAGAACATCAAAATGTCAGATGAGTTACCAGTTTGATCATAGTCCTGACACGATTTTCTTCAACTATATTAGTAATTACTACAGCTTAGGGTAAGGCTTGCTGTATACACACTGCTGCAAACTTAGCTGTACCCCATCCTTCCCTCCACAAACATGTTAGGTTTTGACCATCAGTGTGATCATATAGAGATGGGTTTACTATGGTTTGGATGTGAATTGTGCCCTGAAGGCTTGACCCCCACTTGAAATAGGTGGTCCTAGAAACTTCAAGAGGTAGGGTTTTGCCAGAGAAGTAGGTCACTATATATACTCCTTGGAAGATTATACCCAGTCCCAGGTTCCTTCCCACTCTCCTGCTTTATGTCATGAAGTGGGTAGTTTCTGTCATTATAATTTTGTTTTACCCTGGTCCCAGAATCAACAGAGCCAAGGACCATGGACTGAACCTTCTGAAATCATAAGCCCAAATAAGTCATCTCTCTTAAACTACTTATGTCAAGTGTTTTGTTGCAGTGACAAACATCTGCCTAACGAAGGACCTTCAGGAGATTGCTAAAGCTAAACAAGGCCATAGAGGTGGGGTTTTTATCTGATAGGATCAATGACTTCACAGCAAGAGACAACCAGGAACTGACTTTCTCTCTGCTGTGTAAAGAGTCGGTGAGAACAGAAGCATCTGCCATCCAGGAAGAGAGGCATCAGCAGGACCTGAATTCTTTGGACCATTGATTTGGGACCTTTCAGCCTTCAAAGGTATGTAAAAAAAAAAATAATCAGAGCCTGGAGAGATTGATCAGGAGTGAAGAACACTGCTGTTCATTCAGAGGACCCCGGTTTGGGTCTCAGCACCTACATGGTGAATTATAGTTATCAGTAACCAAGTTTCACAGGATCTGATACCTTCTTCTGGCCTCCCTGGGCACTAGACATGCATGTGATGCACATACATACCTGCAGGCAGAAGAATTATACATAAGTTGTTCCTGCTTGGCTATGAGGGGCTGACTAAGATACTGCCTATGCCAGGCACTGAGCAACCACTGTGCACAGCACCTAACTTAAACCTGACAACCCAGAGGACCATTCTGTCCATATCTGTCTAAATTACTTCCTTCATTGCTCGGACAAAATATCTGACTAAAACAACTTAGAGAGAAAGGGTTTACTTGGCTCACAGTTTGAGGGCACAGTCCATCATGGTAGCGAAATCATGGAGGCAGGTGAGTAAGGAAGCTGGTCACATTGTGTGTGCATTCAGAAAGCAGAGAGAGATGAATGCTAGTATGCAGTTCATTTTCTCCTCTTATTCATTCTAAGCCCTCAACTGAGAATGGGGCCATCCACAGTTAATGTGGGTTTTTCCCTCAGTTAACTCCTAAATGATTTACACAGTCTCTCACAGGCATTCCCAGAACCTAACATAATCTAGATAGTCCCTCACAGATGCACCCGGAGCTTTGTCTCCTGGGAGAGTCTAGATCCTGTGGGGCCAACAATACTAATCATCACCAGAGCCTCATTTACAATATGGAAATACAATGATAGCTTCTATGCTTTACACATTTGTTGTCTGTCTGTACTATGCTTACCACTTTATGCTTACTTGTCTATTAAGTGCTTTGAATACAACCATAGGAAATTATTATTTCCATTGGCAGAAGAAAGCAGGGCTTTTGTAGAGTCAGATTGATTTTATTTCCGTTGGCAGAAGAAAGCAGGGCTTTTGTAGAGTCAGATTGATTTTCCCAAGCCAAAGGGCTGGGTGTAGAGCTGTGGTTGGAACCCAGGATGCTCAAACCCCTGTGTTTAAATTGACAAGACAGGTTGGGCAAGTGCCAGTGGTATATCTGCTTTGGTTTTTCAGCCACCACACCAGGCCATGTCTCCATGGCTTCTCCTCACCAAAAAAAAAAAAAAAAAAGGGGGGGGGGAGGAGATGATTTCTGCTCCAGAGACTGAAACTCACAAAGGTCTCGATGAAACTGCCTTCTCCACTGTGTGCCCTTGAACATCTATCTCATCAGATGCACACACTTGCTTTTCTGGTGTGTCAGTACTAGACTACATCAACCTCTGGAGACTTCTGTCTGTGAGGGAGAAAGTTGCCTTAGCCAAGGCCCTGTCTCCTCCACATGGAAAGAGATCATTACCCCAGCCTTCTGTGTTTGTAGTGTCTCAGAGAGCAAATCCCCTTTTCACATGCTCTTGCTTCCTGTCTCCTAAAAAGAAAAGATTTTCCTCTTCGGCATTCAAATTAGATGAGCATGTTAAGCAAGGAGGAGAAGATTAGAGCAGGCCGCAGCCAGACTGCCAGATCACAATCTCATTAGCTTAGAGAGGCCCCTCAGAGTTTGCAGAAAAGAAAGCAGAAGCCTGGGAAGTCATCTGAAATGAGAAGACACACCACCAAAGGAGATGGAGAAGCTCATGCCTGTGTGGGGGAGTGAGGACAGGAGGTCTTTGAGGAGGTGGCTGGGGTCCGTCTTCCCATATCTTGTGTGTGTCTCTATAATCATTTTCACTGGCTACCTCCAGCCAGAAAGCTAAAAATGTAATCACACGGTTCTCTGCAAACACAGCCTGGGTGACTGTCTCCCTGTAGCTTGGTACAGAGGACTCCTCCTAGTGGCTTGCAGAGATAGGAAGATTGGTTTTCTGTAGAGCGACAGCAAGCTGCAGGTAGCTAGCTTCTTCTCACTATCCTAATAGGGCAGAGTGGGAGGAAAACAGACCAAAAATAGGCCAGGATTGTGTCAGGGAGGCCTCTTGAATTCAGAGTCACGGTGGCTGGTTAGAGAGGATGGGGGGGGGGGGCAGTTGGGGGAAGGCAGTGGTTATAAAGTATTCACAGAGTTACCGCTCTGGCTGCAGAAACAGCAGGGCGTGGAGGTTGCCCTGAGGACTTCGGAACTGTGTCATTCATGTAGCTCATGCATTCATTCAACAAACACTGATTGAACAGTTTCTATGAGGCAGGCATTGTATAGAGCACCAGGATGCGAAAGCGAACAAGTAAAATGAATTCCTGCTTCCATGGACCAGAGAGAGCACATGGGAGCCCAGAGACAGCACATGAGAAAAAGTGAAAAACGAGATGGGTACCACACAGAACAGGGTATACCACCCCCTCTCTGTGTATGTGTGTGTCTGTCTCTCTCTGTCTCTGTCTCTGGGCTGTGTGTGTGTGTGTGTGTGTGTGTGTGTGTGTGTGTGTGAGAGAGAGAGAGAGAGAGAGAGAGAGAGAGAGAGAGAGAGAGAATGCACAAGGCCTAACCTATCCTTGCTTCAGGTCAGGTGGGGACCTTCACAGGGTTACTCTAGGTGCAGAGTCCCCCAAGGTATTTGTAGGGCAGAGTCCCCACTGAGTCCTTCCTCAGCTTAGACATGCTCCCTTCATTGCCCATAAGTGTTGATCCTAAGACAGATAGTGAATGCCCCTATCTTGAAGACAAGCCTCCTTCAGAGCTGGTCCTGGGGCTCAGTTACTATGGTCTAAGTGTGGACCCCAAAGCCACAAGCTAAAAGTGTATGGGGAAGGAGAGATGGCTCAGTCGTTAACAGCACTGTCATCCTTCCAGAGGTCTTAGGCATGATTCCCAGAACCCACATGGTGGCTTTTATAACTCCTCTTCTAGGGGATCCAATGTTCTTGTCTGGCCTCTGTGGGCACCAAGGTATATGTAATACACAGATATGCATGCAGGCAAAGCGTATATAACAGCTAAAACACCTGTATAAGAAAATATGCTAATGGGGACAGGAACCTTCCGGTTTATGCCTGTGGCCTGTGCCACACGCCTCCATACCCGAATAGTGCAGGGAAAAAGCTAGCCTCCCAGGAGTGTGGACAAGCCTAAGATCAGCACCTCTGCTCAGAGAGACCCACCTGGAACCCTCAGGACACAGCAACTGTAGAGTGGTCTTCCGGTTTCCTTCTGTGGCTGGGGAGCTGATCCTGTGACACAGGGCTCCATACTCAAAGAGTGCCAGGAGAGAGCTAGTCTCCCACGAGTGCTGACACACCTTCAAGCTCAGGAAAGACCACCACTTCTGTTCAAATTCCTGGATCAAGAGGGACCCTTGCAGAGCCATCAGGACACAGAAACCAAGGAATAGCTGGGGATAGGATCCTTCTGGTTTCTGTCTGCATACCAGAGCTAACCCTATACCACAGCTCTCCAAACCCAAATGTCTCTCAGAGAGAGCTGGTTTCCAAGGAGTACTGACACAGAGGCTTGCAGGAGGGACAAGCCACAGACAAAGAAAGTGAGACCAGCTAGCATCAGAGATAACCAGATGGCAAAAGGCAAGGGCAAGAACATAAGGAACAGAAACCAAGGCTACTTGGCATCATCAGAACCCAGCTCTCCCACCACAGCGAGCCCTGGATACCCCAACACACCAGAAAAGCAAGACTCAGACTTAAAATCACATCTCATGATGACGATAGAGGATTGTAAAAAGGACTGCTGTCTGTATCTCTATCTAGTCAATATAGTACTTGAAGTCCTAGCTAGAGCAATTAGACAACAAAACGAGGTCAAAAGGATACAAATTGGAAAGGAAGAAATCAAAATTTTACTATTTGCAAATGATATGACTGAATACTTAAGTGACCCGAAAAACTCCACCAGAGAACTCCTACAACTGATAAATAATTTCAGCAAAGTGGCCAGATATAAAATTAACTCAAACAAATCAGTAGCCTTCCTATAGTTGAAGGATAAACAGGCTCAGAAAGAAATTAGGAAAATGACACCATTCACAATAGTCACAAACAATATAAAGTATCTTGGTGTGACTCTAACCAAACAAGTGAAAGATCTGTATGACAAGAACTTCAAGTCTCTGAAGAGAAAAATCGAAGATGATCTCAGAAGATGGAAAGATCTCCCTTGCTCATGGATTGACAGGATTAATACAGTAAAAATGGCCATCCTGCTGAAAGCAATTACAGATTCAATGCAATTCCCATCAAAATTACAACTCAATTCTTCATAGAGTTAGAAAGAGCAATTCTCAAATTTATTTGGAACAACAAAAAAACCAGGATAACAAAAACTATTTTCAACAATAAAAGAATTTCTGGGGAATCAGCATCCCTGACCTCAAGCTGTACTACAGAGCAGTAGTGATAAAAACTGCATGGTATTGGTACAGTGACAGGCAGGTAGATCAATGGGATAGAATTGAAGATTCAGAAATGAACCCACACACTTATGGTCACTTGATCTTTGGACAAAGGAGCTAAAACCATTCAGTGGAAAAAAGACAGCATTTTCAACAAATGGTGCTGGTTCAACATGTAGAAGAATTTGAATTGATCCATTCCTATCTCCCTGTACAAAGCTCAAGTCGAAGTGGATCAAGGACCTTCATATAAAACCAGACACACTGAATCTAATAGAAGAGAAAGTGGGGAAAAGTCTTGAACACATGGGCACAGGAGAAAAGTTCCGGAACAGAACACCAGTGGCTTATGCTCTAAGATCAAGAATAGACAAATATGACCTCATGAAATTACAAAGCTTCTGTAAGGCAAAGGACACTGTAAATAGGACAAAACGTCAACCTACAGATTGGGAAAAGATCTTTACCAATCCTACATCCAATAGAGGGCTAATATCCAATATATACAAAGAACTCAAGAAGTTAGACTGCAGAAACCCAAATAATCCTATCAAAAAATGGGGAACAGAGCTAAACAGAGAAAAGGAAACTCGAAGGGTTGAGAAGCACCTAAAGAAATGTTCAACATCCTTAGTCATCAGGGAAATGCAAATCAAAACAACCCTGCGATTCCAACTGATACCAGTCAGAATGGCTAAGATGAAAAACTCAGGTGACAGCAGATGCTGGTGAGGATGTGGAGAAAGAGGAACACTCCTCTATTGCTGGTGGGATTGCAAGCTGGTACAACCATTTTGGGAATTAGTTTGGCAGACCCTCAGAAAAATGGACATAATACTACCTGAGGACCCAGCTATACCACTCCTGGGCATATACCGAGACGATGCTCCAACATGTGATAAGGACACATGCTCCAATATGTTCATAGCAGCCATATTTCTAATAGCCAGAAGCTGGAAACAACCCAGATGTCCCCCAACAAAGGAATGGATACAGAAAATGTGGTACATTTACACAATGGATACTACTCACCTATTAAAAACAATGACTTCATGAAATTCGCAGGCAAATGGATGGAACTCGAAATATCCTGAGTGAGGTAACTCAGTCAAAAAAGAACAAACACAGTATGTACTCACTAATAAATGTATATTAGCCCAAAAACTTCGGAACAACCATGATTCAATTCACAGCAACAGTTGGACTGAGTGTAGGGTCCCAGATGGAGGAGTTGGAGAAGGGACTGAAGGAGCTGAGGGAGTTTGCAGCCCCATGGAGGGAGCAACACTGTCAACTGGCCTGACACCCCCCCCCCGGGGGTTCCAGGAGACTGGATCACCAACCAAGGAATACACATGGAACAACCCATGGTGCTGGTCACATATGTGGCAGAGGAGAGCCTTGTTGGCCATCAGTGGGAGGAGAGGCCCTTGGGCCTGATGGTGTTAGATGCCCCAGTATAGGGGAATGCCAGGGAGGGAAGATGGGAGTTGGCGGGTGGATGGGGGAATACCCTCATAGAGGCAGTGATAGGGGGGATGGGATAGGGGGTTTCTAAACGGTAGACCTGGAAAGGGGAAAACATTTCAAATGTAATTAAAGTATCAAAAAAAAAAAAGAAAATATACTAATAATTTTAAAAATAAAGTTTGTTTAAGGAAGAGAAAATTTCATTGTAAACTACAGTGTTGAAAGGTAGAGAGGTCTGGGGTTCTGAGATCAGCAGTTTATTTTGGGAGTTGGTTTGTGAGAAAAGTAAGTTCGGTGTCTCCTTCCTCTACCTCCATGTGATGCCTCCTACCAAGCTGTGACAAAGCAAGAGCTCCACCACACGATGCACCTCCATCTTAGACTTCCCAGGCTCAAGAGCTGTAAGCCAAACACATTTCTGCTAAAGTCCTTATTTGGTGGATGTGGGGATGAGGTCACAAAAGGGACATTGACAACAAACAGAGTGAGGCAGTTAGTTTTTGTCATCTTGAGAAAAACTAGAACCACTTGGGGAAGCCTCAGTTGAGGATTTGTTTCCCACAGACCAGCTTGTCGGTATGTTTGTTGGACTTTTTCTTGATTAATGATTGATGTGGGAGGACTCAGCCCATTGTGGGTGGCACCTTTCTGGGCTGGTGGTCCTAGGTTACATAAGAAAGCAGGCTGAGCAAGCCACAAGGGGCAAGCCAGTAAGCAGCACTCGTCCTCCATAGTCTCTGCTTCAGCTCCTACCTCCAGGTACCTACCTGCCTTGGCTTCCCTTAATGGACTGTGACTCTGTGATATGTAAGTTAAATAAACCCTTTCCACCCCAAGCTGCTTTTGGTCATGGTGTTTCATTCCTGCAATAGGCTGATGGAAGGAAATGACTTCACATTGTGAAGCCATATAAGCCCTCATTGTTAGGTGATGTATGAGCTACAACCTGAATGATGGGAAGGGTCCATCGTTTATCCCCAGAGGATAAAGCCAGAGGGAGGGGAATGATGCTGGCTAGAAGGAAGGTCTGTGGGGCTTGAAGGTGGTAGAGTAGAAGGAGAGTGTGGTGGGCAGTTCCAGTAGAGCCTTATTGGACCTTGTGATGAGTTTGGATTTAATTCTGAAGACAAAGAGAAGTTTCTGGGGGGATCCAACAAAGGAGATCATCCTGGCTACTGTAGATTCAATTTCATTATGAAGATAAGACAAGCTGTCATCAAAAGTCAGAGAATAACCCCAAAGCTCCTCCCACCCCATTATGTCTCTATCAAGGGCACTGCACCAAGTCCATAGGTGGATCTCAGCCACTGAACATTCATTAAACAAATAGAATAGTTGAGCATCTACTACATAGCAGACACCATACCAGGCTCTAAGATACGGCAAATAGCAAGTTGAACCCCATAAGGGATCATCAGAATATCCATCCACGGTAAACAAATTTTATATTACCAGTTGGGTGGCAGCTACTTTAATGAAGCAGGGCCCTGGATGCTGTAAGGAAGGATGGTGCTTCCTGGAGATGAGGTATGGAAAGAGGGAGGGTACAGGAATGTAGTGAAGAGCGTGGGGGGGGGGGCACATCAGTAACTTCCATGTTGAGAACTGAGGATGTTGGATTCCACATCTTCTCCAGAGACACTGCAGAGGCAGCAGGAGCTTTTCTCTTCTTTTTTCTCATCTTCCAGAGAAACTGGGGTGAATAGAAATATCAAGTTCGCATGTTTGGGAAGAGGTGGATTTCCTTCCACGTCTGACTCAGAAATGGAATGCTGTGCCCTTTAGCCCCCATGCTGCTGCAGCTGAAGGGTCAGAAGTGGCCCTTCACTACCCAGCTCAGATTCCTACCCCTTCCCACAATGAGTTCTGCAGCAAAGTTTTGGGGTCGGCTGTGGTGTACACAGCAGCTCTGGATTTATCCCTTGCTTTCCTGCCTGTGATCAGTCCTGCCCTCTGCCTCTTTCTCCTCCGTCTTCCCTTCTCCCCTCTTCCCTTCCTCCTTTTCTTTCTCCTCCCTTTTCTCCTTCCTTTTCTTTCTTATGGAGATGCAGCCCAAGCTGGCATGGAACTCACTCAGATCTCTGCTTCCTTTACTCCCTACAGGTGCTGGTGCCAAGGGCAGACATATGGACACTCCTTGCAGACAGGCTTTTCTCAGAGCCAGTCCAGGGGTGCAGTTGCCATGGTCTACTCTTGAACTTTAAGTGTTCATGACCCAGCCTCCCACAACAGGAATACGGGCGGCATGTGTCACTGCACTTAGCCTCTACCCGCGCTTCTGTCTTCATCAGCTGTCTCTCATTTGTCAAACCTGTTAGATTCACCATTAACAGATTCCTCATATCATTAGAATATTATTTTTATTTTATTCTCTCTCTCTGTGTATATGTGTGTTATGTGACAGCATAGGAGTGTGTGTGTGTGTGTGTGAGTGTTTTAGTATGTGTGTCATGTGACAGGATGTATATGGAGGTGAGTTCTTTTCAACTTCCCAGGTTCAGTTCTTTTCTTCTACTGTGGTTTTAGGGTCGGAGCTCAGGCTTTAGCGGCAAGTGCTTTCACCCATATGAAACCATCTCCCCAGTCAGACTCCTTGTCTTTTTGAGGTG
Source organism: Rhynchomys soricoides (assembly GCA_019843965.1). Lineage (NCBI taxonomy): Eukaryota > Metazoa > Chordata > Mammalia > Rodentia > Muridae > Rhynchomys > Rhynchomys soricoides. The sequence goes on from JADRCH010000063.1 coordinate 1,040,371, forward strand.
TGGTTTTATATTTTCCTTATATCCTAGTTGTGAGACTGATCCCTGGTCAAGAGTGTGAGTGGAAGTGATCTGTGCTGTCCTGGTTAACCCTGTTTATTTACTCTGTGCTCCCTAAGAGTGGAAGCCTCAACTGGGAAATTACTTAGACTAGCTTCTCTCTCTCTCTCTCTCTCTCTCTCTCTCTCTCTCTCTCCCTCTCTCTCTCTCTGTGTATGTGTGAGTGTGTGTGTATGTGTGTGTGATTGTCATGATTATTAATGAATGCAGGAGTGCCCAGTCCAGGCATTCCTAGGCAGGTGCTCCCAGGCTGTATAAGAAAACTACTTAAGCATGAGCCAGAGTCCAAGCCAGAGAAGGAGCCAGAAAGCAGTGCTCCTCGTGGTTCCTGCTTGCAGGTTCCGCTTTGAGACCCTTTGCTGAGTTTTCTCAGTGATGAATTGTGACCTGGAAGTGTAAGACAAATTAACCTTTTCTCAGAATGTTTTGTTACAGCAACAGGAAGAAAACTAGGACAATAGCATTTTCATTTGGTCCTTATAAATCTCTAATGTATTTATTTTCCCCTTAACTGTCTGAGAAGCTACCAGAAGATGCCAGAGCCAATCCTAACCTCTGAATAATGTGTAGGGAAGAGATTGTTCCCCAACCCTATCTTGAGATACTTTGTGAAAAAGATATAAAATAAATCTTGTTAAACTGTTATATGATTGGGCTCATTTGTTACTCTAGCCTAGTCCACACTAACTTCTATATTTATTTTCCATTATTAAAGGTCATTGTCAGAACAAATGATACTTTAGGCCATTCCAATGAAAGCTATCCAAGTTAGGGATTTGTGCAGTAATTTTCTCCAAATTAAAACATTCCATCCCAAGAAGGCTTGTTAAAATATAGGAAGAAAACAATACACAAGTCTCAGTTAGTCCCTGAAACTTACCAGATTCACAAGTCACTCCCTCCTCAAGGTTATATAGAAGTATGGGCAGCTGAGGAGAACTGATTCTCAGACCTGATGAACTTCCTGCATGTTGTATTGTACAGAGAGCTCTAAGAGTGTACTTTATGAGCCATCAGCCATGGCAGGGTGGGCTTTCCAGCTATTCAGCTGTCTTTGAGCTGTCCGTGTTCCCGTAAAGAACTCCTCACACATACTCCTGTAAGTAAGCCTGATTACCACTTTGATTACCAAGTTGGACTTAGGTGGAATCCTTACTTTGGTTTGTCATTCATGCCCTAGCGGGGGTGCATAGGTGTTTGTTCATATCTCCTCAGAAAAAGTCTCACACAACAGACATATAAATAAAAGTTAAGGAATGAGTGAGTAAAACTTCATTTTAGTGGTAAGACAGCAACTTGTAAAAAAATGTATTTTTTTAAAAAAGGAGAATCAGAGAAACAGACACAGAGAGAAGAGATGATGAAAGCTCAATGGTATGATACACATAATTCCACCACTTGGGGAATGGAGGATCAGGGATCAGTAGTAGTTGAAGGACACTTACAACTATATCACCAGATTGTTGCCAGCCTGGGGTACATGGAATCCTGTCTCAAAAGGTGGGTGGGACAAGGAGGAATAGGTAGGGAGACAAAAGAAAGAATGAGAAGAGGAACTCAAGATGTGAGAAAGAAACCAGGGAAGAAGAGAGACTGTAAAAGAAAGCATGCATCTGTGCTTGCAAGGGTAAAATTTGAACAGAATCATCCCTACTGTTAGGAGAACATCTGGTTATTCTAGCACAACTTCCTCAAACTCAACCTGGTATTAAAAGATGCCTGTCTCCCAGTCAGGGACTGAACTATTTGGCACACCCACCCTGTCACCTTCTCTCATCTGCAAGCCCTGGAGTTGTGTGTGGTTCAGTAGCCCGAGACTCCAAGTAAAACATGGGAATCATCCCCAGCTCAACTCTTAAGAAAATAGTATTTCCGCTTGGCAGGTAAAAGAGGAAAGAGGTAAAGGTTACATCCCCAGGGACAGCCTCAGCGTCCGTGATTTTATATTTAGATTCCGGTGGCTGGGAGCTAATTAAGCCTGGTCGTCTTCCCACTGAATACCACTTGCCTCCTTTGCCTTGACTAATTAGCTTTAAAAAGTCTTCTAAAGGAAATAGATTTTGGGTTTCGGTGATGGGTGGTGGCAGTGGTCTTGAGGAACACCCCATCAGAACACTTTTGCTTTTAGCCGATTTAGAAGATGGCGTACTTCTCAGGACGATGGACAGCTCTAGACAGACTGGGAATGTCAGAGAGGAGGCCCTGGAGGTGGCTTCAATCCACAAACTCTGGATATTTGGGCTGTAGCCTGCTACCTTATTTAATTATGCAATGATCAGCAACCTTTACATTTTAATTAGCGAGTCACTGTAATGAAGCCATCCTGCTTCCACCCAGAGCGGGTCTGATGGTTCTTTCCTCGCACTGGAAGGGTCTTCAACACTAATTGGCTGTTTGGCGGCTTGGTCTTGACAGTATGAGGTAGGCAGTGCTCCCCTTGCATTTCTGCTAATGCGTTCTCTGGTCTCCCTGCCCTCCTCCTCTTTGATTTGCCTAATTAATGCTAATAATTTAAAAGCTGCATGGCCCTCTTTTGATCCTGCTGTCGAAGGCAAACAGAGCCATTCCATTAGCAGATATTAAATAGCACTAATCGGTGGTAACATGGTTGGAGCTGGCTTACACACAGCTCTGGCCTGGGACCTGGGGCTGCCTTACACACACACACACACACACACACACACACACACACACGCTCTCACTCACCTCATTCACTTTATTCCTAAAGAAAAGTCATTCCGGGTGGTGTCAGTGTAAATGTTGTATCTTTATAACTGGTTGAGGTCCCCTTTATTGTGGGCTAGCACTGAAAACGCACATGGTTTATCCCACAGTTCAGGATTTTAATGACTAATTCATGAATGTATATACAAGGATGCCAAGGTCTCTAAAATAATGAAAGCCCCCCCCCAAAGTTATGTGTTTTAATTTCAAATCAAAGCAAGCTATCTTGAACATTGTTCTCTCTCCCCTTTCTCTCTCTCTTCACCCTGAAGGGGGGGGTGTTCTCATTTCACCAGGGTCTTGATAACATTTTGACAAGTAATAGAATTCATTTACATTCATCAAAATAAACAGATAAGCCTTCCATCTTCCCCTGCTTAGCTGGCACTGACAGGTTTCTCACCTCCAACAGGCATCGGTCATGTGCAGTGAGCCCAAGTAGTCAGAAATTTCTGTTGAAATTCAAAACGAAGCTCAGATGAATGGCTTCCGGTGAGCCCCCTTCCCAGGTTCTGGGAAAGCAGACACACAACTCTGTGTGACTTAGGCTCCTCAACCATGAGCTACTTCCTTATTTGAAAACAGTGGGATTCCACAGTTGAGAATGATGGTTCTGTAATTGGACTGACGGAGTTCTAATCTTAGCTTCATTATTTTCCCACCAAGTGTGTGGCTTTAGGCACACCATTTATAATGGTACTAGATACAGCCTAGAGTTGTTATAAAGACTGAAAGGGGTAATGCATGTGTCACGTGGGGTGTGGGATACTTACTGTACTCAGCACATAATAAACTCTTTAAAAGGTTTCAATGGTGGTGGTGGTGACAGAGAAGGCTCTCTCTTCTTGAGGGCCAGAGTCTCTATAGAGGGGTCACAGAGGCTTTCAGAGTCTGTGGGGTTACTGACGTTTTCCTTTGTGTCCATCTTCTTTGAGCATGGTGGTACACACCTACAATCTCGTCACCCAGGAAGCTGAGGCAGCCTGGGATACACAGCATAGAGAGACCCTGCCTTGATCGTTTCTCATTACTTTTCTTGGAAAAGTAACGGCCACATTCATAGAGCTTCAAGTGCTACGAAGGGAGCAACAGCAGAAAGTCCACTCTTGCTTGCGTTGATCTCTGGTCTCACTTGCTACCTCCTGGAGTTGGTCCCTATCTTGTGCATTCTTTCAGAGGATTAAAACACAGGACACAGGACCAGACTTCCTCTCTTGCCTTTGTCTTTCAAAACACGGTTTTGCTTTTCTACTTTGCTTTACACTAAACGAGGCTTGAGGACAGCCCATGTCATTATATTTTGGGACAGACCTCTGTGGGGACCTCACTCATTTGCACATTCTCACATGCACATACATGCTTAAAAAGAAAACAACCTTAAGAAAAGCATGTGTATCTATTATTCACAATTCTGGAAGCTAGGAAGTCCAAGATCAACACACCATTATATCCAGTATTGTCACCCAGGGTCACTCTTTATTTCCAGGATGAAATATACGGCACAAGTATAAAAAGGAAAATCACTCATATCACTTAAACTGGCACCATTCCAACCCCCTAAAGGCTCTGACTTGCTCTCGGTGGTGCTTGGGATCAAAGCCACAGCTTTATACCTGATACACATATATTTCAGCATCGAGGACATGGCAACCCTCTGCTTCTTAGCACCGTGGGGCTGTGGTCTACATTTTGACATGAGTTTTGGAGGAACAAGAACATCAAAGCCATAGTAGCAACAGAGGAAATGTGCCCATAAATCACTGACTTCAAATTCTCAGAGCAGGAGAAGAATCTTAGTGGCAGGTCTCACTGACGCCAGTGGGGCCAGGCACTGGGCATCGTGTGAGCCCTACTGTATAAACTGCTCTCTTTATTCCTCTTTGCAATGCTGATGACTTTTATATATACGAGGTACGTGTTCTACTATTAGGCCACATTCTCACCCCCTTATCTTAGTCAAGATGTCACTAAGTAGCCCGGCCCATGGAACTCCCTGTGTAGCTCAGCCAGGCTTTGAATTATTGATTCTCTTGCCTCAGCCTACTGAGTGTTGGGACTAAAGGCATGTGCCACCCTGCCTGGCTTAGGAAAATCTATTTTGAGCACTTAATCTAATGTCACGTAATTCAAAGGTCTCTTCTTTGCACATGTTGATTCCTTGAGGGCTGGGCTGGTCCTGTCCACGCAGCACCCTGCAAGGCCCAATAAAGGGTTGATGCCAAGTGAATCTACAGACAAGCACACAGAAAGAGGTGATCATTCTGACAGTCTGAAGATGCCACAGACTGAGGACTCCATGGAAACCTCAGAAAGTAAGTGACATCGTTTTCTGAGTTGAGACTTTTCCGGCAAGTAAGTAAAGCTTGCCTGGGGAGCCACAGCAGACAGAGGGGCGAGATGTCTGGGCGCAGACACTTGTTGAAATGCTGATTCTAGTTCGTATCTGCTTGTAACAACCTGGTACTTCTCCAGGAGCATCTGGCTTGGGAGGAAGGGGTTGAATTCAGAACAAGTAAAGCATAAACAGTGGATACAGCAAATCTACTATTAACATGTATGTGCAGATTCCATTTGGAAATTTGGAGTGTGAATATGTCTTTATAATATGTACATACTAAGACAGACAGAGGAGGGGGGAATGGAGGAGGGAGAGAGAGAGAGAGAGAGAGAGAAAGAAGGAATGAATGAGAAAAATCTGTGAAATCAGATTGTGCAAATGGCAGTCTCAAGTGAGCACATTTTTTTCCCTCCATATTTTTGGGAATTTGAGACAGGATCTCATGCAGTACAGGCTGGTATCAAGCTATATGTATGCATCACAGGCTGGTCTTGAACTCCAGATGCTCTCACCTGCACATTGGGCACTGGGATTCCAGGCATGCACCACTTGGCTTCTGTCTAATCCTTTGTGTTAGCAGAGGTACTCCTATACTCAGATGCTTCTCGACTAGATTTCTTTGTGCTGAGGTCTGTGGAAGAGCTGATGTGTTTGTATCTGCCTGAAGCAGATGTCTGGGAGGTTACTTGGTGCGTAGAATCTGAGACTGCCCTCAGGGCCCATGGATAAGCTGGGTTCATCATATCAACCTAAATGCCATCATTAAATGCACCATTCCAACCCTTAAAGGCTCTGACTTGATTTTTGGTGGTGTTTGGGATCAAAGCCACAGCTTTGATACACATATGTTTCAGCATTGGGTACATGGCAACTCTGCACTTTTTAGCACTACTGGGATGTGGATCACATTTCAACATGAGTTTTGGAGGAACAAGAACATCTAAGCCATAGTAGCAACAAAGGAAACATGCCCATAAATTACAGACTTCAAATTCTCAGAGCAGGAGAGGCACTTTAGTGGTCTAGGAGGACATTTTGTTTTCACTCACAATCCAGGAAGATATAGACATATCAGTGCATATAACCATCTAGCACAGCAATTCTCAACTTATGGGTAGTGATCCTTCTGGGGAGCGTCGCACAGATAGTCTGCGTATCAGATATTTACATTAGGATTCAAAGCAGTAGCAAAATTATAGTTATGAAGTAGCAATGAAATAATTTTATGATTGGGGGTCAGCACAACTCTAGTAAATGTATTAAAGGGTCACAGCATTAGGAAGGTTGAAAACCACTGGTCTAGCGCTTGCTGTGTGGCCACTGTGGTTCTAGCCACCAGGGACACACACTTGATCTATAGAAGCAGCTTTTAGAAAGTCACAGTCTGCCTGGCATGGTGTCACATTCAGTAAGCCCAGCACTCAGGTGGCAGAAGCAGGAACATTGAGTTCTAGACCTGCTTGGGCTACATAGCAAGCAGCCCAGCATATTCTAGAGATGGCTTTGGCATACTCACTATGCCATCCTTCCCTGCTCAAAGGCTGGCCACAGCGGTTCCTGTACTTGAGTTTCCATTGCAGTCTTTTCTCTGCTTTGATCTGTCTGCCTTTGTCTCACAAGTGCTGTTATTAAAGGCAAGAGCCACCATGACTAGTCTGTTTACCGTTTTTCTTCTACACAGGAGGGTTGTCCCTGCTGGACTGTGACACTGGCAGTGCCTACTGTTGAGTCTGGCATCAAGTAGGATCTTTTTAAAGTATCTGATGAATGAAGAGCAAGATGTGCCAGCCCTCGGGCAGTTGCAGAGCTGTCTGCATGGATCGCAGAACAGCCTCAAAACCCACTTTCTGGAGTCAGAAAACCTTCGAAGTTGGAGGTAATCCTAAGAGGGAAGACAGAGTGATTCTGTCACATGGCGGATTTGTTCAAGTCCTGGGGAATGCAGATGGGCAACACTGGAAGGCTATAGAAATGGCTATAGTTCTAGTGTCCCTTTGCCACATCTCTGTCCCTGAGTTGTGATGGCATTCACCTTCTGCCATGCTGGCCTTTTGCAAAGCCTGCTGGGAACCTTCCTCTTGTTACATTAAACATCATCTTTAACTGATTTCTTAATGTCCAGCTCTTCATGATCCCTTTGTAAGGTAGGTAGGTGAAATCAACCTCACTTTATAAACTAAGGAACCGAAACTCAGTGGGATTAAGTGTCTTGCTTGAGTCGCACACAGAGAAAAGGACAGAAAACCCTCACACATGGTATTTGCACTGAGCCCAAAGCTGGCTTCTCAGAAGCAAGGACCATGGTCAGCTGAGGATCTCTCCAGAGCTCTTCAGGACCCAGGTGGAGCAGAACAAGTAGTGTTTCTCAGTCTCACCTCAGAGAGCAGAGAGCTCTAGGCTGTGTCGAGTCAGTCACAAGCTGACTTTCTCTGAGTGATCTTGGGCAGTTTTCTTTAGCTTTCACATCTGTAAAATGAAGGGTTTGGATAATGGCCTAGGAACTGCCCTAGCTTTGATGTAGGAGCCTGTGATATCAGAGTAAGAGAGATTGTATCATTGTGAATTGAAAAATAATGATCTTTTATGCCTCACATGTAACTTTCCATCTCTCAGGCTACCTATTATATAGTGTCAGCGTTGCATCATATATCAGACACAATGGTAATAAGTATGTAATTTGTAGCTGTGATTTCCATTTTATGGCAATATCTGATTTACACGAGGTGTTTTTAAAGTGTGTCACTTACAATACACACACCTGCCAAGAGCCTGGTCTCTCATAATGACTTTGCAGTGAGGTCAGAGAAAGGGCCCAAGAAGAGGTAAATAAACAGCCGGCTTGTTTCCAACACCAAGTATCCCTCTCTTTTCAGGAGGCTGCTACATCCTCACAGGACCTTCCGGGTAGGTGGAACAGGATTATGAGCTCTGAAGAGAGACCATGTAGCTCTGTCTGCAGACAAGAGAGCTGTACATGCCAGAGAAGGGTGGGGAATTTTGATCAAGTTGTAGAAATAACTTAACTGAAGATCAATAAGGAGATTAGTCAGTTTATTGTGCTTGATCCTTTTGATAAAAACTTTGAGCCAGGTCTGTTCACGGTGGCTCGTGCTGGTTATCCTAGTGCTTGGAAGGAGAATTGTGAGTTTGAGGCCAGCTTGGCTAGAGGGCAAGATTCTGTTTCATTGACAAGCAAGCAGAATCCAGAGAGATGGCTCTGCAGTTAATAGTAATGGCTGCTCTACCAGAGGTCATAGGTTCAATTCCTAGCACCCACATGGTGGCTCACAGTTATCTGTAACAGTTCTGGGGGATCCTAAGCCATCTCCTGAACTTCAAAGACACCAAACATTCAAGTGTTACACAGGCACACATGCAGGTAAAACACCCATGCATATAAAATAAAAACCAAGCAAACAAAAATTAAGATAAATACCCAAAGGCAGAGGCAAGGTTAAATGGCAGAATTATCTAGGGGGAAAAGTACTAATTTGGGCCTACTTATAGGATTTTTGGCAAAGTGCCTATTTTGCAAGCTGGATTTTGATGAAGTGAATTTTAGCAGACTGGTCTGTTCTCCACAGCCAGTTCAGATCTGAAAACTTTGACCATTTGGTTTCTGCAGACTGAGGGGCTTAACTATACCCCTGTAGTTGGACAGGGCTCCTTGGATTATTCCCTTGAACCCCAGTAAGGGAAAGAGTGAAGGGGGCAGGGTGGTTTGGCAACCTAACCCCTCCTCCACACCTCAAGTGAAGAGGCTTCTGAAGAACCTTGCTCCTTAATTCCAGGGGGGAATTTGTGGCCTTTGAAGCAGATTCAAGCTTCTGGAAACTTGATCCTCTTGCAAGCCTCTGAAGCTGTTTGCAGCAGGCTCTCAGGTGATTTAATGGATCTCCATGCTAGTGCAATAACAACAGCAGTACCCAGAGGCCAGCAAGGGTCAGGGGGCAAAGCTGCCTTTGGACTACTCCTCTGCTGCCTCAGCTTCTCTTGGTCAAACTCTAATGCTCAGTTAAGCAACTTGAGGGCAGACAATGGCTGAGAGAGATGAACTTCTGCCCTAGGGATTTTTGTCTGCTTGCTCAAAATCCTCCCAAAGGTCAGTCACCAGGCTTGGATTTCTTCCTGAACCTTGGCAGACTCTGTACAGCTTATCAGCGCAGCAGATGGCCTGTGAAGCTCGTTGTGTTGTTCTGTAATGCTCAACAGCTACTTATTTTGATAGCCCAGGGTGAGTGCCATGCCAAGCTTGTTGGATATGCTTGAATAAAACAAGCATTTGGGAGGAGGGGTGGTTTGGATTTTTCTGTGATGCTAGAGATAGAACCCAGGGCCCTGTACATGCCAGGCAAGTGCTCCACCACTGAGGTACCTCCCCTCGATAGGCTTCAGCATGGGAGGGCAGGTAGTCAGCAAGGTACCCATTTTTCTTTTCCCATTCAAGACTTCTTTGTCACACAATCAAGGTCTTTCTTTGTCAAGATACCAGTGTAGATATGACAAAGATTTATCACTCCTGCAATGTGGTGTTGTTTCCTGCCATGCCCTTGAATATGCCACTGTCCAAGCTAGGAATGTCTTCTCCTTGTCTGTTATCATATCTGAACTTCTCTTTAATACCCAGCTCAAATATCACTTTCTAAGCACCATCTTTGCAGTTCCACTTGGCTAAGATTACTTAGAATTTGTAACTGTTTACATATTTCAGCTATCTCCTATCATATATCATCTTCAAGGAAAAACTTTTTTCTTATTTTTCTCGAGACAGGGTTTCTCTGGGTACCCCTGGCTGTCCTGGAACTCACTCTGTAGACCAGGATGGCCTTGAACTCAGAAATCTGCCTGCCTCTGCTTCCCAAGTGCTGGGGTTAAAGGAATGCACCACCACTGCCCAGCTCCCTTGATTATTTTGTTCCCCCTTCTAAGTAGGACTGAAGCATCCACTCTTTGGTCTTCCTTCCTCTTGAGGTTCATGTGGTCTGTGAGTTGTATCGTGGGTATTCCACATTCTTTGCCTAATATCCACTTATCAGTGAGTGCATACCATGTGTGTTCTTTTGTGACTGAGTTATCTTACTCAGGATAATATTTTCTAGATCAATCCATTTGCCTGTGAATTTTATAAAGTCATCGTTTTTAATAGCTGAATAGTACTCTGTTGTGTAAATATACCACATTTTCTGTATCCATTCCTCTGTTGAAGGACATCTGGGTTGTTTCCTGCCTCTGGCTATTATAAATAAGGCTGCTGACACTGGGAATAACTGGGACCAGCAGGATCTAGTGACTCAGGAACCCCACAGGACCAGCAGCATGGGTTCTTTCCAGTCCAGGCTGGTGCCCTGAGCAGACCTTGGGTGCAAACTCCTCAGCCAGTCCCACAACACCCAGAGGAAGTTCCACTCCCAGATGCTTTAACACACCTAGGCTCATAGGAACAGATGTGAGGAGGACATAACATCTGTCCCAACACTGGGAGTAATTGGGACCAGTGGGATCCAGGGACTCAGGAATCCCGCTCCACCAGTGGCACAGGTTCCTTCCAGTCTGGGCCAGTGCCCTGAGCAGACCTTGGGTGTGAACTCCTTAGCCAGTCCAACAACACCCAGAGGAAGCTCAACTCTTAGGTGTTCTAACATGCCCAGGATCACAGGATTCCAGGAGCTTGGTCACACCAGGATCTCAAGGTTGCAGAGGCAGCTTGACTTCTAGGTTCTCCATCATAACCAGGATCACAGGATCACAGTATCCCAGAATCACAGGATCCCAGAGACAGCTGGTCTCTAAGGAGTTCTGACACAACCAGGATCACAGGAAGGACTAGAGATAACCAGATGTCAGGAGGCAGGCACAAGAAAATAGGCAACAGAAACCAAGGTTACCCGGCATCATCAGAACCCAATTCTCCCACCATAGCAAATTCTGGAGACACCATAACACCAGAAAAGCAAGATTCAGATCTAAAATCACTTCTCATGATTATGACAGAGGATTTTAAAAAGGTCATAAATAACTCCCTTAAGGAAATACAGGAGAACACAGGTAAACAGCTAGAAGCCCTTAAAGAGGAAACACAAAAATCCCTTAAAGAATTACAAGAAAACACAACCAAACAGGTGAAGGAATTGAACAAAATCATCCAGAATCTAAAAATGAAAACAAAAACAATAAAGAAATCACAAAGGGAGACAACTGGGGGGATTGAAAACCTAGGAAAGAGATCCGGAGTCATAGATGCAAGCATCATGAACAGAATACAAGAGACAGAAGAGGGAATCTCAGGTGCAGAAGATACCATAGAAAACATTGACACAACAGTCAAAGAAAATGCCAAATTCAAAATACTCCTAACCCAAACATCCAGGAAATCCAGGACACAATTAGAAGACCAAATCTAAGGGTAATAGGTATAGAAGAGAGCGAAGATTCCCAACTTAAAGGGCCAGTAAATATCTTCAACAAAATTATAGAAGAAAACTTTCCTAACCTAAAGTAAGAGATGCCCATGAACACACAGGAAGCCTACAGAACTCCATATAGACTGGACCAGAAAAGAAATTCCTCCCGTCACATAATAATCAAAACACCAAATGCACTAAACAAAAAAAGAATATTAAAAGCAGTAAGGGAAAAAGGTCAAATAACATATAAAGGCAGACCTATCAGAATTACACCAGACTTCTCACCAGAGGCTATGAAAGTAAGAAGATCCTGGGCAGATGTCATTCGGAACCTAAGAGAACACAAGTGCCAGCCCAGGCTACTATACCCAGCAAAACTCTCAATTACCATAGATGGAGAAAACAAGACATTCCATGACAAAACCAAATTTATACAATATCTTTCCACAAATCCAGCCGTACAAAGGATACTAGATGGAAAACACCAACACAAGGAGGGAAACACCATAAAAAAAGAAAGAAAGTAATCTTTTTTCAACAAACCCGAAAGAAGATAGCCACATAAACGTAAACATAACAGGAAGTAAGAATCACTTTTCCTTAGTATCTCTTAACATCAATGGACTCAATTCCCCAATAAAAATCCATAGACTAAGAGACTTGATTGTTGGGTTATAGTGGTGTGGTGAGTCCCTTGTCCACCCCAGGGCTTGGGCCTCTGGGAGAGGGAGACCAGATGCAGGAAGTTTGACTAGCTCACCCCACGGCACTGCCGGGAGAGTGTTGGGCTGTGAGAAGCTGTGGGACACCACCTGGGGGTGGGGGAGCGTGGCTTGCAGTCCCAAGGACTTCATGGAGTCAGCTCTGTCTGATTCTCAGGCTCTTGGGCATCCCAAGAGCTGAGAACAGAGTGGGGGCCTGTGGGCTGGATTTAGCCTGGGGACAAGGGGAAAAGGCAGGGAGGAGGAGCCTGATCTTTGGCTTGCTGGTGGCTAGCTGGCTTGGTTTGGTAAAGACCATGGCTGGGAGTGTGGAGAGGCCTTCCGTGGGAGACTAGACGAAACTCTAGATGAAGGCCTGTCCCACCTTTCCCTTAGTTGGATCCCAATGAAGAGAGACAGTCCATGGTTTTAGGGCATTTATTGTCATAGTGGAGAGTGGTGATGAGTGAAACCGAACCCCACTTTCTCAAGGCGGGCCTGAGGTTAAAATGCCTTTTGCATTGAGTGGCTGGGATGAGGAGTTTATTGGCTAAGCTTCTATGTACCTCATTAAAATGGGGATGTCTTGAGGCTATGCGACCACACCTCTACCTGTGGAGGGGCTTGGGGCATTTGTTGCCCTTATGTGACTGATGGTCACAGACCTATGGAGAGCTGTGGCCTCATGTCAGGAGTCTGGGGCCCAGGAGCATGGCAAAATGCCTACTGTTCCTTGTATGGTTATTCCATGCTGGGGACCCCTACTGGGTCTCCCAGGTTTTAAACCTTAGCTCAACCAGAAACCAGGCTGCCTTTCATGGTCCTACACAGGATATGTAAACAGGACCCAGCATTTTGCTGTACAGAGGAAATGCACCTCAGTTACAAAGATAGACACTACCTCAGAGAAAAGGATTAGAAAACAATTTTCCAAGCAAATGGTCCCAAGAAACAAGCTGGCGTAGCCATTCTAATATCGAATAAAATCAACTTTCAACCAAAAGTTATCAAAAAAGGTAAGGAAGCACACTTTGTTCTGGTCAAATAGAAATATTTAAGGGGTAACTTCAGCAAGTGTTAAAGATATCTGATGAATCTCAGTGTAATGGCCTTGGGAAATGCAAAGGAATGGTGCTCTTTGCTCAGAGTGAAGCTAACATATCTTCAAGGGAGAACACTGGAGGTATTTGAATTTTATGGTCACATTAGGGAGTCTACTGACCAAAGGACAAGGAGATGTGGACCTGTTTAGAAGTAATTCCTTGTGACGATTCCAATCTTTATTGTCTGTAGTCCAGTCTACTAGCAAAACACCAAACATGAATCAGCAGCAGCGGCTCTATCCAGAAGAAACCAAGTGGCTCCACGAATTGGCACAAGTCTGCCGAAGCGACAAGAAGCACCTGGAACAAGTTCTTTGACGTGCTTCTCTCTATGAAGTCACAACAAGTGAAGATCAGTGAAGAAAGCAGATGAACCAATGCAATAGCATTATCCATGAAGTTCAGCATCAGGAAAGCCAACGAAGACCAGCAAGGTGAACCAAGGTCGTCCACTGTCTGTTGGGTTATACTTATACTCCTGCCAAACATCACGTGTCCTCTCAAGCATCTGCCCTGGCAAAATATTACATGCCCTTTCACCAGACAGCTTCCAGAAAAACACCATGTCTGTTATCATCAAAACATCCTCTCATGTGTCTGTTTCTGCAAAACATCTTCTTATAAGACAGCTTAAGAAAAACATCACATGACTCAATTGAGTCTCCAACAAAACCAGAAATTTCCACTTCATTGTGGGGCTGTGTAAGGCAGCCTAGTTCCTGGTAGAGCTAAGGTTTTAAACCCCAGTAGACCCAATAGATTGTCCCCAGCAGGGGGCAACCATATAAGGGACTGCAAGCGTTTACCATGCTCCTAGAAACAGCTCCTGACATGTGGCTACATCTCTCCATAGGTCTGTGACATGCAGCCTCAAACCCTGCCACAGGTAGAGGCAAGGTCACATTGCCTCAAGCCATCCCCACGCTAATGAGGTACCTAGAGGCTTAACCACTCCCATTCCCAGCCACTATTTCAACATCACCCCTCCCTGAGGTCGAGGGGGTACTGGATTCACCCATGCCACTCTCTGCCATGACAATAAATGCCCTGAAACCCTGGATTGTCTCTCTTCATTGGGATCCGTCGTGGGGAACGAGGGAGCCGGCCTTTGTCTAGTCTCCTGAAGAAGGCCATCCAGTGCTCCCAGCCACTGCAGCCACCCAACCAACCAACCCAGCTAGCTGGAGCCCAAGCCAAGGACTTGGTCCCGCTTCGAGATCTGGAGGTGCTCCTCCCTGCCTTTCCCTCTTGGCCAAGGCCACCTCTGGCCTGCATGCTCCATTTCATTCTCAGCTCTTCTGTGGCATCCAGTGGTGTCTGTGTTGCCTAAGAGCCTGGGAACCCCACAAAGCTGGTTGCTGCATATCTCCCAGGAACCATGGCAGAGTCTCCCACCCCTGGCTGTGTTTCTGCAGGGGCTTCTCACAGCCTGACACATGCTTAACCATGGATTCACCCTGTCCCTTTTATTTTAATTGGTAATTGAACCCTTGTATCACAATTGGATCTCACACAAACACTCTTATCTTAGCCCTTCCCTTGCTTTTTAAACAGAATATTTTGATAACCCCTTATTCAAAACAAATGTCAAGAAAGCCTGTTCTAAATGTATCTTTTAGTTTTGATTTTCATATGTACTTCCTAAATAAAGCATCTCATGCTTAATTAATCAACATAAAAAATAACATAAAAATAAAATAATAAAATAAAAAAAAAATAAGGCTTCCATGAACATAGTGGAGCATGTGTCCTTATTACAGGTTGAAGCATCTTCTGGGTATATGCCCTGGAGTGGTATAGCTGGGTCCTCAGTTAATACTATGTCCAATTTTCTGAGGAACCACCAGACTGATTTCCAGAGTGGTTGTACCAGCTTGCATTCCCACCAGCAATGGAGGAGTGTTCCTCTTTCTCCACACCCTCACCAGCATCTGCTGTCACCTGAGATTTTGATCTTAGCCATTCTGACTGGTATGAGGTGGAATCTCAGGGTAGTTTTGATTTGCATTTCCCTGATGACTAAGGATGTTGAAGATTTCTTTAGGTGCTTCTCTGCCATTTGAGTTTCCTCAGTTGAGAATTCTCTGTTTAGCTCTGTTTTCCATTTTTGATAGGGTTATTTGGTTATCCGGAGTCTAACTTCTTGAGTTCTTTGTATATATTGAATATTAGCCCTCTATCGAATGTAGGATTGGTAAAGATCTTTTCCTAATCTGTTGGTTGCCATTTTGTCCTATTGACAGTGTCCTTTGCCTTACAGAAGCTTCGCAATTTTATCAAGTCCCATTTGTTGATTCCTGATCTTAGAGCAGAAGCCATTCGTGTTCTGTTCAGGAACTTTTCCCCTGTGCCCATGTGCTCGAGGCTTTAAGGAAAGACTTTTATTCCCATTTATTTACTTCCTTGTTTAGAGGTAGTATTATGGTTAATATACAGAGTTCAGAGATAACTTGGGTTTTCTCATTACAGATGGTTATGAGCCATCATGTGGTTGCTGGGGTTTGAACGTAGGACCTCCGGATAGAGCAGCCAGAGCTCTTAACCGCTGAGACATCTCTCCAGCTTTCTGCTTCCATTTCTTTAAAGTTTATGTTTCTTGTCTATAAGGATGGGCGTAGTGATAGTATTACCACCCAGGCTTACTGGGGCAAACACACATTTAAACTATTGAGTGCTTACTGCGTCTTAGAGATTATACTGGTAACACTGCTGCTATGATTGTTTATTCCAATTGGTGCCTAGCTCTATCCTAGATATTGCCTGCAAGGTAGAGCAGGATGTTTGGTACAGTTAGAGCCCAGGAGTAGTTTTAAATCTATCAGCGGTTTAAGTTTTTAAAAATATATTTATTGTTCCTCCTTTGTGTTTAGTGTGGGTAGCTGAGATAGACTTCAGTTCATTAAAGGTCAGAGTGCCAGGCTGACTCTGGTACCATCTCAATGGCTCTTTAGCAGAGGGCAGGGGAGCCCCAGTTCAAAGTCAGTGGCAGTAGCTAGCCCCAGGCTAGCTGCATGGGAATTAAGTTTTCAGCTTAGGTCTTTTTTTCCTTTCTCACTTCTGCACTCAATTATATTTAAGCAGATGAGTGATCCTGTCGGTGTTAAGACAACAGCAGAAAGGAATATATTTATGGAGCGCTCTGTGTTCTAATTAAGTTTTTGCTGCCCCAAGCTTTGGGCCCAGGTGCTGATTTGCACTTTTGAAAAATAAAAATAAAAACTCATAGTCGAGAAAGCTTGTGAAACGCTCCCGTGTTGTTCTCCATGGCTGGTACATAAATAAAAACAGCCCTTTTATTCCGCCCACTGCAAACACCTTTGCTTTTGTTGCCTGATGGTCTGGGCAGGTTTCTGTTTAAAGACAATTAAAAGTAGCTTCTAAATGCAGAAGCCAGTGAGGCAGCCAATGGGAAGGCACACATGATAGGTTAAGTGAGGCAAATCTTAGTCAGGCACTTAAGGGTCCTGAGAAAATGGTGGCCAGGACTGCAGTGACTCTGCTCAGCCAAATGCTTCACAAGATTACTACAACCGTCCATCCTTTGCCCCCCCAGTGAGGGGAGGGTGCACCCATTGGCTACTTGTATTTAACTCCAAAACTCCCTGTTTGAAGCAACAAACATAGCTGTTGCCAGCCTCTGGGTGTCAGGAATCAGCAGCCACAAGCCAGGATGAAATGAAGGTCCCTACTATGTCTACTGGAAGGTGATGGCTGTCCCTGCTGAGGGCTGCACTTGGTCTATGGGTGGAACACCCACAGCTGCTACAGTTGTGAGTTCCAGGGGCTGATGCTGACTAGAACAAGTTCCTTCTCTCTGAACTTGTTTCCTAGCTGATAAATGGAAGATACGTTATCATGCAATGCCAGTGTTTCCTTGATTTTAGCTAAGTTCTGAAGAAATAGAGTGTAACTTTCCACCTTGTTATTTTATATTCAAAAGAAAGCTTTGAGGTGTAGTGGAGAGCATGTTGAATAAAGGACTGGGGAGACAAACTTTGGCTGGCTATGTGATTTAGGAATTCTTGTCCTCTCTGCTCATTTTTTTCCAGGTGAGAAGAACTCCTTGGCTTGGGGCCTTACAGGTGTGTCTTATGGTCAAATGAAACAGGAATGCAGAATACAATGGAAGCAAATCCTTGGAGGATGCAAAACCCTTAAGGAGTCATGGATCCTAGAGGCTGGGGGAAGAACCTCTAGAGCCTTTCCCTCTATAATAAATACCCCGGGGCCCTGAGCGCACAGGGCAGAGGTCTACTCTGATTAACGTCTAGAGAAAAATGGCTGCTTGCAGGTGGTAATGACCTTGTCACACACCCCCTCTAATGGATTTCTTGGAGGACGAGGCACAGAGGTGTCCTAGGCAGTGAAAGCAACCTGCACCTGCCTTTAACCTTGGGACAGAGCTGCTGGCAGAGTTGTCACCTGCCTAGTGAAGAGCCGAAACTAACGCCAAGGACAGGCATGCAGGACAGGGAAGCAAGGACATGCAGGGCAGAAAGGAGGGGCATGCAGAGCAGGAATGAGGGGCTTGCAGGGCAGGGAAGCAAGCCTTACTGAGCACCTTCCCTCTTTCTGTTTATCCACCAGGGTCTACTTCAAGTTGGGTGGCTCAGACTAGTTTTCAGGTTGGCTGGTGACTTTAGGCTTTTGTCCTATCTGGAGACACTGATACTCTTCTGAACCAGTGAGTGGGGTCTGTCCTCACTGCTTGAACTACTGGTCAGTCTTTTGTGGTCCCTAGCTCTGTGTGAGTTGAATTCTGGCCTACAATGGGTGAGAAGTTGACTCACTCCTTGTTTCTGAGAGTGTCCATGCCATCCTAGCTAGGAGCACTCTTGTACCTACTGTGATGGACGGTCACATCTCTCACACACTTCCTACTTCAGACTCCAAAGGCAACAGGCACAAGGCTGAGGACAACATTGGGCTCTT
>JADRCH010000063.1:1063629-1081132 GCA_019843965.1 Rhynchomys soricoides
CGAAACAGGTTTCAAATGAGGAGGAAGAATATGTGCCATTATCAGAGTCTAATGCGATTGGGAATCACATTTTCTAGCCCTTAGATTTATTTTTCATTATTGGCTTTGCTTTGCACAGTACCTATCATCTTTGAGGCTGTCCTAGAGTGTCCCCATCCCCACTAAGGTGATGTTTCCCCTAGTCATTCTCCATTGGCTTTTGCCACAAGGAATCTGATATGAGGCCAGAACTCAGCAAACATTCAAGTAAATATTTATGGAATGATGAATAAATAAAGTTAAAAATAGAACATTTTCTTATTCTCCTCTTGGACTAGATGCACAAACAAAGGAGAATGGATTTGCAGAGATTGAATGTCACCCTTCTGACCTCACCTATCAAGTTAGGCACCAGCTTCTGTGTCTTTCCAGAACACCCCAGGCACTCAGCTGAGGTAGCCTTTATTCTTGGTTTTATTGATGCCAAGCTTGCTAGAATGTGGGCTTCTCAAGGGCATAGGGTACTTCTTATTAATCTCTCTGTTGCTAGCACCTGGGAAGTCTCTATGCCCCAAACACAGAATCACTTAGTCTCCACCGTAGACTCTGCCATGAAATCCTCCCCAACACTACCATAGTGAAGAAAAGCCAGCTGTGGAGAGAAACAGTTAAGAGGATGCTTTCGGCATCTGACATGCAGCTGAGTATCTGGGGGTGAGTCACAAAATTCATCCCTGCCTTGGTTTCTCCGAGTGAAAAATAATTGTTGAATTAAGTAAGGTTTAAGTGGGTCACCACTTTGTTTTTGGTGTCTTGGTTGACATTTCTAATGGGGAGAGATACTTTTCTGCAGCTGGGCCATACATGGATTTAGGATTCGTCATTTACTTTGGTCAGATCCCACTAATCCACTGGAAGGATTTTTAAAAAATAAGTCTGCAATGTCACGATTTGCTCAAAACCCTTGGAAGCACTCTGTTTCCAGCTCCAAGGTAGCATGAGATCACTTGAATAACTTTGGCTGTTTTTCCTTATCATTGTGAGCTGTGTCACACTAGAAAGGTCGATTGGGGGGCATAGGAAGGAGGAGAGAGGTGTCCAGTGCCAGAGCACAAATGGAAAAGCTGATGCTCTGCTCCCCAGAGAAGGAGAGCACTGAAGGGTCCAGGAAAGCAGTAATATGGTCATTAAGGGTTTTGTCACATGAAAGGGTGGGAGACTATCTTGGGATGAATGAGGCAGGAAGTTGGAATTGAACAGGTTTGAGACAGGCTTTTTGCAGAACATCTATACAGCAGCAAGGAAATATAACTTTCCAACATTCCATCAACACCATCCATCAACAGATGAATGGATAACGAAAGCAGGGTACATGCACATAACTGGATTTTATTCATCTGTAAAGAAAGATAAAAGTAAGAACTTAGCAGAGAGGTGAGCATGGTGGTACATAGCGTTAATCCCAGTATTTGGGAGGCAGAGACTGGTATCTCTCTATGAGTTCAAGGAGCTATAAAACCTATCTTAAAACAAAACATAACAAAACAGCAATTAAAAAAAAAAAAGCTTTGTAGGAAAATGAATGGAACTTGAAAATATTATATTGTGAATTAACCGTGGTACAGAAAGACAAGGGACTCATGTTCTCTTTCATATGTGGATCCCAGCTTTTAATTTTTATGTATGTGTGGCTATGTGGGGGTGAGTCTACATGTAGACCACAAAACTAGAAAGAGGACCACAAGAAGAGAAAGAGGTTTAAAGGAAGGGGTTGTGGGGTATCAGAGCATATGTGACATATGGAGGTCCCGGCTGGGGCAAAAGAGAACAAACAGAAAGAGGAAACAGTTAGGGAAGAAGACACCAAGACAGTATAGAAATGTGGGGATATTTTGTATCCTAATTAAAAAATAAAATTAAAAAACTAACCAAAGGAATGATAAATGAGTGGGTGAATCAATACCAGACAGCAGTTAAATGAACACACTACACATGCAATTTATTCAGTTGAACTTTAGCCACTCAGTGTTGAAGAAAATAAAGGCATAGTTTAGAAGAATGTGTAGTGAGAGTTTATTAATAACAGCTTCATTTCTTTATATTTTCTCTTCCAAATATATAGACTGTGTTTTAGAAGTTATTATTAGTTAAAATTGTTCTCTGACAATTTCATGCATAGATGTAATGCATTCTAATTACTCTCACCCCAGTCTCTCTTATCGACCTCTGCCCTGCCAAACCCCCTCCTCCCTAAAAAAATCTCTTTGCAGCCGTCTAGACTCAAATCAACATTGCAACCACAGCTGCTGGAATCCTGAATTGCATTTATTACTTAAGATATCAAAAATAAGAAATATTAATAAGCCTGGTAATTTATGCACAAATGAGTTTAATTGTGGAATCTAGAGTAGTTTGTCAAATAGTTTAATTTACTACATGATGTTAAGACTACTTTCAGAATAGAGTTTTTCAAAATAGCACCATGATTTGGACATATAACTCTTTTCTTCTCATGAGTAAGACCCCTATGTGCAAAGGAGTAGTAGCTCTGGGTTGTTTTTTTTTTTTTACAGTGTTTTATATTTTCATGTACATAGTTTTAAAAACTTATTATTATTATTATTATTATTATTATTATTATTATTATTATTATTATTATTACTATTTAATCCCAAATGTTGCCCCCCTCCTGATCCTCTCCTCACAGAGTTCTTTCCCCCATGAACCCTCCCCATTGCCTCTGAGAGGGTGCCCCTCCAGGGCAACCTCCCTTCCTGGAGCATCAAGTCTCTACAGGATTAGGTGCATTCTCTCCCACTGAGTCCAGACAAGGCAGCCCTCTGCTACATATTTTTTGGGGGCCTCTGATTAGCCTGTGTATGCTCTTTGGTTGGTGGCTCAGTCTCTGAGAGCTCCTAGGGGTCCAGGTTAGTTGACACTGTTGGTCTTCCTGTGGGGTTACCATGCCCTTCAGCTCCTTCAGTCCTTCCCCTAACTTCCATAGAGGTCTTGACCTCAGTCCAATATTTGGCTGTGAGTATCTGCATCTGTCTTAGTCAGTTGCTGTAGAGCTTCTCAGAGGACAACCATGCTGGGCTCTTGCAAGCACAACATAACATCAGTAATAGTGTCAGGGTCTACCCAGGGAATGGATCCCAAGTTGGGGTGGTCACTGGCCATTGCTTTAGTCTCTGCTCCATTTTTGTCCATGGATTTGTTTTTTAGACAGGAAAAATTTTGGTTCAGAAAATTTGAAGGTGGGTTGGTGTCCCCCTCCACTGGGGGATCTGTCTAGTTACTGGAGGTGGCCTTTTCAGGTTCCAACCCTCCCCTCCCCCCAGTCATTTTGGCTAAGGTAATCTCCATTGAGTCCTGGGAGCCTCCCCATCCCAGGTCTCTGGGATTTTCTAGAAGTTTCTCCCATGTCCCCATCTCTGGCAGCAGCCTATTTCTATTCATTCTCCTGGTCCTCTAGGCTTCTCTCCTTTTTCCCCCATGCCTGATCCTGCCCCCTTGCCCCTCTCCCCTCTACCACCTGAGTTCTTCCCTCTGCCTACCATGATTATTTGGTTTCCCCTTCTAAGTGGGATTGAAGCACTCTCACTTGGGATTTCCTTCTTGTTTAATTTCTTTGGGTCTGTAGGGTGTTTTTAGCTAATATACAATTATATAATCCTTTTGGATCTGGGTTACCTTACTCAGGATGATATTTTCTAGTTCCATCTATTTTCCTGCAAAATTCATGATGTCCTCGTTTTTAATAGCTGAATAGTATTTCATTGTGTATATGAACCACATTTTTGTATCCATTCTTTGGTTGAGGGACATCTGGTTGCTTCCAGTTTCCAGCTATTATGAATAAGGCTGCTATGAACATAGTGGGGCACATGTCCCTGTAATATGGTGGAGCATCTTTTGGGTATATGCCCAGGAGCAGTACAATGGGTCTTCAGGTAGAACTAGTTCCAATTTTCTGAGGAATTGCCAAATTGATTTCTAGAGTGGTTGTACAAGTTTGCAATCCTACCAGCAATGGAGGAATGATCCACTTTCTCTACATCCTTGCCAGCATGTGCTGTCATTTGAGGTTTTGATCTTAACCATTCTGATTGGTGTAAGGTGGAATCTCAGGGTTGTTTTGATTTGCATTTCCCTGATGGTTCAATATATGAAAATCCATCAATGTAATCCATTATTTAAACAAACTCAAAGAAAATAATCATATGATCATTTCATTAGATGCTGAAAAAGCCTTTGATAAAATACAACATCCCTTCATGTTAAAAGTCTTGGAGAGATCAGGAATTCATGGCACACACCTAAACATAATAAAAGCAATATACAGCAAACCAACAGCCAACATCAAATTTAATGGAGAGAAACTTGAAGCAATCCCACTAAAATCAGGGCCAAGACAAGGCTGTCCACCTTCTCCCTATCTATTCAATATAGTACTCGAAGTGCTAGCTAGAACACTTAGACAACAAAAGGAGGTCAAGGGGATACAGATGGGAAAGGAAGAAGTCAAGGTATCACTATTTGCAGATGACATGATAGCATAGGTAAGCGACCCCCAAAATTCTACCAGAGAACTCCTACATCTGACAAATAACTTCAGCAAAGTGGCTGGATATAAAAATTTCTCAAACAAATAAGTATCTTTCCTTTATACAAATGATAAATGGGCTGAGAAAGAAATCAGGGAAATGCATCCTTCACAATAGCCACAAATAATATAAAATATCTTGGTTGTAACTCTAACCAAGCAAGTGAGAGATCTGTATGACAAGAACTTCAAGCCCCTAAAAAAAAGAAATCAAAGAAGACCTCAGAAGATGGGAAGATCTCCCATGCTCATGAATCTGCAGGATTAACATATTGAAAATGGCCATCCTACCATAAGTAATCTACAGATTCAAAGCAATTCCCATCAAAATTCTAGCACAATTCTTTATGGTCCTTGAAAGAGCAATTCTCAACATCATATGGAAAACCAAAAAACTCAGGATAGCTAAAACAATTCTGAACAATAAAAGAACTTCTGGAGGAATCACCATCCCTGACCTCAAGCTGTACCATAGAAAATTAGTGATAAAAACCACCTGGTATTGGTATAGAAACAGACAGGACAATCATTGGAATAGAATCAAATACTCAGAAATAAATCCACATACTTATGGACACTTGATCTTTTTTTTTTTTTTTTTTGGAGACAAGGTTTCTTTGTATAACCCTGGCTGTCCTGGAACTCACAGTGTAGACCAGGCTGGCCTCAAACTCAGAAATCTGCCTGCCTCTGCCTCCCGAGTGCTAGGACTAAAGGCGTGCGCCACCACTGCCCGGCAACACTTGATCTTTGACAAAGAAGCCAAAACCATACAGTGGAAAAATGAAAGCATCTTCAACAAATGGTGCTGGTCTAGCCGGCAGTCTGCATGTAGAGGAATGCAAAAGCTCAGGTCCAAGTGGATTAAGAACCTCAAGATAAAACCAGATACACTGAATCTAATAGAAGAGAAAGTGGGAAAGAGCCCTGAACTCATTGGCACAGAAGAACATTTCCTGGACAGAACACTAGTGGCTCAGGCTGTAAGACCAACAATTGATAAATGGGACCTCTTGAAACTGAACAGCTTCGGTAAGGCAAAGGACACTGTCAATAGGACAAAGCATCAACCTACAGATTAGGAACAGATCTTTACTAACCCTAATACGACAGAGGGCTAATATCCAAAAATACATAAAAGACTCAAGAAGTTAGATCCCAAAAAACCAAATAATCCCATTTAAAAATGGGTGCAGAGCTAATCAGAGACTTCTCAACAGAGGAATCTCAAATTGCTGAGAAGCACTTAAAGAAATCTTCAACATCAGGGAAATGCATGTATAATTGTATATATACACATATCTGCATCTTTTGAGATATTCTATGTGTCTGTGGCTATCTTGGAACTCTTGGAACTCTCTATATAGACCAGGCTGGCCTTGAACTCACAGAGATTTGCCTGCCTCTGCCTCCTTAATTCTATTATTAAAGATGTACAGCACCATGCTTAGGTAATATTCTCATACAGTTACTGTCCTTTGCTTCAGCTTGAAAATTTTTAGCATTTATTAAAGGCAGGTCTCATGATAATGAACTTTGGCAGCTTTTATTTGTCAATGTCTTTATTAATTTCTCTATTAGTCAGGGTTCTCTAGAAGGACAGAATTCATAGAATGAATATCTACCTATATGTAGAAAGGGGATTTATTAGAATGACTTACTAGGTGTGGTCAAGTTAGTCCAAGAATGCTGCCTATAAATAGAAGGTCCAAGATTCCAGTAGTTGTTCAGTCCATGAGACTGGATGCCTCAGCTGGTCTTCAGAATACATCAGAATCCTGAAGAAGTAGGCTCTAAAGCCAGTGAAGGGATAGACTTGCTAATGAGAGCAAGAGCATGCTTCCTTTTTCCATGTCTGTTATATAGGCTACCAATAGAAAATGTGGCTCGGATTAGAGGTGAGTTTTCCCACCTCAAAAAATATGGATTATAGGTTGATCTCCTCATTTCAAAGATTGAATTAGAAATGGCTCTTCCACTTCACATTATCTAAGACAAAGCCCCCACAAGTGTGCCCCATCATCGGGTCTTAGTTAATTCCACATGTAGATAAGTTGACAATCAATAATAACCATCACAATTTTTGAAGGACAAGATTTTATAAGGTAGTATTATTCTTGGTAAAGGTTGAATGTATCATCCTTTACTCTTGGCCTATAAGATTTCTGTTGAGAAATCTCTAGATATCCACATCACAGTCTTCTTGCATGTAATAAGTCATTTTTCTCTTGTTTTCAAGATTCTTTTTTGAGAATTTGAATGTCATGTCTTGGTGAAGATCTCTTTATATTTAATATTTGACATTCACTCTCCATGAATCTCTATGTTTATCTGCCCCCTCCCCCATTACTTGTCTAAATAATCTTTGTATTTTCTACTTTCTTTGGATGCCATACAATTTTTGGGTCATTTGATTGGCTTCCTGTAACATCTGTAAGTTCTTTTAAATTTGTTTTCATTTTTCTTTATGTTGTTCTGAGTAATTTCACAGTAATCTATCTTCAAAGCCATTAATCCCTGTGCTTGCTAGAATATGTTCCTAAAGCTAAATATGGAACTTTTAATTTGAGTTACTTTATTTTTTACTTCTGGGATTTTAAATGTGGTTCTTTTTAATGGTTTATATCCAGTTGCTGAGCTTCTCTTATGTTCATGTGTTGTTCTCTGATTTCATTTAGTTGTCTGTGGGTTCCAGTACCCTTTTGAGATTTTTAAAAGACAATTATTTTGTATTGTTTGTAGGAAGCTCATAAATTGCTTTTTGGTGTCAGTTACTAGTGTTTTGTGTTTATTCCACCCATTCAATAGTGATGTTTTCTTGACATGTGTGCGCATGCCCCCAGGTGCCTGTGTGTTCACATGTGTAAGCACGCGTGCGATCTTCATGGCTCTGTGCCCCTGTCCGCATATTTGAACAAATATGAATACTTTCAGTATGTATTCACTGGATGTCTATATATAGGGAAATCCTTCAGTAGTAGAATCACTGTGGGCTGGCTGCCAGATACACTCATAGACAGCTTTTGTTTGGAGTCTGCCTTGGGGTTTTCTGGTGTATGAGTGAATAGATGGTAAACTTGGTTCCTGGGTCTACAAGGGGATAACCAGGTATTTGGGTTCATCAGGACAAGTCTGGAACTTGTATCTGTGAGGCTGGGCTTAGAGTCTAGAACTGTGGATGGGGGTGTGGTTGATGCTGTGATCTAGAGGATTGGTCTGGAGCCTAAGGCTCTAGGTTCTGGCTTGAACCTGGGTGTGTCTGGTGTTGAGGTTTGTGGCTAAGCTGAGTACTTGCTTTGCCTTCATCTTCATATGGAGGGTTATTTTCTCCTACACTGCACTGCCCTGGCATAGAGTGGGCAGGGTGAGTACTGTGAAAATCTCCTTCCAACCTCTTCCGTTCATCTTTCCTTGTTTTTGTGATGCACCAGGTGCTCTAAACTCTTGTTGAGGTTCTATAGCTGTTTTTAGTGTTTGGATGGTCATTTAGATGGATGCTTTTGCAATGATACAGGAGCTAGAAGCTCCTATCATCCCAATGGCTGCACCTCAGTTACTGTAAATTTATATCATATACAATAATACTTTGCAGTGATATTGGTATTACAGATGCACAGTAAAAGCATAGACACATACACTTACAAATAGCCTCTCAAGCCACTCATTTAACCAGCGTCACGTAGTTGATCATCATAACACCTGCAGAAGGACCCCAGCAAATAAAATGCATTTATCAGGAAAAGAAAGCATAGAAGTATACAAAGCCAGTAAGAGAACATTGGTGGAGACGAGAGCAAAATCAGAGAAAGAATTAAAAACTAAATACCAAGAGCTTGAGAGGCTATGCAAGATTTGATTAAATAAAAATAGAGTAAGAAAAACGTCTTATTCCAGACAAGGGAACAACTACTGGCTAAGGGAAAAAAGTACTAAACAAAACACAAGAGTGAACAGGATGTATGCCTTTGAAAATGTACGTAGAATAGACATTACAGAAATAGACTCAGAGTCAAGTGAGGAAAGCTGAATAGATATTACCATTAGAGATCAAATACGTTATAAAAGATCTACAATGTCCAATTATGTTTACAGGTTAACTTTGTGCAGTTTCAAGGAATATCTGGCCCCATTTTTGTCTAATGTAAAAAGGTGAAAATCTACCCTTGTTTTATTTTGATACCTCCTAGAACAGAGACAAAACTTTACAGGCAGAAAATGAATAGAAAATTCACCATGAACTACACCTTTGTTTTTCAAAGTAATTTTATTTTTATTATTTTATCTTTTTTTTTTTTCTGGAGCTGAGGACTGAACCCAGGGCCTTGTGCTTGCTAGGCAAGCGCTTTACCACTGAGCTAAATTCCCCACTGAACTATATTTTTTATGTTTACTTAGAAATTATAAATAAATTATTGGCAATGCAATTGGAATTAAGAAATAAGTAAAAAACAAAGCAAATTATAACCAAATAGACCTTATTTCATGAATTTAATGAAGATTTAAAATTAGAAAATCTTTAACTTAATCTAGCACAGTGGCGGGGTAAATGGGAAAATTTTTATGAAGATCTCAATAGGTATAGAAAAAGCATTTAATAAAAACTCAGTAGCTACTAATACAGAATTATGATGAATCTTCTGAGTCCTGAACCCAGAGTGATGGCATTTATTCATGGAGCTTTGGTTGGGGGTGCTAGTTAGAGTTGGAAGAGATCATGAAAGTGGGTCCTTATGTTAGGATTAGTGACTTTCTGAGCCCCCTCTGTCATATGAATGAATATGAGGAACTTACCATCTATAAGCCAGGAGGAGAGCTGTCATCAGGAATTAAATCATATGATGCCTTGATCTGGGGCTTCCAGATCTGAAACTTTGAGAACATGAATTTCTATTATTTAAGATGTCTACTGTATGATCTTTTGTTGTTGGTGTTGTTATGGCAACCAAACATGACAAATACACCCATTTATAATAAAAGTTGTAATTGAGCTGCATGTGGTGTCTTACACCAAAAATCCTTTTACTTGGTTGGAGTCTGAGGCAAAGGTATTACTATGAATTTGATGTTAGCCTGGACTACATAGTGAGTTCCAGGCCAGCCTGGGCAAAGGAGTGAAGTCTATTCTTGGGGGAAAAAAATTTGTATTAAATCAGGAGGACAAAAAAAAAAAAATCCCCCGAATGATAGCATCTGCTAAAAGACTCCTGCAGCTAGAATTGACTAGAAACATTAGGTAACAGTACTCTCACAACTCAGAAATTCTATAATTTATTACATAGAAAATCAACCACACTGAGATTAAAATTATTACAGTAATAGGCAAATTCCACAAATATTGGTAGCTCTAAGACAAACATGCAAAAACTAACTATATTTCTAAGTAAAATATATAAGTAATTAGGCAATGCAAATATTTAAAATAAGCCACTAGCTGGATGTGGTGATGCATGCCTACAATCCCAGCATTTGAAAGCCTGAGGCACGGGGATTAAATTCAGGAGCAGCCTGTATAACATAGTGAAATTCTCTCTTTTTGTTCCTCATTGTGATGGTTTAAATATGCTTGGCCCATAGGGAGTGGTACAGTGAGGAGGTATGGCCTTATTGGAGGAAGTGTGTCACTGTTGGGTTGGGCTTTGGAGGTCTCCTCCTATGCTCAGGCTCCACCCAGTGTGGAAAAGAGCTTCCTCCTAGCCTCCTGCAGGATGAGAGTTTCCTTCTGGATGCCTTTGGATCAGATGTAGAAATCTCGGCCCCTCCAGCACCATGTCTGCCTGGATGCTGCTATGCTTCCTGTCATGATGGTAATGGATTGAACCTCTGAAACTGCAAGCCAGCCCCAATTAAATGTTGACCTTGAATTGCCTTGGCCATGATGTCTCTTCACAGCAATGGAAACCCTAACTAAGACACTCATTAAATATTGGTCTAGGCTGGCCTCAAACTCGTGACCACGGGCACTCCTTTGTGTGTACAAAATTTTAAAACTACATCTGGTTGTGTAATTCACTCTGTGTACTGACTTCCTTTATAACCCTTTACACTCAGTTCCTTTGCCCAACCTCTCCTAGTCCTGCTATGTGCCTCTCTAGTTTTCTCTGCCATCTAAGGTAGAATAATAGTTTACAGGTTTTGATGTTTGATTTCTTTAATCTTGAGTATATGGTTTGCATTATTTTAGTACTATACCACACACACACAAACACACACACACACACATTTGTGTCACTATTTTAAAAACCAAATTACCAGTTGATAGATATTGGAGTTTTGGATAGTTAGCTTAATTGTCTGCTTGACAGAATCTGAAATCACTGATCAGTGAGGAATTGTCCAGGTAAGGTTAGCCTCAGGACATATCTATGGGAGATTGTTTTGATTGTTAACAGAAATGGCATGACCCATCCACTGTGGGTGGTACCACTCTCTAGGCAGGGAATCCTGAGCTGTGTAAGAGAGAGAAAAAGCAGAGCACAAACATGCATGCATTAGTCTGGTCCCGGCTGCCTTCTGACTATGGATGCAAGCGATCAGCTGTCTTGAGCTCCTGCTGCTCTGACTTCTCTGCAATGATGGACTATAGCATGGAACTGTGAGCTAAGATAAACCCTTTCTTCCCTAAATTGATTTTCCAGGCTATTTTATCACAGCAACTGCAATGAAGCTTAAGAGTTTGTGGCTATTTAGAGTAGCTGCTCTAAACCTTTATGTGTAGGTATTTATATTAATTTGTTTGTATGGGGTACATGCATATGTGGGATCATATGGTGCTATATCGTTTAATTTCACAAGAAACTGTCAAGCTACTTTCTAGAATGATTCTACCATTTTGCTTCGCTACCAACGTTGTGTGAGAAATCTGGTTGCTTCTCATCCTTGCTGAGCTGTCAAGTTAGTCTTAAATAGCTTTATTTTAGAGCAGTTTTAGGTTCATAGTCAAATTGAAGTGAAAACAGAGATTCCCCAAATACACCACCCCTACATATGTGTTACTTTCTACATTATCCATATTCCCCGCAGGTGGTACATTTGCTACAGCTGGCAGACCTACATCGACACATTGTTACCATTCAAGATTAAGGCCACGTGGTAGAGATTTTCTTGGTGTGTATACTTGATGAGTTTGAACACATTTCAAATGACAGGCGTCTGCCTAGAGAGTTCAGTAGAACTCATGTCTCCTAGCTAGCCCGTTTACTCCCCACCCCCAGCCCTGGTAACCTTTAATGTTTCATTGTTTCCAGTCTTGCTTTTCTGGGATGATTGTTAACTGAAGAGACCAGTCACACAGTCCATGGCTTCCATCAGCTCCTGCATCAGTCAGACTTTCCATTACTGTGCCAGATACCTGACAGGAACAAGTTAAGGGGCAGATTTATTTGGGCTCAAGGTTTCAGAGGACTCAGTTCTTAGTGTTTGGCTCTGTTAGTCTGAGACAGAATAGCATGGTGTCAGGAACATGTAACACAGTCTAGTCACCTTGTTGTAGACAAGGAAGAAAAGATATCCCAGAAGACTCTGGCAATAGTCTCCATTCTCCACCTCCTAAGGTTTCCCTCACCTACTCCAAATGCATTACCTATGAGATTTCAACTCAGGAATCTGAATGGAACATTCATATCATCACGACAGTTTATTTAATTCACCACTACACATTAGAGGTTTTCCTGCGTCTTTCATGGTCGCTTATTGTTTTTCTTTTTCGGTGCTGAATAATATTCCACCTTGAGATTTTTAGTTCATTTACACATTTACCTGTGACCATTTTGAAAAGATCTGCTTAAAACATTTTTTTTTTTTTGGTACAGGATTTGCCATAGCTGATATAAATTTTCAACCTGTTTTGAGGAAAATCCAGGAGTGAGAATGTGTATCATATTGGAGGAGTGTGGGAGAACAAAATCAGTTTGGTGTCAGTCCATTGGGGTTATGTGACCAAGTGTGTCACACTGAGAAGTTTAAAGGCAGACTTACCCCTCACAGTTCTAGGCTAGTGAGTTCTTTGCAAACAGCTCTCAGTTCAGGACAGTTGGACTTGCAAAGATTTGAGTGTTTTTGATTTCATAGTGATGAGAAAACAATTTACGTTGAGTGAAAACTATTCCATGTGGGCTTTGTTTCCCCTTAGCTCATGACATATAGAGTGCTACTGGGCAACAGTAACTGAAGCTCTGTCAGTCACAGTCATGAGTGTTAATGGTCAGCGCTACAGTGTGCTCGATTGCTAAGCTGTGACGGTCAGCAGGTCAGAAGGTTAGGTGTGCTCAATGCCTTTGCTTCCTGTAAGGCTGGGTCTTGCTACGTATTGCTGTCTTCAAACTGTTGTCCTTCTTTGGCATCACATGTGTGGACCACACAACCAGCAGAAATGCATTTTTATTTGTAATGTCTTCAATTTATAAGAATATAAAAACTGTCACAAGTTATGGGGACATTTATTTGGGATGATAGTCTGTTACCAAATGAGCCTTTGCAAATATTTCCTCCCCGTCTGCGTTGGTTTTCACTGTTCAGCCTTTTGAAGAACTGTTTATTTTAATAATTCCCAGTTTATCAATATTTATTTTTTATGTGTATATACCTGTATATATCCATGTACCACATGTGTACCTGGAGTCCTTAGAGGCCAAAAGATGCCAGGTCCCCTGGGACAGGAGTTGCAGACAGTTGTGAGCTGCTGTGTGGTGCTGGGAACTGAACCTGGCTCCTCTGGAAGAGCAGCCAGTGCTCTAACCTGCTGAGCCATCTTTTCAGCCACATCAATCCATTCTTTCCGGAATGTTTTTCTCTCATGTAAATGTCATCATCATTAGTGATGATGGTGGCAGTCTGAACTTGTGTTGTCCTCTGGACCTTCATACTTCTGTCTGTCGCTCATACGGTTAACTCGAGTGATGGTATAAGATCGGTGTCTAGACTTACTACTCATTTACTCTTGCATGTGTGTTGGAGTAATGCTTTTGTACACTGTGTGAAGATGTTTTCTTTCCTTGCCTGCCTAAGGCACCTTCTGATTGGTTAAAATAAAAAGCTGATGGCAAAGGCAGGAAGTAGAAGGTGGGACTTCTGGGAGGAGAGATGTAGGAGTCTCTGGAAAGGAGTCAGATGTGGGAGATTCAGCCAGCCAGACATAGAGGAAGAAGGGAGCAAATGACAGACTTTAGATTAGTATACATGGGATAACGGAGTTATGAGCTACTGGGAAACAATACCTAGCTATAAGACCAAAAGCTCCTGAGTAAATATATATCTTCATGTCATTATTTGGGAACTGGAGCGGGCATAGAAAGGCGGACAGTTATACATGTGGATTTCTGCTCCAGTATCATCTGCTGACAAAACTTGTTTTCCTTCACTCTGCTGTCCATAAAAGTTCAGTTGTCTGTATTTATGGGGCTCTGTCCCTGGGATCTCTATTCTGGTCCACACTTGCCAGTTCCTTTCTCAATACCATGCCATCTGGAGTAGTGTGGCTTTGTAGCAAGTTTTGAAACTCAGTCCTGTCAGTCCACACCCCACTCATCGCTCTGTCTTCAATATTCTGTCTCCCATCCTGGGGTTTTTGGCTCAGGATATAAACTTTAAAATTAGTTTGTTGATGTCAGCAAAACAATTCCCTGGGGCCTGACTTGGATCACACTGAATTTACACATCAAGATGGGGAAAGGTGACATCTTGAAAATGTCATGTCTCCCTAGCTAAGTAACCCTCCGTTTACTTAATCCTTTCTAGATTCCTTTTGGCAGAGCCCTGTGTTGAGATATGTGCACACTTTTGGTAATGACATAGATAGCTTTAATTTCAAAGTCCACACTTATTCATTGCTGGCTTGTAGGAAAGCAATTCACTTTTGCATATTAACTTTGTCTCTCAGACCTTGTTATAATCATTCATTAGTTCTGAGGCTAAAGAATTGATTCCTTTGCATTTTCAACATATGGGAGAACACCATTTGCTAACATTGGCAATTTGTTTCTTCTTTTCTATGCACTAAGGGTCGAGTCTCCCAGGTTGGCACATGCTCTGCCACTGGGCTCTATCCATGGCTCTCATCTTCCTTTTTTGTTTTGAGATCATGGAGTTACCCAGGCAGCCTTTGAACTCACTTTGTATTCCAGTCAGGTCTTCAACTTTCAACATCCTGTGCACCCCCAACCCTCGAAGCCGCGATTACAGGCCTGTACTACTTGGCTTGGCTATTTCTTCTAATCTATCTGACTAGCTAAGTGTTAACAATGTTGACGAAAAGTAGGGAGAGGAGCCTCCTTGCCTCTTGTTTGAATTTCAGAAGAAAGCTTTGAGAACCATAACACAGATTGGCCTGGTTTTTCTTCTATCTGTTAATAAAATGTTTTAATTTTTGATTCTTTTACAGCTTATACATACACACACTCACACACATGTACACATACGTGCATGCAAACATAAAAACATACACGCACACGCACTCACAAAAGCACACACATGCATGTGCACACAGAAGCACACACACGCACACTCACATGCACACATGTGCACACACACGCTCTCTCACACACAACGCACTTTGATCATACTGACTTCACCATCTTTTTCTCTCCTCTCCCCACCAAATCCCTTCTCATCCCAAGATGCTGTTCTCTGACATTTGTGGTGGTTTTGTTTGTTTGTGGCTATTATCTTGAACCCTTGCTTTAATTAGGGATGCACGATCTCTCTAATTATGTTTAATGAAGGTTGCATGTGTGAGCATGGATGAAGGGCTGTTTAGTTTGGAAAGAACAACTTACTAGAGACTACACCGCTGAGGAGTCCTGCTCCCTGTCTTCCAGAAACCACTATCTGCCTACAGTTCTTCACAGAGGTGGACCTCAGGAGCCCTTCCTGCACTTCAATAGATACACTTATAGTCTTTCTTCTTCTTGTGTGGGTCGTAGCATGTTGCATATTTTAATTATTGGGTCTGCTTCATCTACCTTATCAATATTCCTTTTCAATTTTTTTTTTTTAAACAAAGGGTCTGCCTATGTAGATCAAGCTAGCCTAGAAGTTGCTATAAAGCCTAGGCTAGCCTTAGACTTGTAGTGTGATGTAACAGTGTAGCTATGTTGTGATTATAGGTTGATGCACTGTACCTGTCTCCTGTTCTCATGCCTGTGGGATCAAGGGACATCTCTTTCTCATTTCTGATAGTCATAATTTTTGCCTTACCTTCTTTTTCTTAGGACTCTTAGCTTTCTTTGGATTTTATTGATTTGAAAAAAACTAAAATTATTTTATCTTATGTTTATGGTTGTTGTGTTTGCATGGTTATATGTGTACCATGTACAGTTCTGAGGCCTGCAGGGGTCAGAAGAAGGCAACAGATTCTCTGGAACTGGGTTTACAGATGGTTATGAACCACCACGTAGGTGCTGGGAGTCAAATGTGGGTCCTCTGCAATAGCAGCCAATGCTCTAAACCCCCGAGCTTTCTCTTTCCAACCCCTGATTTTATTTGATTTTATTTTTTGTATCTTGATTTCCAGTGTTTGACTTAGTTGACTTTTCCACTGGTTTTACATTTTATGTTTTTTGTTTCTGCTTATTTGGGGTTTAATTTGTGGTTTTGTTTGTTTGTTGGGTTTGGGGTTTACAGTGCTGCTTTTTAGAACTCTCTCTTTCTCTCTGGCAGCATCCTCCGCTTCAGCATCCTCGTTCCAGCATCCTCCACTCTAGCGTTCTCTGCTCCAGGTCCCCCCTCAGCATCACTTGTGTAACATGACTTTGGGCACGTTGTATCTTCATCTAGTTACAATATTTGAAAATTTATTTTGAGATTGTTTGACTTATTATTGGGGAGAGTGCTGTTTAATTTTCTATCATTTTAGGATTCTCCAGGAATTCTTTCATTACAAATTTCTGGTTTAATTCTACTGTGGTCCGAAGCTTGTCACCATATGATCTCTGTTACTTTAAATTTGCTGAGGTGAACTTCCTGGCTTAAGATGCCACATGTCTTGCTGAGATACCCATACGAACTTGAGAATAGCATATATTTTACTGCTATTGGGTGAAGCAGCGTATGACACTTGTGCGCACATTGCTGTACCTATCCACACACTAAGCTGTTCTGGTGAACGTATAACTTACCTCGCTGTGATTTTAATCTTACTTCCTCTGTGTACCTTTTCATTTACTTACTTGTTACTTAAGTATTCTTTTTTTATTACTTCTTAAGAGCATGTGGTCGTCATTCATGAAGTGGGATTTAGTTGGCACCGACACACATGCACACAGTACTTCCTGTTGAGATCGCCCTGCCCCTATAGCTGTCACAGTTCTGCTTTCAGCTCCACAGTTCTCAGCTATGCACAGGGAAACATGAGACACTTGTCTTTTGTGTCTTCTACTTAACACACACACTCCTTCTTTATTTATTTTGGGGCAAGTGACGGGGTTTCATTCTTCTTTATGGCTGAATAACACTTTGCTGTATGTTTATAGCACACATTGTTTAGACAGTCATCTGTTGTCGGGTACCTTTTCTTTCCCATATCATATCATGATGGATGATCTCACAGTAACTTTGGGCATGCAGCAGCTCCTCAGCTCATATTGTTTTGATTTCCTTGGCTATAGACACAAAGGTGGGACAGCTTGGAACCATATGGCTGATCTACTCTGGAATTCACTATGTAGACCAGATTGGTCTTGAACTCACAGGGACTGCCCGTCTTTGCCTCCTGAGTCCGCTGGGATTAAAGCTGTGCACTATCATTCCATCTTACAGCAGTTTTCTGAAGAACCTTCATACTGTTGTCTACAATGGTTGAGTGATGAACACCTACACGCCTCTTATTTTTTTCTCTATATCCTCACCAGCAGTTTCTGAAGCCATTGTTCAAGTTACCATCATCTCCTCCTCCTCTTCCTCCTCCTCCTCTTCCTCCTCCTCCTC
>JADRCH010000063.1:1081142-1104693 GCA_019843965.1 Rhynchomys soricoides
CTCCTCCTCCTCCTTCCCCTCCTCCTCTTCTTCCTCCTCTTCCTCCTTCTCTTCCTCCTCCTCTTCCTTCTCCTCTTCCTCCTCCTCTTCCTGCTCCTTCTCTTTCTCCTTCTCTTCTTCCTATTTGGCTTTTCAAAAGATTTTAAGTCTTTTTTTTTTATTGAGTCTCACATTTCCTTTCGTATTCTGAATAAGTGCCCTTCACCTGATACATCTGATCTTTTCTCTGTGCATGTGGCATGGAATTGCATTTTATTATCAGCATCTTTTGAGGAACAGCAATTTACATTTTGTTGTAGTTCAATTTGCCATATTATTCATGGATTATGGTGCTGTACTATCAAATGTCTACCTAGCCCTACAACCTAGAGACTCTAAGATTTTCTTTTGGAATTTTAGGTGTTATGTTTCTATCTGTGATCCATTTTGAAAATTTCAAACACAGTGAAAGATGTGGATTGGTGAGGCTCATTGATTTCCCTTGGTGTCTAGCACCCCTCGTTAAGACAACTCATTTTCTGCAGACCTATTTTAGCTTCTTTCTCAATTAACCATATAAAGATCTCTCTGGACCTCTGTTCCGTTTGTTGATGTGTATGTATGCCTATCCCTGCACCAGCAGCCTTGACCTGGCAGCTGTACATTCATTTTTTTTTTTTTAAAACACTTTAGGTATATTTTTGTTCTGCCAGCACACTATGTGCATGTTTATGTGCATGCCTCGTGTGCTTGGAGGCTGGAAGGAGTTATCGCATGTCTGGAGCTGGAGTTACGGATGACTGTGAGCCCATACATGGGTGCTGGAACTGAACCTGGGTTCTCTTTAAGAATACCTGGTGCTCCTAACCATTAGCCATCTCTGCAGCTCCACATTCAGTCTGACTCTCAGACGGTGTGAATTCTCCAACATTGCTCTTCTTTCTCAAGATTATTTTGATCTCACCAGGTTCTTTGCTTTTCTGTGCAGATTTTAGACCTGGTCTGCCAGTGTCTAGAGGAAGATTGACTGGGGTTGTCATCAAATCTGTACACCCCCTTCCAGGCAACTGACTTATTAACGATTTTGAGTCTCCCAATATTTGAGCACCTTTCTACTTTTAAATGCTATTTAAATGTTACCCCCAAGCTGGCACGTTTTAGAGAGAGGAAGGAATTGTTATACAAACGCAGTAATAATACAAAAAAGCAATAAAGACATGCATCTGCTTTGTCTACCGTTTCATACCCAGAGGTCAGGACAGAGCCCTATGCATTTTCTCACGTGCAGTTGACGCGGAACACTCTTTGAAGAATGAGTTGGTGCAGAGTCAAAACTTACTCATTATCCTATGAATATACTACTATGCACCCCACAAGATTGTTGGATGACATAAAAGAGCAGTAAAAGAAACACTTTTTGATACTTGAAGCATATCTTATCCAATAACTATTAATTAGTTTTCCAGAGAGACTAAAAGATTAGCAAGTCTGTGAGTTAGGCAAATGCTGAAGCTCAGTTAGAAAATACTTTGTTCCAAATTGGAACAGTTGGCTATCTGCAGCTGATTCCTTGATGTATGAGGAGACTAGGCCATGTTGCTGAGTGG
The DNA here is from genome assembly GCA_019843965.1 of Rhynchomys soricoides. NCBI lineage: Eukaryota > Metazoa > Chordata > Mammalia > Rodentia > Muridae > Rhynchomys > Rhynchomys soricoides. Next base: position 1,082,729 of record JADRCH010000063.1, read on the forward strand.
AACCAGTATCTCTACAGTCAACAGCAGGCAATTCTGCGTGTCTGCTGTGGAAAGACCCTTAAAGTGGGTCCAGATCCTCCTTCTAGGACATTCTCTATGATATTCTGCCTCAGTGTATCTGGATCCTTCCTCAGTGACCCTTTGAAACATTCCAGAGAGCTCACACAGTTTAAGAAAGCAGAGGGGTCAGAGAGAGAACACAGGTTCTGAGTTACATAGACTTGCATCTGAGTCCTGGCCCACCACTTGTCATGATAGTACCATTGAGAATTTACATTAAAAATTACATTTATTTATTTATTTAGTGTGTGTGTGTGTGTGTGTGTGTGTGTGTGTATGCACACACATACCACAGTGCACAGGAGGAAATCGGAGAACAACTTGGAGAAATTGGCCTCTCTTTCAACCGTTTAGGACCTGGGGGTTGAACTTAGGTATTTGGGCTTGGCAGCAAGCACCTTTAACCACTGAGCCATCTTGATGCTCTGGAGAAGTGATTTCTTATTTCCAAATCTCAACTTCTTTATCTGGAAGGCAGGGGAAATTTATAGCTACTCTGAGGATTGTTCCAAGTCATGAATGAAACAAGATATGAAAATTTCTCAGAAGACAGCAGCCACTCCGTTCTGATACTTGAGCAATATTGATATGCAGAAACCTGTTCCAGAAGTCTGCCTACAGAGTTCGCTGAAATCCATGCCTAAAACTTTCAGAATGTTCTGCTGAATTAGTTTTGCACTGTTATGCTTTCTTGGGTTGTTAAATGGTCTGCCCCCCATCCCCCATGAATAAACCCTGACCAAAACAATCTCATGCACACGACAGCAACAAGCAACTACTCAACCTAAACAAAGAGCCTTGGTGGTCTCCCGATTCTGCCGACAACTCCCGAGGAACATCAGGATGGGTCTCAAGGTGCAGTGCTCAGCGACTTTTCTTCAGTAAGGTCCATAAACCAGTTTTACACCACTCTTAAATTTTAGTGTCTTTGGTTTTCCGCAGTGCCGGGTGGCATGTTTTACTTTATTCTTGGAAGCATCGTTGTTAAATGCTGAAGATAGATAGATGCTGGGCACTTGCATCTGGCATGCCACATCTGCCCACTTTGCTTATGAGTGTTAAGATTTCTTAGGGGTCAGGGGCTACTGATGGGGAGGGTTAAGGTATAGCAGGTCAGGGAGAATTAGTGATCTCTTTGGAATGAATCCTTCCCACTAGAGGGCAAAGGTGGACTCCGGAACATTGAAGACTGTTTTCTGAATTACTCTTAGGAGTCCTCCAAGGAGGTTTATGAAGAGACATATGTTCTCAGTATTCGACTAAACACACACAGACACTAAAATATGGTGTGCTCACAAGCTGTGCACAGGTATTGAATGTTAAGCAACTGGCACTCTTGGGCATCTGCTCAAAGAGAAATCTCAGCCCTTGGTACCATGATCTTCCTCTTGCAACACAGGCAGGCAGGGAGAGGTGAGGGAAGAAAAGGAGGAATGGGAGGGATGGGAGAGAGTGAGGGAGAGATAAGAGGTAAAGAAGAGACAGACACAGACAAGTGAGAGAGAAAGGAGAAGAGAGAAGAAGATAGCACAGTAGAAGCTGTTTACAGTATCTGGCTGCTTTAAAGGAAAACCACAACAAAATGGCAAAGCCTGGGGGCCCAGGCATGTGCCCCCAAACTGGCTTAGTCCTTCCTCCTGCCGGATATGTATACCCCATCTTCGTTTGAGGGGGTGCACCATTGACTTGGGCCCCTCCCACAGTCTTCTGTTGCTATTGACCCTTCCGGACCTTTACTGTCTTGGACTCTGTGCTTTTGACTACTGTGAGGCAGAGCCTCGGCTTTTCTGTCTGATTCACATGTGCTTGGCCAGGAGGCCCAGGTTCTGCTCCAGGCTCATTTCTTCCTTGTGTGGGTGTTGCTGCACAGTAAACCCAGATGGACTGCACTGAGCTCTACAGCAGGGACTAGGCCACTGTGGACAGTTGTAGTAGATTTTTATCATTTATCTGTTTGAGGAAGTTGGAAATTGTCTCAGTCATAAAACCAATATGGCAAATTCAACAACCAGGCTGAACAGAATCAAGGGATGACCCTAACTACTTTATTGATATCTATGTGTTGAATGATATGATATCTAAGAATAAATTTGTATGCCACTGTACCAGTGAGGCGCTCTTGTGCATAGAAGTGTTTTCCACCACACAAAAGCTTACTCTCTCCACTGGCATAACCACAGAAAACATGAGCCTATTGCTGAAGAACTTTAGCTGGACGTTCACCAAGAGTTGGCTCTGCCACTGGCTCCTGAGCCAGATGGACAAGAAGGAATTTCACCCAGATGTGGTGGTGCACACCTTTGATCCTAACACTTGTCAAGTAGAGGTATGTGGATCTCTGTGAGTCTGAGGCCAACCTGGTCTACATAGTGAGCTCCAGGCCAGCCAGGCCTATATAGTGAGACCCTGTCTCAAAAGAAAGGTTCTTCAAAGAACTTGTGTGTAAGGGAGCTTAAAACCCACCTCCCCGCTACCATTTCTATCAGTCAAAGAGCCCTTCTACTTGTGGACCTAATATTTACTAAGATTTCTAATTTATTGGGCAACTGTTTCCCCCCCTGTCTCTAATTTTCAGCCAAGTTGTCATGGTGGGGCCATTCTTTGTAGATGCCTCCACATAAGCAGCCCAGCTCGGATGCTTTGATGGGAAAGCTTAAGTAGAAGTGAGACAAGCTTGTAGGCTTAGATTAACCTACTTTAATTAGGGTTCTTAACCACTTCAGCCTCCCTACTAGCCCACCGACCAAAGATAGGGGAGAACAACGGCTAATAGGAAATGGGGGATGTAGACCTGTTGAGAAGTAGTTCTTTGGGCCGATTCCAAATAAGAATCAGTAGTGGCAGTTCAGTCCAATTGGCAAACACCAAGCATCAATCAGTAGCAGTGGCCCAATACAGAAGAAACCATGAGGCTTCCCCAAATTGGCACATGTCTATGGAAGTGACAAGAAGCAGCTGGAATACCATGAGAAATTGTTTGGTACTTTTCTCTCTATGAAGTCACAAGTGAAGATCAGGAAAGACCAGCAAAGTGTTGCCACTGTCTGTTGGGTTATATGTATACTCTTTCTAAACATCATGAGCCCTCTCACATGTCTACTTCAGCAAAACATCCTCTCACATGTCTGCTTCAGCAAAACATCCTCTCATAAGAAGATAGCATTCAGAAAAACATCATATGACACAACCGAATTTCCAGGAACTAGAAATTTCCACTTTACAAGCTCCTCTTTCCTTGACTGCTAAGCTGGGGATATGGGAGTCCCGTGCCTTTGCTGCAGGCTGTTCGAGAAAGCCACACATAAGGTAAGCTAGGTAGACAGGCAGGTAGATCACGAGCAGAGACAGACAGTCCAGTTCATTGATTGGAACAATTGTGAGAAGATGCAGAGACCAGCTATTTTACTTGCCTATTGCTGTCATGACAAATTAAGAGGAAGTAGTGGTTTAGAGTTCTCTCTGGCTTCCCCATCTCTGGCTCTTATAATCTTTCCACGCCCTTCCTCCATGGTTTTTGAGCTTTGAGAATGGGTGGAGATACAGATGTCTCATTTGTAGGTGAGCACCCCGTGGATACTTACTCTGCACCATGTGTTAGTTTCCTCTTGGGCCAAGTAAGCTTCCACATAGAGGAAAACCAGTCTATGGAGCAGTGGGGTGGCCACAAGAGCGCTTCATCACATCATCAGCACTTTGAGATCAATGAATTAGTTAAGGACATCCTTTGATTTTGTTCAGTCTGATTGTTGAATTTGCCATAATGGGTATTTATTTATTTATTTAGATGATGTATGTATGTATAAGAGTTGGCATGTATGTGCCAAGATGAGCATATGCCAAGTGAGGCAGGGTGAGACAAAAAGGCCCTTCCAGTAACTTGCCATGTGTCAAGGCAGAGGACAACTTCTGGGGGAAGGTTCTCACCTTCCACCTTAAACTCAATCAGAAATGAGCTGGTTACTCCCACAATATTAGCAGCACACCACTGCACTCATGAGCATGTTTTGCCATTCCAGTCATTTCTGTAGTTCACAGGGCTCATGGCTGGGTGAGGCTATTGATGACTTTCCCCACTAGTAGCTTACACAGCACCTGGTACTATGAAAACTGCCAGCAGGAAATAAGCTTCCTGGACAGTACCATTTTATGTCTTCATGTCCTGTGACCAAAGTGGTATCTTCAGCAATAAAGGGTCTTCCCATTGACTTCTAGTAAGCAACCAACAGCAAAGGCAATAGCCTGTATAACTTGGGGGAAATCTGCCTCCTTGTCTTTTCTGGCTTTTACAGGATGGGTCCATTTCTGGCCCATGACCCCTTCGATCTTCAGGCTGTATCATTCCAACTTTTGCTTCCTTCATTCCATCACTTTGAAATCCCTCTCCCCTTGTGATTGCTACTCACATGATATCTGACCATCTTTTTGCACCAAGGCCATCTCACAGTTGATTAATAATCCGACTTCTATCACTTTCATCTCTCCTCAATGTGTAACACATTTTTAAATCCCAGGGATAATGTTATGGCCATCATGGGATCATTATTCTGTCTGTCCTGCCAGTGGGTAATGAGATAGCCCACATTAATATCCCCCAGATTGCAGAGGTACAGAGATATGGAGGTTAATGTGGGTTTAACCAAAAGGATTCCAATGTTGAAGGCACAATTGATTCAAAGTCCACTTTTTGTGATGTGTATACTCTACAATGTTTATGTCCTTGTTATTCAGTTGCCCCAATTTCAGAGCTTTTTCCTACACTTACACTCATTGTAATGGTTAAGACACTTTCTGAATTTTCATGAATCTTCCATTTATTGGCTGGTTTGGCAGCCAGGACTGATTTTTCTGCTATCCCAGATGTCTTTGGGGCTGATACTCATCTTTCCTGTGGCTATTCAGGCCTCACCTCTCCCCAACAGTGCTTGTTCTCTGTGCTCTAAGGAGCCAGGTTGGACTAGACCAGGCTCCCACACTTGTCTTCCTTCCTCCTGTTCTGTGCTGGCAGGGCAGTGTCATCCCTGCATACTCTGTGCTCTTCACAGGTGTGTCCTGATCCAGATGGATTTAAAAATCTTCTGTTCTCTCTTCACACGCATTTCGATTATAAGAAGAGCTCTCGGTGACAGTGTTTGTATTTGTTTCTTGCTATCCATTCTTCCTCTCATATCTTGTGAATCCTTTGGTAGCCTTGTTTTCCTCCTAAGTACCTGGATGAGCTGGGTGGGGGTGGGGAGCTCCGCTCAGCTCTCCCAGTGCACCCACAGACTAGCAAGCATTCAACACAGCATTCAGGAGGAAGGAGAGACATACTGGGTGTAGAGGGTGCTCTGCATGCAATAGTATCATCTATATGTTTATGCCAGACTCCACACTTAGTGCTGCTGCACGTATTATTATTAAAAGTTTCAGCAACAGGAAACAACAGTGTTCTCATGATACAGACCAGGAAACCGAGGCGCAACAATGTTCAGTAATTTACCTAATGTCACAGAGTATAAAGTGGCACAACTCAGCCAGCTTCTCATACATGTATACAATCCCCTTCTCTGTATTATCTTTATATTGCTGTGATAAGACACTAAGACCAAGGCAATTTATAGAAAAAAGGTTTTCTTTGGGAATTAAAGTTTTGGAAGTTTAGAGTCCATGACTCTTAGTATGGAGCATGGCAGCAATCAGGACAGTTGGACATGGCACTGAAGAAGGAGCCATGAGGTTACATCTTGAGATATAACCATGAGGCAGAGAGCTAACTGGGAATGACATGGGCCTTTGAACCCTCAAGGCCTGCCCCTAGTGATGCATCTCTTATAATAAAGCCACACCTCCTAATCCTTTCCAAACAGTTCCACTCACTGAGGACCAAGTAATCAAACATATGAGACTGTGGGGGCCATTTCCATTCAAACCAGTATACCCATCTTCTGTCCCTAAAGGGACAGAATGTGTATGTTCTTTTAAAAAATATTTATGTAGTTTATGTATATGAGTTCTTTGTCTGTATGTACATCTGTATACCAGAATACAGCATCAGACAGGTGTGAGCTGCCATGTGAGTGCTGGGAATTGAACTCACAGCTTCAGAAGAGCAGCAAGTGTTCTTAATCACTGAGCCATCTCTCCAGTCCCCCAATGTATATGTTCTGGCATTCTGATGTTTGACACTTTGTTGAGTAGGGTGGAGTAGAGAATCTCAACAAGTAGTTCAGGCTTCTCTGGAACTCATGATCCTCCTGTCTCTGCCTCCCAAGTTCTGGGGTGGTAGGGTGTGCCCTCACATCTGGGTTCATATTGAGATGTTTGAAGTATCATTGACTCTCCATGGCCTGTGGTCTGGTTGAGCTAGATCCTTCCAGAGGTACTTAGTTAGGGGAAAGGCAAGGGGTGGGTCAGATCTTGAGCACCATCTTTTCACACAGACAGGACAGAGCATAAAGTAAATTGCAGCTGCAGTGTTCCCTTTCTGTTGAAAGTGGAGGAAGTGGGCAGTCCAGCCTTCCACCAAGGCAGAAGCAAGGTGGAGTCTTCCGTCACCTCACCTGGTCTAGCTTATTTGTTTATAGACATATTTGATTATCTTATCTTATTTGTTTAAAGAGTTACTCAGTAGAAACATATAGAGGCCATTCCCCTTCCATTTTTTTTCTTGTTTAGGAGCCCAAATTTATTAACACGTTTTGTTTCCTAAAGCTACCATGAGAACCACAAACTGAGCTATATAAACAACAGACTCTCTTCTCTCTGGACTGGAGGCTACTGTCCAGTGCAAGGGCAGTATTGCTCCTTTTGAAGGTCCTAGAGGATAATCCAGCCCCTGGCTCTCCTTCACACCATAGCTACTGGCATCTCTGGACTTGTAGATGCTCCCCTACAATCTCTTCTCCTTTGTCACATAGCTTTCCCACTCTTCTGTAACTTTCCACAGCTCCCTTGCCCTCCAGGGTCACCCTTGTCACACAGGTTATCCCCGAACTTTCTATATAGAGTATGGGCCTCAAAATCACCAGTTCTTTGAGGGCTGGGATTTCCAAGTATGCAGCCACCATTCTGTCTCTTTCATGCTTTTCTTATAAAGATACAATTAATTGGATCTAGGGCCCACTCAATCTAGCATGACCCCATTTTAACTAATTATACCCAGGAAGACCTACTTTCAAACAAAACCTCATTTTGAGGTCCTATGTTGATATTGTGGTAGGCACTCATAGGTAATAGTTTAGCAACCTGGGACTCACTTGGTTTGGGCTGCACTGACATCTCTCTTCTAATAATACATTGGAAGTGTATTGTTATCTGTGCATACTATGTGCATACACCTCTCTCTGAAGAACAGCAGCCTGTTAGCAAACTAAGACCCCATCTGTATGAAGGTGCATTCACAGCCCTCTGAATTATAGAATATCTTCTCTCCTTAAAGACCACCAAGCTTAGACAGATTCTATTCCTAATACATCTGCATAGAAAGTTAGGAGGGCCAGCCCAGACTAAATTGATTTTGGGAACATGTAAGACAAAGCTTGTCCTCTGAGTGAACTTTTAGGGAAAATCCCTCTTTATCATCTTATGCCTATATACAATCACATGCACATGATTTAAATCAGATGCATTATGGGAAGGGACATACACAGTGAGCAAAGGCCTACATAATTCAAGCTTATCAATCAAAATAGAGAACTGCCATGCTATGTCTCTTAGAAACCAAACCCTTCTTTCTCTTGAACCTCATAAAGGAAGCCCCCCAAATAACCAGGGTCCTTGAGTACTCTCATTCATATGAGTCACTGTCACTCCCAACAGTGTCATTTGACCTGTTTTATCACTTTGCTTTGAATAAATCTTCCTTAGAAATCAATATGAGCTTTTATTCCAATCATTTGACTGAAAGGTTAAGAGGCCAGAAACCCCTGGCCCAGATCCTGACCACCAGTAACAGCATCATCTAAGGAGGAATACTTACAGCTGTGATCTGACAAACAAGCTAAAACCGTCTTCTCAGAAGGCTGTCTCTGAGGGTATTTCCAGAGACAATGGGATTATGGCCATCTGAATGGATCCTTAGATGTCAGTATTGAAGTTGGTGAAAGTTGGAGGTGGGGCCTGTCTTAAGGTTTTGCTGCTGTGAACAGATGCCATGACCAAGGCAACTCTTACAAGGAGTTGCCATTGGGGCCAACTTCAGAGGTTCAGTCCAGTATCATCAAGGTGGGAGCATGGCAGTGTCCAGGCAGGCATGGTGCAGGAGGAGCTGAGAGTTCTACATCTTTATCTGAAGGCCACTAGGAGAACACTGGCTTCCAGGCAGCTAGGTCAAGGGTCTTAAAGCCCACACCCACAGTGACATACTTCCCTCCAACAAGGCCATACCTCCAAGTAGTGCCACTCCTGTGGCCAAGAATATTCAAACCACCACAGGCCTCATTGGAGGAAGTAGGTAATGAGTCTATCCTGGAGGGTATTTCTCGCTCCTGCTTCTTACTGAATTTCTTTTCACTGCTTCCTGGTCAGCTATAAAGTGAATGGTTCTCCCTAGCACAGGCTCTGCCACTCTGGTGTTAGGGCACAGTGGCCAAACAGCCATGGACTGAATCTTAGGAAACCATGGCCACAATAACTCCTCCTCCTTTGAACTGACCCTGTTAGATGATTTTGGCAACAGTGATGCAAAGCTCCTTTGCCACTTTCTCAATCTCCAGCTCAATCCTGCTATGCTCTTCAGATGTCTCTGTCACTGTCAGTCATTCAGCCTGGGGTTATAACCCTGTCTTCAGATGCTGACTGCTGAGCATGATGCTCATTTGAATTCTAGCCCTATTTGTTATGTGACTCTGAGCAAACCCCCCTGCCTCAGTTTCCTCATCAGTAAAATGAGAATGGCAGCACCTTGTTCGAGGATGAAAGACAACTATTCATGCAAGGTGCTGAGAACGGTGTTTTTCTCATAACAAGCCCTCAAAGACACCAGACCTAACAGGGCCTTGTCATTCCCTCAAGGCCCCCAGTTCTCTCTGCCTCTGCAGACTTCAAAGGCTGAGAATGGCATGGCCGGTATCAGGGCATGTGTAATCTGAAGCAAGGAGCTAGCTACTTGTGTAAGATGGAGTGAGTGGCTGGGGACTTGTTGGTGGCACCATAGTGTCCCAGACACCTATAGTCACCACTGAAGAGTTTTGACGTGGAAGGTGGAGGAGGGGTGTTTGGAAAAGGCACCTCAGTAGACAAAGGGGTGCTTTGTTATCATCAAGCCAGCTAGGATGCACACCAAAGACCCCGTGGCAGCAGGAAGGCTAGTCTTCCAGAGACAGAAAGGCCGGCCAGGGTGTTGTGTTTATGTCTGATTCGTAAAGTCGACAAGCCATGATCCTCCCTCCAAGACTTGAGAGTAGGCTGTACTGGGTGAGCTGTATTTTCAGAAGGGTGTGCCCAGTAGGTGGATTTTCTGGGAACAGAGTGTGACTTAGACAGGTAGTCTGATAACATTCTAAAAGTCAGGGATATAGAGACCCTAGTAGGATATCCCAGAAGCGTAGGATTGTCATGGCCAATGGCTGCTATAGCAAATAGCACCGCTGTACTCATTTCTTATACTTTGAAAGTGTGCTGGTTAGCCTTGGATATCTGGGCATAGAGAACTTTAGTTAAGAAAATGTCTCTATCAGTTTGGCTTGTAGATAAGTCTGTGGTACATTTTCTTGACTAACAGTTGATATGAGAAAGCCCAGCCCATTGTGGGTGGTGCCACCCCTGGGTTGTATAAGAAAGCAGACAGAGCAAGCCACGGGGAACAGGGCAGTAAGCAGCGTTCCTCCATGGCTTCTGTTGGAATTGCTGCCTTGGCTTCCCTCAATGGTGGGCTGTGGTTGGGATGTGTAAGCCAAATAAACCTTTTTGACATGGTCTTTATCTGAAATGGGCCCCCAGGGCTGTGTTACTTTGGGAAGTTTCAGGTCCTGGAGGTTACCTGCATTTTGGGCACAGGGCTTTGACCTCCTCCCAAGCCAGCTATGCAGCCTTTTCTCACCTTTCTTCAGGAGTCACTCTTCTCTTCGCCTCTTCTGACAACATTGGGCCCCACAAGAGAATCCAGGCTCATCATCTCGGGATCCTTCATCACATCAACCGAGTCCCTCTTGCATTGTAAGAGAACACACTGATGGTGTAGGATGTTGGGAGTGGCAGTATTTATAGTGGACTACAGAGGGTCTGCTGGAGACCAGACTGAGGCTGGAGGGCAAGGCTATGGGAGGTACTTTCTAGACCAAAGGAGAGGAATATGAACCGTTCCTCCAAAAAGTGGGCATCTGGTTGGTGAGAAAGCACTTGGTTGTTGGTCCATTTGGAGAGTACCGGTCATGTGACCACACACAAGCAATACATATTTTCCTTCCTTCATTTTCTCTACCTTTTGATATAACTCCAGAAGAACTGGAAATTTTATCTAGCAAATACCAAAGGTGCTCTGGGAGATGACTTTTATTACATGACTGAAAAATATAAGCTATCTAAAGGGCCTCCTTGGTTATCCTGAGACAGAAGAAAATGAATCAGAGTCCACAAAAGACTTGGAAGTCACAGAGGGAGAGAAAAGGAAACTGGCCTTTGCTTCCATGTTCTTAACTCCAACTTGATGGATAAACAGGATGCATCAGGGTTTCAGGGTTTCTGGCATCATCACTGGACTTGAAGCCCCCAAAGACGAGAAAAGACTCTCTCTCTCTCTCTCTCTCTTCCCTTTAGTTGGTGCCTGGCCCACTTGACCTAAGGAGTGCCTCATTCAAGATGAAAGCCACGTGTCTTTGGGAGTTAGAATCCAAGTCTATTTTCAGTTCCCTCCTCTGGCAATGTCAAGGCTGCCTGGTTTTTGTACCTGGAAGCCACAAGTTGCAAAGCAATGCAGGAGCATATGACCTACAGCCCACGTAACTGAAGGAGAAGATTTCACAGTGTACCAAGGTTATGTGGGCTTCAGAACACTGATGAATGTGACCCCTGCTGCTGACCTATTATTGGTCTGTCTTTGCCAGAAGTAGGCATGAGTGGTTGAGTGAGCCATCTTGGCTTGTCACTGATGGGCAGAGTAATGAAGCCTGGAATTAATCTGTATGATGAACTAAGAGTCCCAGGTATTCACACTTCTACACTTCTTCTCTGTTATCCCCACAGGGGAGCGTGCTGTCAGGAGCTCTGCAAGCTGGAATGTTAGTGGTGAAGATTGTGGTCAGAAGTCAGACCTGCCCTGGTTTGACTTTTCATTAGCCAACTAATACTTCTGTGATCTTGGGCAACATAATGTCTGTTAGAGCCTCAGTTCTTTCTTCTGTTAAATAGAGATGATGAGGGAGCCTGCAGCAGCAATTGATACAGTGCTACCAATCAGTGGGTCCCAGATATGTAACTGCTGCTGCTCTCATCAGAACATGTCCTAAACTAGAGGGGACATCTTGGGGGATGGCTACAAAGGGTGTGAGCATGCACAGCAGGAATGCAGAAGGAGACAGAAGTGAGCAAAGGAAACATTTGAAACAATCCTGATGATTTCTGTTATGGAGAGCTCTGGGGCTTTTTGGATTCTAATTCTGCCCTCCTGTGGGGGGCTTCAGACAAGGAGTGAGTTACACCTGTGACTTCTTGTGAACCAATCCCCTAATGAATAAAAGAGCCGATCACTGGGCGTGTAGGGGGACTTCCAGGTCAGAGAGAGGAAGAGAGGTGTAAGAGAGAGAGAGACAGAGAGAGAGACAGAGAGAGAGAGAGACAGAGACAGAGACACAGAGAGACAGAGGTGCCTTTTGGAACGGGGACAGCAAGTAGTAGGTAAGATGTAGCTACTAGAGTCTCCTGGTATCATGGCAGATCTGCAAGGATTCGCCACCAGACGAATCAGACTTTGATAAGGTTTACAAGATTAGGTTTTAGTTGTTGCACCCAGAGATTGAGTTATCATCATTTCTGAGCTAAGTTTGTCTTGTGTTTTCCTTCACATGGGGACTCTTCTGGGTTCAAGAGAGAAAGGTACAGCTGCAAAGTGTGGGTTTGCCTGATGTGCACCACAGAGACCATGGGGGTATTGAAGCATGGGGCTGGTGTGGTAGTGACCTGCCAGTGGGAACCTAGCAAACTGGGTGGAGAGATCATGGAGCTCTCAGTAAGAGCTCCATAAGATGAAAGTAGGTCAGCCATTGCCCACCAGTGCATGGCTGGCCAGCATGGGAACATGTGCCATACATTCCATCTTTTTAAATAATTAATTCCTGCAATAGATTTCTCACAAATTAATGTCTCCATTAACGGCTCCAGAATGCCCAGAGAACATCAAGCCAGACGAACTATTCACAAATTCTCCATTGTGGCCTATCACTTTCAAACTGTAGAAGAAACATAACTTTAAAAATCTTTGATTTGAGTGTTAAGAAATTGAAATCCCAGCCTTTTACACGTACACATCACAGTGAAGTCAGAGTCCAGGGATAAAGTCAGCTCTGCCTGCTGTAGGAAATAGAGGAAGCAATGTGCCTGTGTTGTTGCCCAGTTTCCTGTGCAGGGCAGCCCAGGACTGAGGTTCCTCATCTGCGCACTCCCTGAGATGGCAGAGGAAAGTGCAGACCTCAGCAGCCTTCACTCTGAAGATCCTCCCAGCTGTAGTGACCACTACAGGGGACTTCTCAGTCTTCGCTCACCCAGGTTTGTCTGGGGCTGGAACCACCACTCACTATTGCAGCTACTATGCATACCTTCCCATACTGGAGTAGGAGTCATTGCTCTCTCATCAACTCCAGCCAATTTGTGCACATCTATGCTCCCAAAGAGCACTCAGGTGTCCCACCTAGCATGTGCAGATGCCATTGTATGTGTGCCACAGGGCTTCTCTAGTCACTGCTGTGCGTAAGCCTGTGGGATTGGTACCCACTCAGTGTCACATGAATGTCCATGGGACAGAACATCCATCACAGCCGTGCTTGCCATATCTACCATAGCTAACTCCTGACCAGGAATCTTTTGTCTTGCGTGTGCCTGCATATCAGTAGACATAGCCTTTATATGCACCTCTGAAATGGCCCCATTATCCAGCCTGAGCAACCCTGCATGTACTGGCCTGAGTTTGGACCTGAAGGCCCAGGACCCTCACTCTGCCAGTACTTTTGAGTCCTGGGAGAAAGGCCTTTTCTGCCCAGGCCAGCCTGTGAAGTTTGGAAGCAAAGACTGAAGAAAACAAAGGCAGAGCTGTGAGAAACATGGAAAATCAGAGAAACACAGCACCAGGAAATACAGGCTCTGCAGTAACTGAGCAGAGAGAAACAAGGGTCTACAAACTGCTGGACAAAGACTAAACATAATTGTTTCAGAGAAGCTCAGTGACCTAGGAGAGAACACAGACAGGTAAGCAAACAACATAGAAAGACGTGACAATAAAACTGAAATATCAACAGAGAAGAAAAATAAAATACCAAACAAGCAGAAATTCTGGAACTGCGTATCATAATTACTGAAATTTAAAAAAGTGAACAGACAAGTAAAAAGCCCAGAGAATGTCAATAGAGTTGATCTGGCAGAGAACATGAATTAAAAGATAGAATGGGTCAAATGATACAGATGAGGAAGAAACAGAAACATAATGAAAATGGAGTGGATAAGCTGTGCATTGTAGGGACTTAAGAAGAAGAGGCCAAAGACGGAAACAGTGACTGAGAAGCCCTCATTTTTGGTGGGAACTCAGCACCCAGAACCACAAACCTCAAATATCTCCATCAGAACCACCATATAACTAGTAGAACCACCATAGGACCAGCAGGACCACCATAGACCAGCAGGACCACCGTAGACCAGCAGGACCACCGTAGACCAGCAAGACCACCGTAGACCAGCAGGACCACCATAGGACCAGCAGGACCATCATAGGAACAGCAGGACCAGCATAGAACCAGTAGGACCATCATAGGACCAGCAGGACCACCATAGGACCAACAGGACCATCCTAGGACCAACAGGACCACCATAGGACCAGTAGGACCACCATAGGACCAGCAGGACCACCATAGGATCAGCAGGACCACCATAGGATCAGCAAGACCACCCTAGGACCAGCAGGACCACCATAGGATCAGCAGGACCACCATAGGACCAACAGGACCACCATAGGACCAACAGGACCACCATAGGACCAACAGGACCACCATGGGACCAACAGGACCACCATAGGACCAGCAGGACCACCCTAGGAAACCATGTTGCCATTAAATTGACAGAAGTCAGGGATACAGGAAAATCTAAAAGCAGCAAGAGAAAGTGATATGGAAGGGGCAGCCTACATACATGAGACTATCATATATGTATCATATCAGTGGCTTATGCCCAAACAGGGGTAGATGGTATCTTCAAAGTGTTGAAAGGAGCTGGATATGGTAGTACACACCTGTAATCCAGCACCCAGAGGCTGAGGTAGGAGGAATGTGAGTTGGAGGCCACTGTGGGCCACGTAAAGAGACTTTGTCTCAAAATCAATGCTCCCCACACACACCAAATTCAGTTAAGTGGAATTCTGTAGTGGGCAAAGATCTGTTTTCTAAAAAAGAAATAATGATGACTTCTGTCCCAGATAACAGCTGAGGTTGGCCACCATGAGACCTGCAGTCTAAGAAATGTTTCAGAGAAGTTCCTGAGAACTGCAACATGAATGCAGATGTAAATCACGTGGGCAAAGGGCAGAGTGTCGCCACCTCACAGTGCAGTGTGACACTCACCAAGGCAGCTAGTCACAAAAAGACCAACTTTAACAAGTGCTGGTGTGAATGCAGACAGAAGCTAATCTTCAACATTATCATTGAAAGTATAAATTGGAGCCGGGCAGTGGTGGCACACACCTTTAATCCCAGCACTCGGGAGGCAGAGACAAGCGGATTTCTGAATTTGAGGCCAGCCTGGTCTACAGAGTGTGTTCCAGGACAGTCTGGGCTATACAGAGAAACCCTGTCTTAAAAAAAAAAGCATAACTTGGTACAGGCTTTATGGGAGACAATATGGAATTTCTTCAAAGAGTTACAAATGGTATCACAAGATGAAGACTAAGGAGACCGCACAGTGGGTAAAGTACTTGTCATGCAAGTGTGAAGACCTGGGTTTGAATCTATGTATTCTCAATATCCCTGCACTTCTATGATGAGTAGTGGAGACAGGCGAATTTCTGTAAGCTAGCATGCTTCTGTCTGTCTTTGCATTTTCTGTCATACTCTGAGCCTCATGAAAGGCTGAAAGGCAAGATACAGGAGACCATGGACGGAAACTTCTAAAGCCATGAGCTAATATCAGGCTTCCCTCTTTATAATTCGTTCTTGGTGTCTCCACAGAGTTGGAAAGCTGACTAAACTGGACTGCTACCCTTTTTAAGGGCTGGATAATATTCTACGGCACATATGACACACTTCTTATCTCTCAGTGGAATTTAGGTTATTTCCCATCTTGACTGCGGTCACCAATGCTGAGCTGAGCATGGGCATTCTATCCCTCTTTGGAATACTGATTACATTTCTTTGGGGGAACATATGCAGTGTGAAGATTGCTAAGCCTTATGGTAACTTTTTATAATCTTTGTGTATATGAATATGTGTGTATGTGTGTTTGTGTGTGTGTGTGTGCATTCATGTGTGTAAGGATGGCAGGCATGAGCCACAACATATATCAAAAGGTACACTTGGATTTCTTTCCCCTTTGTCTGAGATAAAGTCTCTTAATGTTGTCCACTGTCTATGTCCAGGCAGGCATGGTGCAGACAGAGCTGATGGTTCTGCATCTTCATCTGAAGGCTGGTAGGGGAAGACTGACTTCCAGGCAGCAAGGATGAAAGTCTTAAAGCCCACACCCACAGTGACACACCTACTCCAACAGGGCCACACCTTGTAATAGTGCTGCTCCCTGGGCTGAGCACTATTACATATTGTGGAACCATAACGTTCCACAAATCCAGAAGATAGTTGTGAGGTGACATGTGTGTAAGGGTAATTGATATACTTACTATTTTTCATCATGTGTGCATACCAAAATATCATGTTATATATTTTATATAACTTTGTGTTAAGAAACTTCCAAAGAAGACATAAGAAAAAGTTACCTTTTCTATTCAAGAACAAAGAGAGTCATATCCTACTTCTTAGAAATCATGGGTACAAAAAAAAAAAAAAAAAAGAATTCTGCGCTTGGTACGATTACTTTCAGATGCAAAGGGGAAATGAAGAGTATTTTCAATTTCAGAAAAAAAGGTTTCAGGGAACGTGTGGCCTGTAGACATGCCTTGCAAGAAATGTCAAGAGAAATTTTTCAGAGAAAAGGAAGGGATATGACATAGGTCGTGAACTGAGCTCGCACGAGGAAGGGCAGCTAAGCGAAGGTTAGGTCGGAAGAGGACAGAGGAAAGTAAATTAAGACAATTTCATTTTCTTTTAAAAGTTTTTATTACATTTACGTGTGTGTGTGTGTGTGTGTGTGTGTTTGTGTGTGTGTATGTGTGTGTGTTGGAAGTTTTCGGCCATGTGGTTTCCAGGGATCAAACTCAGGTCATCAGATTTGGTGGCAAGTGCCTTCATCCACTGAGGATTACCCTGTCTTGTCAGTCCTCACTTGGGTTCTTACTCTTAATTGATGTAGTAATTTGTTTGAATCAATGGTAGTGACTCACAGTTATTTATACATGTGTGTTTAGGCATGCCTTCATGTTTTTGTGTGCATATGTAATTATTTATACTGTTATTCAAATGAGATAAGTGAGCAGTGAGTTTAGGGGCAAGAGAAGGAATTAGGGTTACTTTGTCACTACCCCATGTTCTTATGCTACCCAGGAGGTGGTGTAGGGTTATCTCAAAGCTGCTGTGCACTCTGAAAGCTTTAGGACAACCATGGAACAAAGCAAAAATAAAAAAGAACACATACATAAACATAAGTATGTATTTGCTAAGAAAGGAGGAAATTGAACTACAGAAATACAGAAAACTAGCAGAAGACAGAAACAAGAGAAAGGTAGGGCCACAGTAGAAAACAGGACACACACACTGGATAGAACCGGCTAGACTCAAGTCACTTTCACGGTTGATGTAAATATGGCCACTGACAGACAGACTTGGCAAGCAAATCAGAATCCAAGACTCAGCTATGAGTTGAACACAAGAAAACCTAAATGTGCCTTACATCTGTACAAGCATTTGACTATAGATCAAAAGTAAATGGATGGACAAAGCAATACTAACACTAATCAGCAGAAAGTGGGGCTGGAGATGCAATTGGTGGAGTGCTTGCCTAGCGTGTAACCAGAGCCCTTGGGATCAGTCCCCAGTATTGCATAGAACTCATGTGAGGGTACACACTTTGTAACCCAGCACTCAGAGGCAGACACAGGAGGACTGACAATCAAAGTAATCCTCAGCTACATAGTTTGAAGTAGCCTGGGCTACATGAAACCCCATTTAAAAAAATATACATAAATAGGTCAATTTAATTCAGAATTTCAGAACAGAGAAAGTTACAAGGACATAGAAGGTTATGATGTAACATTAAAGGGAGACTTCTCCAACAAAATGCATTTCTGCATGTATATGCACATAACAGAAGAGCATCAAAGTATAGGAGGCAAACACTGGTTGAGTTTCAAGGAGAAAAGAAGGAATATGCTCAGGCAATTGGCAACTTCAGCATCTCCATCAGAAATGCACCAACCTAGCAGGCAGAAGTCAATAAGGACATCCTGGAGTTAACAGAAGCATCAGTCAAGTGGACACAATGGACATCCCATAGAGAAATTAATTCACGAAAAGCAGAATAGCTGTTCTTGTCCAGATCACATGGATCATACACATTCCCAGCCATATTAGCATATCTAAGAGACAGAAGTCATGTGACACCTGTTCTCAAGCTATAACTAAATTACCTAGAAATCAGTTACAGAATGATAGCTGGGGATCTCCTAGGTTGTTGGAGATTCAATAACACATACTGAAATAACATGTGAGTTAGAATGCATATATCAAGAGATATTTAAAAATATTTTAAACTAAATGAAAAGAAAGACACAAAACATAATTGGAATAAAAGGGAATAAATTCTCTACAAAATTTTTCAGAAGACAGAAACAGAAGAAATATTCTCTAGTTCATCCTATGAGACCAGCTTTACCCAAGGATAGACAAAGACACAATGAGAAATAAAACCTAAGAACAGTATTTCTCACGAATCTACGCAAAAAATCTGCAGCAAAATATTGACAAATTGAATGCAATGTTGTTTACAAAGATTTCTACGTTGAAAACAAGAGGAATTTATTCCAGACATGCAAGATTGATCTAACATTTTAATATTAGTCAATGTAATTGACACCATGTGCAAGCTAAGTAGAAACATCATATTACTGTATAATAGATGAAGAAAAGTTTTTTGATCAGATCCAACACTCATTCATGATTTTAAAAACCACAGAAAATAGCTGATCATGCCATCTCCTTCACAAGGAATAGCTCCAATGCCTCCAGCTAGTCCCAGTAATGCCAACAAAACAACTTTCCTGCTCATGGTAGAACAAAGCAAGAATTTCCAGTCTTGCTCACTCCTTCTCAAAATTATCCTGATAGACCTAACTCAATATGACAAGAAGGTAAAATAAAAGATATACTGATTGAGAAGAAATTAAACTGTCACCGTTCACAGATTACTAGATTATCTATCAAAAGTCTGAAAGAATAGAGAAAAGTCTTCCAAGAAAGCATCAATGACCTACAGCAAGGCTCTGGGGTATAAACTTAATGTGTTAAATCAATTGTTATATAGTATACATTACTAACAAACAAATATGCTTTTTTGACATTTAAAAACTTTAACATACATGAATGAAATACTTCTGCATAAATCATGCAAAATATAAATTCAGCTGTCAGAACTCTGTGGATTTGAGGCCAAACTGGTTTACGTAGTGAGTTCCAGGAAGGTCTTGGTTATCGTGAGACCCTGTCTCAAAAATATTATATGAAGTGGCAAAAAGGCTCAATAAAACCAACTCAATATCAAAGGCAAAACAGTCAGAGGACTGGCGCTATGTGATTTCAAAATGAATTATTAAACAACACTGGTCACAAGACAGTGAGGTATTGGCGAATAAAGAGACAGACAAATAGAACAGACCAGAGAGCTTTTAATAGCTACTCAGAGATAGACACTTCATTTTTGACAAAGAGCAAACGGTTTTTGTCAGTGGAGAAAATATTCTATTTTCAACAAATAGCACCAAACAAACTGGATATCCATGTGTAAAATATACATCTGGGCACAGATGTTACATCTGTCATCTAAGTTACATCCAGTGGGTTATGAACATAAATGTAAAACCAAAAAATTTGTAGGATATGATATAGGAGATTACTCATATGATGTTGAGTTTAGCATACCCTTTTATAAACTAGAGACTTTCACATAGCTCCAGCTGGCCTCAGAGTCACCACTAGCCAAGACTGGCCTTGGGCCCCTGATCCTCCTGCCTCAGCCTCTCAAGTACTGGTATTAAAAGCCTGTGTCACCATGCTCAGCCATGAGTGGCAAAGACTTTTGAAAGGTAATGCTGAAGGCATGGTTTATTAATGAAAGAACTGATGAGCAGGTCTTCATTACAATTAAAAATTTTGCTCCATGGAAAGAAGAGAAGAAAAAGACAAGCCACAGAGTGGAAGAAAGTATTTTCATAAGATTTATCTAAGGAAGGACCGTTATCCAAAATATAGAAATAATTCTTAAAAAGCTGATCAACTAGAAGAGAAACAATCCTGTTAAGACCAGTTAAGAAGATACACAGATAGCAATGAATATAAAAAAAGATATTCCATGTCATATGTCCCTGGGGCAATGTAAATGAATGAGACACTACTATACAACTGTTGGAATGAACAGGTTTAGAACAGAGATCATATCAGATGCTGATGAGAGCACAGTCAACAAGGATGCTGGCTTCTTCATTGAATAGCTTCTGTAAGAAGCAAGAATGCGTTTACTGTATGTGATAGGCAGGGTGGACAGAGTGACAGGAGCTAGAATCACCTAGGACAATGGTGAGCACACCTGTGGGCACAACTGTGAGCACACCTGTGAGGGATTTTTTTTATATTAAGGCTAAAGTCAGTGAAGAGATTGCCTTGATTAGATTAGTTGATGTGGAAAGACGTGTGCGTGTGTGTGTGTGTGTGTGTGTGCGTGTGTGTGTGTGTGTGTGCGTGTGTGTGTGTGCGCGCGCGCGCACACACATCTTGATGTATCTGTGTTCATACAGTGCCTGAATAGGCATCAGAACTCCTGGAACTGGATGTGAGCCACCTGATATGGGTACTTGGAACTGAACATAAGTCTTTTGAGAGGAGCAGCACATTCTCTTAACAACTGAGCCACCTTTCCAGCCTCAGAAAGCCCATCCTATCTGTCGTCCAGACCATTCCTTGTGCAGGATTCAGGACAGCATTCAGTGGAAAAAGTGAGCTGAGCACTAGTATCTATTATTGCACTGTTCTTTCTAATGGCAGAGGAGCATGATTAGCTGCTTCAAGCTCCTACTGCCCCAGCTTCCTCCCTGTGGTGGGCTGTGGGCCAAATAAAGCCGTCTTTCCTTAAGTTGCCCTTGACACAGCGGTTTTTTGTTTGTTTGTTTGTTTTGTCTTTTTTTTTTTTATATCAACTAAGGTATATAATATAACTCAGTAATCAATGACGGTGTTCCTCCAAAAGAGCTCATTTGTAATTGCCAATATTTAGATGAAATCAATGTACTCATCAGTAGATGGATGGGCGGATTAACTGTGGTACGCCCAGACACTGGAATATGACTTAGCAAAAGAGAGAAATGAGCTACTGAGCAATGCAAGGATATAAAAGAATCTCCACATATCCTATATTAGAAGAAGGCGATCTGAGAGTGTGTCACTATATTATGCCAGTTATATAACATTCTGGAAAAAGTAAGACAATGCTAACGGTGAAAATATTGGTGGTGTCTGTGAGTTAGAGGGATGGGGCATGGGAGATGTGGAGGGCAGCGAACCTACTCTGTGTGACACGGTAGTGATGGATACACATTGTACATTTATTCAGGCCCAGGGAATGCATGGGAAGAGTAAACCCAACATCCGTAGTCGACAGGCTTTGAGTGACAAGTGATGTGTCAATGTAGCTTCGCTGCGTGAGTCTATTCAGGCAATTGCTTGCTGAGCTGACAATAGAAATGTATTGTTCTGCAGCCTGGAAGGTCCAAGACCAGCACCCCAGAAGATCCATTGTCTACAAGTGCACATTCCTCACAGCTGGCATCTTCTGTGTACAGTCATGTGGCAGAGGAGGCAAACATAGATTCCTAAGATCTCTTTTATGAGAGCATCATGAAAGCCATGAAACAGAGCCCTGGGGCCTTGATCTTTCAAAGTCTCTGCTTAATTCTTTTGTATTGTAGACTGGCTTCCAGCATATGAATTTAGGAGAGGGCCTCAAACCTTAAGACCATGGAAACTGTAGAAATGTACTGGTGGGGTAGGTGTGGGGAATGGGGAGCTATGTGTATGTACAAGCAGAGGGTGTGTGATGAATCTGTGTGTTTTGCTTAATACTGCAAATCAAAACCTGCTCTAAAAACAGGAAAGCCTATTTCAGAGGAAAAAGAAAAGGGAGGGGGAGGAAGAAAGCCCCAACCAGAGTACTTGAAAATGTCTATGTCCTTAAGCTAGGAACTGAATTCATATTGAATCCGTAACTAAAATAAACAATTCCAGAAGACAATAAAATAAAAAAATAAAACATCCTCTTAACCCATGCCACTTCCAGGAGAACATGGATGAGAAGGAAAGAGAAGAAGAAGAAGAAGAAGAAGAAGAAGAAGAAGAAGAAGAAGAAGAAGAAGAAGAAGAAGA
>JADRCH010000063.1:1104703-1154902 GCA_019843965.1 Rhynchomys soricoides
GAAGAAGAAGAAGAAGAAGAAGAAGAAGAAGAAGAAGAAGAAGAAGAGGAAGAGGAAGAGGAAGAGGAAGAGGAAGAGGAAGAGGAAGCAGCAGCAGCAGCAGCAGCAGCATAGGTTTTTGGACCTTGGCTCTGCCGCCCTTCAGGTGACAGCATTCAACAGCCATGCATACAAAACAGTGATGGCCACCTGCCATTCTGTTCCTGTCATACAATCCCACCCAACTTTCCAGGCCTCAGTTTCCCCATCTGAGAAGTGAGATGATTGGATTGTAGACAACCCTCGACCTACTGTGATGTGACTTAAAACTTTTCCAGACTTATGATGTTAGAACAGTGATGCACATTCAGAAGCAAGTCCCTGGAATTTTGAGGTCCGGCCTTCTCTAGGCCAGGGTAGAGAATGAGATCGTGAAAGCAAATACCCTATACCCTGCAGTGTGCTCTGCTGTCTGTCAGTGCGTTTTGGATGCTGTGGTTTTTCTTTTTGTATAGCCCATCTCTGAGTATGAAGGAGATCATCAGCTTATTAGAAGACCTGCTTTGCATTACTTGATTTTGCCCAGGTGTAGGTTAATGTGAGCCTTCTGGGCAGGTTGAAGTCAAGCTAGGCTATAATATTTGGTAGGTAGCTATGGTAAATGTATTTCAGATTGTGTTTTCAATTTACCATGGTTATAACCAGGTAACTCCATTGCAGCTACGATCTGCCTTTTGTCTCTCCTACCTTAACCCATTCTAGATTTGGCTCCAAAGTCGAATCAACAGCTGGTGGCTTTTTGTCTGGGTAGCTCCTCTGCTCTTCTGCTCCTCTCAAGTTTCTGGCTCCTACTGTGCTCACTCCAGCTACCTGCTGGGCACAGCAGGGACAGAGTTCCATCAACTGAGGATGTTCACAGGGGTGGGCAGACAAATTTACACACTTCCCTCAAAAGGATTGTAGAGACAGTGGAGGGAGAGATATGTGCAGCAGAAAGTCTGAGTTTCCTGCAATCACTCTAGCCTAGCTACTTGATGGACAAAATACATCATTTTCTTCTGGGTCTGGTGAAAAAACTGAGTGTGATGTCAGGAGCTGAAGATGCTGAACTGAGAGGTCAGGCACAAGCCCTGGCTCCTCACTATTAGTGTGCAAAGGTGTTTCCTCCACTGTGAAATAAGCATAACACCGCCAGCGTGAGACGTGCTATGTACCTGTCCATAAACAAAACCGGGTTAGCATCACTACTGGCTCCTATTCGGTCACTCCTATTCGGTGTGGACGGAGGACAGCACTGAACTTCAGGGTTCAGGCTCCTGTCTCAGCTAGAGAACAATTCTGATGACTCCCTGCTATGACAGACACAAGGTCCCTGTGATAGGAGGAGCTGGCAGAATCCCTGGAATTTCTGGGACGGAATAAACTCAGAAGGCAAAGTATCCAGCCAGTGGCACCGAGGCGGGATCTTTTGGCCTGGGAAGGGAAAGGGCAGACGCAGGGAACAGGGTGGGGGTGCGACAGCCTAGGCAGGGAGAGGCCGAAGAAGCCAGGAGCTGTGCGTGGCCTCCAGGGGCGGGTGGGTGGCTGTGGGCTGGCGGGCGGGAAGCCGGGACATGCTCCGCCGCGGGCCTGGCCGATTTAGACACTCAGCTCTAATTGCGCCAAGCTGAGCCCCCAGCACCCGCGCCGAGAGGATGTGCCTCGCTGTCGCCAGGCCCAATTGCTCTCACTTATCGGGCTTCGCCGGCCCGGTAGGGAAGCACACAGCGGCGCAGGCCATCGATCTGACGCCAGGGATCGAAGAGACCGCGGAGACCTCAGCCTCGCGGGACGTGGTCGATGAGTCTCCAGGCTCAAGGGAGCCAAGGGACACTGTCTGTTAGGTCGCCACGCCCCCGGGACCCTGGATGATCTGAACGATGGGATGATCAGATGACCCTAGGGATGGGGACCCTGAACTCGGTTCCCCCAATCGCTTATTTTTCTTCCCTTGAGTGTCAATCATCTTCCTCTTCTCCCTTGGTTCTTTCGCCGGTCTTCCTTCCTCTTCCTCTTCGCCTCTCCAGGTTCATCTTCCCTCACTCTGACAACCATTCTTCAACTGCTTGGATTTCAAGACTCCAGCTGTGGGCGCTACAGCCCCTTTCCTTCCCAGGGGCCTGATTCTGAGACCTGTCGCTGCCATGTTGGGGGTGGGGGTTGTTGCAGGAAGATGGAAATCCTCCCAATCTCCTTCTTAGAGAGCCAGAATAAGGCAGCACGGCTTTAAACTGTCAGAACACCCTCCTCCCACCCGCAGTCCCCTCTCGCAGTTCCCCCTCAAACCCCCAATTCATGTTTCTATTCGAGTGTATGCTCAATAGGTCTGTCACAGAAAATCATCTCCACTGGCAGCTACAGAAATACAAAGGACGGTGTGAGACCTCATATTGTGTAAATTCCAAAATCCTTCAGCAAATCCCGTCTCGAATATTTACCCCCCCCCCCCCCCAATTCTTCGTCCTTCCTCTCCACATACTTGCGCAAAACACAAGACTGTCCAGAACAGCCAGCTCCTGGCAGACTCCACCTGAGAACGCCCCCTTCTCCCTAGGACCCTTAAAGCCCAGGGTCTAAGCCTCTGTCTATTCTCTTCAGTGAAAGAGGTATGTTACCAAGTGTTTCTCCTTGCAATTAATGCAGGAGGTCCAGCTCTCCGCTTCCTAATGTGTCCCCATTAAGAGCCTTAAAGCACATCATTGAAACTGCGGTCTCTTCTTGGAGTTGGAGCAGCCTTGGGCTCTCCCTATGTTAGATCAATCTGTTTCATTCTCTGCAAATCTTGTGGCTTCCCTACCTGGGAAGACTGGCTCTGTCAACCCTCAGGGTCACCACTGTGTTCCACCAGACATTATGGGCTTCTTCCTCATCTTGCCCTAGCTTATTTCTGACCTTACTTTAAAGAAAAGAAGTAAAAGAAAAACAAAACCCACAGCGTTAGTGACTAAAATAACATTTGACCAGTAAGACTACTGAGGAGGAGCACAGTCCTGCCCCTCCATCCCCCCCAAGTACCAGCCGAAGTTTCTGCCATCTCTGTGTCTGCCCAGAGGAGCAAGAGCCTCAAAACAGCTGTGTATGGGGTGGTGTTTACCTGTATCCTCCATATTCTGATGGCTGAGGCAGGAGGATCACAGCTTCCTGGCCAGTGTGGATTACATAGTGAAATCCTACTTTTTGTTTTTCTTTTTCTTTCTTTTTCTTTTTTTTCTTTTTAAACAAAAGAAAGGATAAAGGAGGGACACAAAAATTACACTTAGGCGTGTGGTGATGGTGGAGGGATTCTGTGCCCTACTTCCATCCATGTGGTGTCTTTTGAGACACTAGCCTGGAACTCATGCCTTCACCTCCAAAGTTTTTGGATTACATGTATGACTACTCTGACTCTGAAGTCATACCTAATTTTTTAAAAAGTTTATTTTATTGAGTATATTGGTGTTTTGCAGAAGTGTATGTCTGTGCCATGTAGGTACAGAGCCCTAGGAGGGCCAGAAGAGAGCACTGGATTCCCCAGGAGTGAATTCACTGATGCTTGTGAGCCACCAAATAGGTGCTGAGAATTGAATCCTAGTCTTCTGAAGAGCAGCTAGGGCTTTTAACCACTGAGCCATCATTTCAGTCCCCAAGCTATGCTGTCGTTTGAGCCTGGTGAGATTATAGACGCATGCTATACACTCACAGAACAGCATCATATGATTATAGAAAGGCCTTGCTTCTGCATGACAGTTTACACCCGACAGTCAGAAAGTTGTCAGTGTGTGGTATGGTGTGTAATCCCAACACTCAAGAGGCTGAGTCAGGAGGATAGCTGCAACTTCAGTGCCAGACTAGGTTACATGGTTCCAGGCTAACCTAGGCTACTGCGTGAGACCCTGTTTTAAAAACTAAGAAAGAAAATTGTCACAAAATCCCAGATGCAGCTTGGCTGTTGGTAGGGGTTTATCCACACCACTCAGAAAATATGCTCCTCCCTCAAGTGTAAATGAAACACATAGTTTGTAGAACTGTGTGAATTCATGTTTCTGGTCAATTCTGCATCTATTTTGTGATTAGCAACATTACACTGTGTTGGTGTCTTGGTCGGAAATCATCACTTCATTGAGAGTTTGCATCAAGAATACCCTAGTATTTATTGAATAATAATTGATTTATAGGGTCATCTGAAGAGTCTAATGTCAGAGGAATGGATATAGAAAGAATGACACGGCCAGGCAGTGGTGGCGCACGCCTTTAATCCCAGCACTTGGGAGGCAGAGGCAGGTGGATTTCTGAGTTTGAGGCCAACCTGGTCTACAGAGTGAGTTCCAGGACAGCCAGGGCTACACAGAGAAACCCTGTCTTGAAAAGCCAAAAAAAAAAAAAAAGAAAGAAAGACAAACCACACACATACAAACATACACATATACACATACACACATATATACATTCATACACACAAGAAAGGACACAAATGGGTAGAGCAGGGTAGGGTGGAGGAATGTGGGAATACTCAATATAAAATATATACTTGGATGAAAATGTTCTTAAAGAGTAGCAGTTACAATGACAACAATTTGAAAAATAATTTTTAAATGGAAAGGAAATATGCCATTGCTATGGTGGCTTGTGCCTATAGTCCCGGTACTCAGAAGGCTGAGTCAGAACTGCTTGAGTTTGAGGCTAGGCTAGAGACCTCCCTGGTGATGGAGTGCAACTCTATGTCCCCCACCCCTGAAAAAAAAAACCAAATGTGAAAGAAAGCAACAACAGGGCCCTCATGCCTTTTGTAGCTATCGCCTGGCATTGTCCACGTGTTTTAACACAATAATACTCCTATAGAGCCAGCTTTCCCAGATGCTCTAACTCTCAAGATCCTGGGATTTATTCCTTAGTCTCAGGAAATCCAGTATCCATCTGTTCGGGATATGGACTGGAGAGCTTCCTTTCTTCCCTCCAGATTGTCTTTCTTTTGGGTGTGCATGTGGTTGAGACAAAGTTGTATTCTGTAGCCAAGGCTTGCCTTAAACTTCTGGAAACACTCCTGCCCTAGCCTTTGAGCACTGGGATCACAGCACCATGCCCAGCTTTCATTTCTGTTTGATATGGAGTCTTGAGATGTAGCCAAGGCTAGCCTCAGGCTTATGGCAATTTTCTTGCCTTAGTCTTCTGAGTGCCAGGGTTACAGACATGAACCATCACACCTACCTTGGAGAACCATTTGCTTGCCAACCTTCAGTCTACGAGGTTGTGATATGGGTGGGTCTTGCCATGGCTGGGCAATCTGAATGTTGAATTCCCCTTAGCATGTGACTACATTTTCTCTCAAAATGTGTTGGGTCAGATGCATCAGCGATAACTCCAGCACACCCAAAAATGTGTTGGTGTCACATCTAGGAAAGGAAGCACTGCATTTCCTCTTGGGGTCGTTTGACCAGGAGTGAGTCCACATGTGAATTCTCTCTTCTCTCCATCTCTGTAGCTTATAGCTTATGGCCTGTCCATAATCTGTTGTGAGAGTCTGATTCTGTGTCCCTATGCTTTGCTAAATACTGTCTGTCTCCTCTGACTGTACCTAACAAAGGGTTATCACATGAGGAAGGGATGAAGGACACTTTACAGAAATGTTTGACAGGTTTAGTTGTTGTTTTACAAAGGATTGAACTTCCCTGACTCCAACAATACCAGTATTGCAAATACTACAGCACACAGACTTCTGTATCCATGATGTCGCTTCCAACATTTGCTTTGTAAGGTTTCTTTTCAACCTATTTGTTGCTTTTAGCATTTATATTACCAAATGCATGTGAATGTGCACACACACACACACACACACAAATGTGTTACTATTACTCATGGGTCAGGGGAATGGAAGAATCCATACATCAAGATTACAGCTATGCATTAGCTTAAGCTGTAAAAGCTGATTACATGGGAAATCTAATGCACGTAAAGTTAGCTGCTACATTGTTCTTTTAAAGGCAGGTGCACAGTAGGATAGCAGTCTTACATCTTAGATGATCTTAAGGAGTACTATTAACTCTGGTGGTCCAGCAAAAGTTCCAGTCTTTTAGAATGTAAGCTATTTTCACAATTACACACTGCTACAACATTTACTCAAACCTACCTTGGAGAACCACCACTTTCCAACTCTCAGCCTATGGGGTTGTGTTATGGGTGGGTCTTGCTCTTGCTGGCCAATCAGAACGTTAGATTCCCTAAGCACATGACTAAATGTGCACACAGAGACTGCATCTGGTTCTTGGCTTTATGCCCAGCTCTGGGTAGCATCCAGCCACCTGAAAGTGAACACTCTGCTGAGAATGGATCCAGCAACAAAAGGGACAGAGAGGAAGCAGTCTCTGGCATCTTTCTCTGAGCACTGTGTGGGTCTCAGTTGGAGGGACTTGTTTTAGCCTGAATGACTTGACTGGCAGAGATTTTAGAGGTCAAAGTACAGTAGCCTTATTTTATAGATGAAGAAGTCAAAGAGACCATAAACATTAGAAACAACCAGAGCTGGTTTGAGTCTGATTCTCCTCTCTCTCTCTCTCTCTCTCTCTCTCTCTCTCTCTCTCTCTCTCAGCTCAGACTAGCAACCACGATGGAGAAATGGGAGCATAGGAAAAGCTGACTGCTATGATACCTGACATTCAGACATTAATTACATTAAGTTCACCAAACTCTTTTCCCATTACACCTATGGAGTAAGCCCTGCTCTACCCAGGAGCACAGGTAGGCTTCTCAGCTCTACCTCTTCAGTGATGCTCACACCTGTACACTGACAGACCACTCCCTTTGCTGTCCTGGAGTCTGTCATCCCTGTGGTATTAGGGGGCTCTGGGAGGGGCTGAGATGCCCCTTCATAGCCCTCTTCTCTTGTACACGTGTGACCGCCATATGTTGAAGGCCAAGTATTCGCTGTGCCCAAGAAGTGTGCATGCAGCAATAAGAGAAAATAAACCCAAATGTCAGAGGTCCAAGGCTGCTGAAAACAGCTGTATCCTCACTGCTCAACTCAGGGAGGAACCACAGATGCTGGTGTAAATGGCACACCCTGGCATTATGCAGAGTGGAACAGTGCATGGCTCCATGGGCTCAGGCCAAGATTCTTTTGATCCTGAAACCTGGCTATATGCTTAGCCATGCAGAAGACACAGAGACTTCCTGAACCCCAGGAAAGGGAAGTCTTTATCTCATCTGCATGCCTCTGTGGTCCACTTACAGGGTCTACCATTAGAAGGTTGAGTTGCCTGCCTTTAAAGGCACCAAGGGTAGTGCCAGGGGCACATGAAGTAAGCGTTGCCATGTTCTGCTTAATGCCAAGCTCTGCTAATAATTTCCAGTCATTGGAAATGGGTGATGTGAGGAGGAGCCAGAAGGGTCTGTGGAAAAGCTGTGCTTGGCCAGTCGGCAGAAACATTACAGTCAATGCCCAGGCTTGAGGAGCTCATTAAGCCTCCGTGATCTCTGACAAGGTCCCTTTGCTTTCCATGTGTGGCTAGTCTCGTGCCCCTAAGCATGTAGGTCTATCTGTTTCTGGCCCCTGACTCCTCCCTGTTTACCTTATGGGGGTCTTCTCCCCTGAAGTATTTTCCAAATGCCAAGTGATTTCCTACATGCATGGATTGCATTTTCCCCTTGAAGGTTTAATCGGAATGCTCAATGTTCAGTTGCCAAGGGCTGTGAACTAATTCCTCTTGTCATTGCCACTTGGTGAAAATGTCATCATTAGTGAAGTAGATATGCTAAAGGGACAGTAGAGAAGAGGGGTATGAAGGGGCAGCTCTCCCAGGGGCTCCAAAAGCCACAGGGACTACAGGTCCCATGACAGCAAAGGGAGTGGTCTATCAGGGACACCAGTGTGAGCATCGCTGAAGTACAGCACGGGGGCTGTCATAGATCTGCACTCCTGGGTGGAGCAGGGCTTCTTCCACTGGTCATTGTGCCCTGGGGACAGGCAGCAAAAGCCCGGACTGACCTCTGTAATGAGAAAAGTTCCTGGATGATGGTTCTGCATTTTGCTAACTCACAGTTCGCTCTGTGACCTGGCTTATGTAAGGGTCCTTGCAGCTTGTAGCCTGAAGAGACTGTGGACAGGTGGCCTTGTTGCTTGTTACTGGTCAGTGAGAACTCATCCGCTTGCCAGGGTAGACTTCAAGCTTACCTCCACCTTCAAACGTGCTTCCTGTCTTGTGGCTGCCAGTCCTGCCATTTGCCTAGCCTCTAATTGCTTGTGCATACTGCCTTTCATTTTGTGTGAGTTTTTCCTTTTGCTTTAAATTATGACAATTTAATAAGACCAGAGCAGTGGGAACATAACCAGTAGCGCCTTCTCCCACTCACCTCTGTCCTTGTCATGTGGGGACTTGGGATATGCTGCTAAGCTCCACAGTCTGCCTCACATTTGCTTTGGGGGGAAAACTGGGTTACCAAACACAGCCAGATTCTACACACCTGTAGAAATGTGCTAGATATTCCCATAACTATTTTTGCCAGGTCTCTCTGATGCTAGCCAGGATCCTAGCAGCAATCCACAGCTGTAATGGCCATACCACAACCCACAGACAGCTCTGTGAGGTAGAGCCTGTGGTCTTCACTTTCACACGAGGATCAGAAATGGTCTGTGATTTGTCTCAGGGTCTGTAGTCTAGTAAATGGCTGAGCTGGGGTTTGAACCTAACACCAACTTACTATGTTTTTTATGTTATTTATACAAGGCTTTCTGCTAGCAGCTATAATGAGATCTGGCTTCTTTCCAAAGCTTGGGACATATGCTAGGATGGGAGACTCTTTGGGCCTCAGTTCCTGAGTCTGTGTTATGGGTCCTGACATCCTTACCACCTTCTGTGCAGACCAAATTGGAGAGTATATGAGGAAATGTGCTGAGGTTCTACATTAGCTCCCAGGATGTCAGGAGTATGGTATTGTCTCTCCCTCGTTCATTTTGCAACAGAAAAGGTTGATAATAGCAACAAGAATAGCATCTGCCATCTTTTCTTCTATGTCAGCTTTACAAGACGCATTTGATTCCATTACTGCATTAAACCCTCTTAACAACCCTGTGAGCAAACAGGGATGAGATTTCTCCCCACTTTCGGTTACAGCAGCCTTATAAGTGACCTCTGCAAGGTGACAGCCACTTTAGGACTCAAAGCCAAGGCTTTAATGTGTTTGAATGTATTTGTCTGTCTCCAAGTTCACTCAGGGCCTGCCTCTAAGAATCAATTTTGCATTGGAGTATTTTAGAAGTGCTCAAAGGAGGGAGAGGGGGATGTGTAGAGGGAGGAAGGGGAGAAAGAGGGAGGGATATCAAGAGAGGTAGAGACAGAGACACACAGAGAGACAGAGAAAGCAGTGGTATAGGCAGTTCAGAAAATCTTCTTGAAGGAGATACCCAGTATAGGCCTTGGACAAAGAAGAGAAATAGGCAGACAGGGACACAGGCTTCTCAAGGTCATTCCCTGCCCAAGGTCTCTCTGATTTCCAGGATCCAGATGCCATCCTTAATTCTCCCTCCACCTCTCTCATCAGGGACCAAAGGCTCAAAATTAAAAAGTCATCATTTGCCGGAACAAGGCAGCTTTGGGCCCTAGGGCTTGGCCAATGAGGACCACACTTGACGCTGCCTGTTCACAGCCTGCCTGGGCTGTGGGGAAGGAAGAATCTTTGCCATCTGGCTGCTGAGCCACACTGGTAGGGGAGGACACAGCACATGGCTGGGGTCCTTGACGGTGGGGTCAGGCTACAGCTTGTGCCTAGGTTTGTCTTATAGCATGCCTTCCCACTCACTTCTTTTTATTATTTTACTGAGTTTGAAAGATCTTTAGTTGTGCATGTGCGCATGTGTTCAAGCGAGTGCAGGTGCCCTCAGAAGCCAGGGGTTTTGGATATCCCTGGAGCTGGAGTTACAGGGGGATATGAGCTCCCCAACATGGGTATCAGGAATTCAACTTGGTCCTCTGCAAGGGCAGGACATGTTCTTGAACCATTTCTGAAGTCATTTATTTGTCTATCCAGTTATTTATTTTGCTGTTGTGTATGTACATGGTGTGCGTCAAGGGGACACACATGCACATTGTGTGGAGTCAGAAGATAACTTTGCGGGGATGGTTGTTTCTTTCCACCTTTACATGGGAGCAGGTAAGCTTTAACCCGCAGAGCCATCTTGCTAGCCTTGTCACATCTTTTTGATTGCTATCTAACTCACTTTCTAGTTCAGGCCTGAGCCAGGGCCAGGCCTGAAAAGAGTCAATGAATCTAAATATAGAAGGGAGCAGTGTGGTACCAGGGGTTAGAGGTGGCATTTCATAGATTAAAAGAAATAGAAATGTGTTTTCAGTCACAGGAGAGAAATTCCTATTGGTTTTTGTTTGCTTGTTTTTCCAGCATCATGATTACCTGAATGGGCCATGCACATTGTGCAGTTGAGGGATTCAAAATGAAATAAGAAGCTGCGTACATCTGCGGTGTAGCCTTGTCTGAGCTGGTTTTTTTGTTTGTTTGTTTGTTTGTTTGTTTGGGTTTTTTTTTTTTTTTTTGGCTTGCTGAAACATGGGTTTAAGATCTCAAAAACAAAACAGGAGCCATGGGCAGAAGAGACACCAGCTCAGATGTGCACAAAGTCCAAGCATGGAAGATGTGTGCCAAGCAGAACTGTGGGGAGTGGCGAATGAGACCCATTCCAAAGAGGACACCAGTCCTTAGCTCTATACCTGTTATCACGGAGGGAAGAGACCTCAGATCAACATATCTTCTGATTGTTTAGGAGGAGCTAGAAACCTGGATTTTTAAAACACATAAATTTCTTAAGCAGTAAAAAACGGGGTGTGGAGACACACATGTGATATTTGCACTGTATTGGCCTGGGCATCTCTAGAGTGGGGGAGATTTAGTGTGAAGGAGAGGGTAAGAAATGCAGCTTGGGGGCTGGAGAGATGGCTCAGTGGTTAAGGGTGCTCTTCCAAAGGTCCTGAGTTCAATTCCCAGCAACCACATGGTGGCTCACAACCATCTGTAATGGGGTCTGATGCCCTCTTCTGGTGTGTCTGAAGACAGCTACAGTGTATTCATAAAAATAAAATAAATCTTTAAAAGAAAGAGAGAGAGAGAGAGAGAGAGAGAGAGAGAGAGAGAGAGAGAGAGAGAGGCAGGCAGCTTGGTCAACAAAGGAAAAGTCCAACAATGCCAGAGCTGTAGAGAGACGAAACAGCCCATCAGCTCTGCAGAGGAAGACCTAGTGGCTTATAAAACATTTTGCAACACAAGGTAGACACAATCAAAGTTTGAAATGGAGGTGTCTTAGTTACTTTTCTATTGCTGTGAGAAAACACCATGACGGAAGCAACTTGTAGAAGAGTTCATTGGGGTTCATAGTTTCAGAGGGTGAGTTCATGATGTCATGGTGGGGAGTGAGGTGGTGGGCAGGCAGGCAAACATGACACTGGAGTAGTAGCTGGGAACTTACATACTGATCCACAAGCATGAGGCAGAGTGATAACTAGGAGTGGCATGGGCTTCTGAAACCTCAAAATATAGCTCCAGGGACATGATTTTCCAAGAAGACCACACCTCCTAATCCTTCCCAAACAGTTCTACCAACTAAGAAAAAATAGTCAAGCATGTGAAACTATGGGGCTGTTCTCATTCAAACTATCACAGGAGGAAAGGGGATTCTGGTCAATCTTAGCTTGGTGTTATAAATTCCATTACTTCTGATGGATGTGTGGTACTGGTGCTAAGAGCTGTGTTGACTACTCAGGTCCAGCTCAAGTAGTTTCAGGGGGGAACAATTTTAGCAACTAGGCTAGAGACGAGACAGTGTGGTATTTTGGCAAAGAATGTGGCTGCTCTCTGCCCTTGTCTTAAAAGTCTGCCTGAGGCTAAATTGAAAGTTTTGGACTAATTTTGTTGGCAGAAGAGATTTCAAGATGATCTAATATTGACTTTGTCATATGGTTATTAGTAATCACTCTTATGCAATTCTGCAAGGCAAAAGGGCAGCCAGGGCAAAAAGGAACACAGAATGTACAGTTTGGGGAGAAAAGGGGTACCAGAAAATTTAAGGTTGGAGCCAAGGCTTGTGCTGAAAGAGATAAGGAGAAACAGAAAAATGAAGAGGTCCCCTCAGGGGAAGGCACCATCCGGCTAATCTTGCAACTTGTAAAAAGAAAAGCCTGAGAAATTTTCTGCTCCTAAAAAGCAATATCAAATCAAAACTGTGGCAAATAAGGGAAAGGCATCCCGAGTGGGCAGCTGAACTTGGCAGCATTGGCTATGTAGTTCTGGCTTTAGAGTCATGAAGGATAAACAAGGAAAGGGGTTGTAGACTCTTCCTCTGCAGCTAAGTACATTTCTGAGGCCAGGCATGTGAGAGGAAAGTCCCTGCACAGAGGTCTTGAGAGACCATTGCATGAAACTGTGAAAGTGAAGCCTGGATTGCAGTCGAAGCCTGGGGAGTTTGGAGGTGTCAGAATCATGGGATGCCTGCCAAGGAAAGATGATAACAGGGTGTGGAACCAGCCCAAGAGAGAGAAATGTGTGGTAGCCAGCAAAGTCAGAAGGTGGACTGTCTTAGCCCTTTGACATCAGACGCGGAGCTACAGGATTTGGAGTCTGCTCTGTTGTGGTTTGATCTTGCTTTTGTCTAGGATTTCCTATGTCTTTATTCCTCTCTTTTGGAATGGTAGTGTATATTTTGTGCCATTGTATATTGGAAGTATATAATTTGCATTTTTATTTTATAGAGAATTACAATTAAGATATTGCCTTCAGTCTTAGAGAGACTGTAGACTTTTAAACTTTTGAGGCAGTAAAAGACTATTGGGATTTTTAAAGTTTAACTAAATGCATTTTGCATTATGATATGGCCATGAGGCTGTGGAGGCCAGGGAATGGATGTGCTAGATTCTCAGTTGGTGAAAGTGTTTGAGAAGGCTTAGGAGATGTGGCCTTCTTGGAGGAGGTGTGTCACTAGGGGAAGACTTTGAGATTTCAAAAGCCCACAGCATTCCTAATTAGCTCTCTGCCTTGTGCTTGTGGATCAAGATATAAGCTCTCAGCTACTACTGCAGAGCCATGCTGGCTTGCTTCCATGTTCTCCATGATGCTGGTCATGACTCTAGCCCTCTGAAACTGTTAGCCCAAAAGATCTCCTCCTCCTCCTCCTCCTCTTCCTCTTCCTCCTCCTTTCTTCTTCTCTTCTTCCTTCCTTCTCCTTCTCTTTCTCCTCCTCTTCCTTCTTTCTCTCAATTTGAATATTTGTGTGAAGACATCATTAAATAAAGACTTATTGGATATTTACAAAATAACACTAAGAAGAGAAACCCTAAAGTATCTGGTTCCTTGGTTTATTATCACTCTTACAATCTTCTGGATGCATTAGAGAGCATTCTAAGTCATCATAGATGGAAGCTTGTCAGCCAAGCCATCAATAGTGCAAACAAGCAGCTGAATATCTGCTTTGGCCTTCATCCTGTGGTTGCTGGTGTTTCTGGAGAACGACATCTACATCTGGTCTGACTACTCAGTTAGCAACCTGCAGGGACATATGCTGACATATTGTCCTTAGTGCCGTGGAACAATCATAGAGGGCAGGCCACAGGAATGGGCTGTGTAATGAGCAGAGACTCTGCTTCTTTAATGAAGATGTACAGAATGCGGTAAAATCCTTCTTTGTTATAGCTAGATGGCAAGGACCACTCATCTTTCATTTCTATCTTCCTTTGTGCCTCAATAGGAAGTGAATGGAACTGTCACCAGGCCATCCGCAGCAGTAGGTATGACCTTTTCTGATTGTTCAGTTGCAGGATGCAGCATGAGCCATCCACCAAGGCTAGATCCAACCAGTATCTGTGGTCCTCCAGCTATGTCATCAAGTATAGAAAGTACATTCTTTCTCCATTTCCCCACTGGTCATTCTGCTAAGTTTCCAACTCCTGAGTAGTTAAGCCTTATGATCTAGAGATTTGCAAACCTCCTCAACTGCCAGTGCCTTTTTTATCATTCATATTAGAAAGATAGCCAAGGATGAAGATAATACCTGGAATTTTGCCTTTTAGACTCTTATAAGTCAGGCTTGGAAGGTCTGGTCAGTTAAGGAAAGGGAGTGTTATCTTTTGTCTCCATGCTGAGAGCCACTGTGCTTATGGGGGCTTTCTAGCTATTGCTGTGCTTAGGCCTTGATGTTGGCTTAAGGACACAGCTCCTAACTCCACCCCAGACAAGGTACCCAAGCTGCCTCTGGGCAAAAGAAACTCTTATAAGTTGTCTTGGTCATGGTGTCTTATCACAGTGTGGTGGTTTGAATATGCTTGGCCCAGGGAGTGGCACTCTTTGGAGGTGTGACTTTGTTGGAATGGGTGTGACCTTGTTGGAGGAAGTGTATCATTGCGAGGGTGAGCTTTGAGAGCTCCCTCCTACCTGCCAGAGGATGGCAGTCTTCTCCTGTTTGTCTTTGGAACAAGTTGTAGAACTCTCAGCTTCTCCAGTGCCGTGTCTGCCTAGATGCTCTCATGCTCCTGCCTTGATGATGGACTGAACCTCTGAACCTGTAAGCCAGCCCCAATTAAATGTTGTCCTTATAAGAGTTGCCTTGGTCATGGTGTCTGCTCACAGCAGTAAAACCCTAACTAAGACATACAGCAATAGAAAAGTAACTAAGATGATATGCCAGGAAAAGACATTATTCTGAGGGAAGGTCTATTTGGCTACAGCCTCTGGTTGTTTTAAGGTTTTAAATAATATTTATCTACTTAGTGTATGTATGTGTGGGTGTGGCTACCATGGTACAGAGGACAACTTGCGGAACTTATGTCTTTCTAATGTGTGGGTCCTGGGTACTAAACTGAGGTCATCAGGCTTGGATTCAAGCACCTTTACCTGTGCACCATCTCTCCAGCCCATTTGGTTTTTGCTTTAATATAAATTCTAACAAGCCTAGAATACACGGTATCCTAGCATATATATAGGTCAAAGTAACATGCATGATGTATCAGGAGTTATTTCTACATATTCACAGAAGTAGGAGGACTGTGGAGATTGGTTTAGTTGGTGAGGATGATTTTGCTAGCCTTTCTCCCCTACAACTCTAGGGGAACATGAGATAGGGGGCTGAATCTTTGCACATTTGTCTGTCTCAGCTCTCCTATGCCTTTCTGCAGTGGATGCAGTTTCAGATAAGTGTGTGGATTGTGTGATGGAGATCCTGAACATGGGCCAGCGATTTTTATCTAGCACCGGAATAAAAAGGGATCTGCTCTAAAACTGAAGAAAGACATGATTATTGAATGAAGTAGGAATCACACCATAACTATACCCTTCTGAGGCACCACATGCATGTGTGTGCGTGTGTGTGTGTGTGTGTGTGTGTGTGTGTGAAAGGTAAAAGGGTGTGGGTTTATGTGCGTGGGGAGGCAGGAGGCCAGAGGTTGATGGATGAAGTTGCTTTTCTACCTTATATTTTTGAAACAGGATCTTCTACTGAACACAGAGCTCACTCATTGGCTAGACCTGGCTGACCATCATCCCCAGGGATTCTCCTAGTTCTGCTTCCTTAGTGCTGGGATTACAGACATGTCTTGCTGTTCCTGGCTTCCTATGCAGGTGCTGAAAGCAGAATCTAGGTCCTCATGTTTGCACAGCAAACATTTTACCAACTGAGCCATCTCCATAGCACCCTCCGAGGCACTTTTCAAGGGGAATTTTTAACCCTGAGTGAGTTTTGTCTTGGTGCTAATGTTGCTGTTAACCACGCACATGCTATGCAGTGGGATGCTAGAACATGCTAAGAAGAGTGATGTAACTGGCTTGAGGGAGTACTGAGCTCTATAGAGCTGAGGAAGACTCAAGAGGAATTGAACTCCTAGAGACACTGTAGAGGGCACAAGGTTCTTATGCTCACAATAAGCACTAGAGAAACCAGGAATGTCAAAGACGTCGTGTTGTCTCTTTAACAGAAGAGACATACAACCTGTTTTCCTTCCAGAAGGCTGGGAATGGATGTAGTTGACAGCCTGGTGATCTGTGTTGTCTGGAGGGCAAGTCCACACTGGAATCTTTCAGAGTAGTATATTTATCCCGCGCTCTTTCTCTCGAGACCTTTATCTTGAGCACTGTTTCTCAGTGAAAAGAATGCATTCTTATGGGAGATGTCACATGTACTTTATAGCTTGGTGACCTCTGCAAGACCATTCCAGATCCTCCCATAGGTCCTTAAGCTATAGAGCCCACTTTCATGGAAGAGGTCTCATGTGCTTTGTTGAAGAGTTTAAGTGAAATCATACCTTAAACTTCATGGTGTACACAGAATTGAATCGATTGTTACCAGGAAACTTTTTTTCCAAATTATATTGTACTCAGACCAAAATAAACTGTTTGGTGTCAGACTCTAGAAGTTTGTACCAACACCAGCGGCTGAGTTGTGTTGCACTGAATTTCCTTCTTGCATCCTGTAGATCAACACTCTGCTGGCTATGGTCTCTGTTTTGTGGAGGTCTTTATAAGACAGTGAGTAGAAGTTTCTGATAAACTGAGGAAGGAGCTGATTGTGTAGGGGTGAAATGGGCCTAAGCTGTTTCCAAACAGCCAGACCTTATACAGTGAACTGCAACCTAACAGTGTATAAACAACCTGGAGCCTGACAAGAGTATTTTTTACTCTCACACAGCAGAGTTTGGGCCAGTCACAGATGCCAACTCAACATCATACTTGTGGGTTGTTTCTTTTCCTGTCTGTGAGTTCTGACCCTGGGCTAGTCTCTCCTGATGCTGGGTGCTGCCTGATTCATGAGTCCTTTGCTCATATTTACTCTGCTAAATGTAATTTATCTGAAGTTTCGTAATTAGTAGTAGTTATTACTAATTTTAACACAAGGGAGAGTTATCCCAGGCAGAGGGAACATTGCACAGCATAGCCTGAGAAAAAGTAATGATCTGGATTTATCTGGGAAAATGCTGTGGGCAGAGGTGACAAGTGTTGTGATTACCTACAATCATATGTTTTACCCGGGAGTCTGAGCAAGAATCTCACAAATCTTGTTCTGGAGTAAAACAGGAGCAATATGATGTTCCAAACTAACTTTAGAGTTCAGCTCAAGAAACTGGAAATGTGGACAAGATGATTTTAATTAGTTTCTTTATTGGCCCATCAATTGCACACGCTGTTGGGTTTTGGTGTGATAGACCCATGTGTGTCCATGCGTGAGTGCAGCACACACCTTTCTCAACACTCCTGAGTCTCTGGTAATCCTCAGTCTACTTCCAGGTCATTTGGCTTTAGCTTCCTTTTGTATAAGAGAACACACAGCACCTGATGAGATGATGGGAAAGGTTCCACTCTTCTCCAGGTTCCAAGATTATTTTCAGAGTTCTCCCTCTTTTAAGAAGCCCTGGAACAAGTGAAAGTGCTTTCCCATTGGCAGAGCTGTAGAGAAAGGTTTCTTATCTGCCTGCCTGTGGAATCTCCCATGTGCCTTCCTTGTGTATCTGGCATGCATTTACTTCATTTATTTACTCGCTTGGAAAATATTTATCCAGTACATTCTCTGTGATGTACAACATTAGATTTTGTGTGAAAAAAGACAAACAAGAGCTGATCATGGTGGTTCACCTGTGTGATCCCAGATCCCAGATCCTAGATGCTAGATCAACTTAGGAGGCAGGGGCCACCGAGAGAGGTTTGCTTTGTCCAGTTTCAAAACCAACCAAACAAAAACTGCAGGCAAGCAAATGAAAATATGAATCCTATAAGTATAACACCTGTTTCCATGGGTTTACTTGGACAGTGCATTGGGAGGAGACACTAGGCATGGGTGACTTGACTCCTTTTGCAGAGTAGGGGGACAAAAAGTAACTTTCTTCTGGTGCAGTTTTTCAGTTGAGAGAAAAAAAGAAAAAAAGAAAAATAAGCAGAGGTCAGCAGTAGAGGGTAGAGTGCACCAAGTGTCCGGAAGAGTGCAGGCCAACCACTGAGAAGGGCTTGTAAGGTGGAAACTGGAAAGGGCAGGTTGACTGGAGGGAGAGAGAGGAGGGAGGAGGAGAGAGAAGCAGGCAGAAGGGAGTTAGATGGTATCATCTTGTAGGTCCTGGGGGAGGTAGGATTTGCCTGTGGAGCAGCAGGAAGTCTTTGAAAAATGAGAAAATGGCACCATTCTGTGGGAAACTAGACTGGAGTGCTTGGAGTTGAGCGTGAAGCAGATATAAGTAGCAAGGTTGAGTTGTGGAGAAAGAGGTGTCCACAATGCAGAAATCCTTGCTTGTCTGTAGCACAGGAGAGAGAAGGAAGGAACAAGATGGACTTTTGATTTGTACGTAGATGTCCTAACCCACCAAGGGATCGCCAACTTCAGAAGACCTCTCCTTGCCTGTACAATAATTAGTTTCAATGGATTACCAGAGCTTAGTAAATCTTAGAAGAACAACAGCCCATATTGACTTGAATATCATTTCTCTACTATACAGGTCTACCATTTAATTAGCTCATGTGTAATACCCCCTTCCCCATGAGCAGGTATTGAACTCAGGGTCTTGCATAGGCTAAGCATGTGTTCTACCATGAGCTACACTCCAGCCCTATAGCAGTTCTGTAGATATTGTAGATACAAGCTCTTTATCAGACAAATGTGTTGAGATATTTTCTCAGCTATGTACCTTTAAAGGAACAAAACCTTTTAATTTTGATGGAGCCCAAAATGTCTACTTATGCTTTTGCCGCTAAGATTTACACCAACTCACTTCTAGGTATTTTACACTTTGAGGTGTATTTAAGCTTTTGAGCCACTTTGAGTAGGTTTCTATGTGCTATGACATAGGGATTTATCTCATTCTTTTGCATGTGACTAGCCAGTGATCTTAACCCCGTTGACATCTATTCTTGTGTCATTGAATAGCTTTGCTACATGGTGTAGTCTTATTTCTGGAGGCTAAATTCTATTTCTTACCAAGTATGGATGTGTGTGCATGCATCCATGTGTGTATTCCATTAGATAATAAAATGCATATCTTCTTTACACTTAAATGATATGGGTCAAAAGGGTTGTTTTGTTCACCAGGGATTTGTAGCGAAGTTTAAGGCAGAAAGGATGAATCCTCCAACTCTGTTTCTCTTCTTATTTTTAAAGACTGGTGTGGTTTGGAGCCTCCTGTAATTTCTTATAAATTCAAGAAACCGTTTCTCTAAATTCTCAAAAAAAATGCTTTTTGGAATTATGACAAGATTTCATTGTCTTCATCTCATGGGGAATAACAACACTTTTCTTACCACTGAGGATTTCTGAGCCGTGAGTTTAGGGTTGTTTTCTATTTACTTAGGTTTAGATTTACCCTCAGCATTTTGTGGTGGATGGAATATGATTTTTAAACTTTTTATTAAATTTATTCCAACAAGTCTTGTTCTTTTAGTGTTATTATAAGTGAAGTTGTTGCTTTAACTTCTTGTTCAGACTGCATATTGGAAGTACACAGCAGTGCAATCAGCTTTTGAGTATTGATCACATATTCTGTGATCTTGGTGATCTCTTCATTGGTTCTAAGATGTTTTAATGGGTTCCTTAAGGTTTTCCACATCCAAGGTTGTGCACAGACAGAGGTCCTTATGTTTCTTTCTTTATAATTTAGAGATTTTTATTCCATTTTATTGCCTGTCTTCAGCGACTTTAACTTTTAGTGTAATACTGAATAGAAATGGTAAGAGCTTACATGTTTGCTTCACTTGTAACAAGTGTTTTGTTGAGGAAACTGAATTGTTGGTGACAAGCTTCTTAAAGACACCCTAAATAGAAAAATAAACAAAACTCAATAATCAGCAATAATTAAATAATAACCAAACCTGCCATGCTCACTCTACTCTGCAAGATGCTTCGTTTCTGAGGTCCCTCCATTCTGGTGTGTGAATATTCAGTGCCTTAGGCACTGTTCTATTGCTGTGGAAATACACTGTGATAAGGCAGCTCTTACTTAAAAACACAAAACAAACGGAAACAAACCGTTTAACTGGAGGCCTGCTTACAGTTCCAGAGGTTCAGTCCATTATCATCATGGTGGAACATTGAAGTACACAAGGCACTGGAGACACAGCTGAGAGCTACACCCTGGTCAACAGGCAGAGGAGACACTGGGCCTGGTGTGGGCTTTGGAAACCTCAAAGCCCATCCCCAGTGACACTCTTCTGTCTACAAGCCACACCTCCTAGTCCTTCTAGTTCTATCAAGGAGTTCTACTCCCTAGTGACTAAGCATTCAATTACAGGAGCCCATAGGGGCCATTCTTATTCAAACCAACACATTCAGGGATGTCATAGAACACATTCTCTGAAAACAGAGGAGACTGTGATGCATGGCTGGGATTTCTCTTTAAGGAAGGATTCATTCTGTCTAGCTCTGGAATGTTCACCAGGGACTGTTCTCACCTCAGAAAGCTGAATGGTCTGTTGTTCCACATTTCCTGGATGGAGCATATCCAGTGATCATCTTGGCCCATGCCAGCCCCAGAGCTCCTGCGGGCTTGTCCAGTACTGCTGCTAACAGTTATTGACACCATCCAGATCTTTCTTCTGTCTTGCCTGCTTCTTCTTTTCCTTCCCCTCATGTTGGTTCCCAAAGACTTCTCAAAACATTGTACAGGCCAAACCCCACTTCTGAGTCCACTTCTGACTGCATCACACATGCCTGATTGTCTCTATTCCAATAGAACCCTAAACTCATAGCTCTCATAAGAAATATGACATCAGAACAAATATGACAGTATCTTGTGGGCCACTT
This sequence comes from Rhynchomys soricoides, assembly GCA_019843965.1. Taxonomy (NCBI): domain Eukaryota; kingdom Metazoa; phylum Chordata; class Mammalia; order Rodentia; family Muridae; genus Rhynchomys; species Rhynchomys soricoides. Next base: position 1,125,453 of record JADRCH010000063.1, read on the forward strand.
GAACACCTTCTTTTACCACACAGGCTCTGGGTTGTCTCTCCTTCGTGAGCGCTTGTTACTGAACAGTGTTTGACATGCTCTTGTAGTGATTTCCTAGTCAGCGTTTGGCATTAGGGGGATAGACTAACACTATCCGCAGGGCACTGACTGGAGAGTGATTATCCCAGGAAGGTAGTCTGTAGTCCATGTATGGTCCTGATACTAATTTTATCCTGGTCAATGTTTTAAAATTGATTCTAAGTGTGAAAGGCTGAAAAGCAGTCAACCAGAAAATAGTAGGGCCCAACTCCCCCCGAAGCTGTAAATATGATCTTAAGAGGAAAAGAGTTTTACAGATGAAATTAAGGGTTTTGCCATGGGGAGACTAGCTTGCATTTTCTAGGTGGATTCTAACTCCAAACATGAGCATCTTTATAAGAGAGACAAACAAAGGCCTGGTACCCAGAAGAAAAGAAAACATGTCTACAGAGGCAGAGATTGGAGTCACGTGGCCACAAGCCAAGGAAGGCCGGCAGCTGGAAGAGGCAGGGAAGACTCCCAAGGGAATATGCACCGTCTAGCATCTTGATTTGAGCTCAGTGTGGACTTTTATTCTGAACTATAAGAAAACAAATGTCTGCTACCTCAGGACACAAAATCTGGAGTAATTTTCTATAACAGCTTTGAGTAGCTAATATCTTAGCTTTTACTCACTGTGAGGATGTCGGCCACATCTTCAAAGAGGTTACCTCAGAAGAAAAGGTCAACCATCTCCTGATTTAGTCTCCTTCTAGGCAACTGGATAGAAGATAGAGATGTGCAATCGGTTGTAGACAGGAGAAAGCTCAGACCACCAGGAAAGCAACAGCTGCGCAGGCTTAGGAGGGTGGCAGCTCATTTTACCTCTAATGTATGTAACCTAAATGTTTGTCTTAGTGTCTGGGGATTGAGTTCACACAAAATTCACTAGAGTGAACTGTACAGCTAGAATCTTCTCCTTAGCATGCATTATAAATCCATCTCACTGTTGTGTGGTTATTGGCAGCTGAGACTCTGTCTCCTGGGAAACTGAATGATTGCAAGTGGCTTAGCACACAATCTTAACCTTGCTAGACAAAGCTAGCAGTGATCTTGGCATCTTGAATACCCTTGTTGGTGGCCATATCTAAGCACTGGACTTTCTCCCTTGTGATGGTTTGAATAAAAATAGCTCCCATAGGCTCATATAATGGTATGCTTAGTCATAGGGGAATGGGACTACTTGAAAAGGATTAGGAGGGTGGTCTTATTAGAAGAAGTGTATCACTGGGGTGGGCTTTGAGGTTTAAAAAGTTCAAACCAGGCCCAGTGTCTCTTTCTTCCTACTGCCTGTGAATCTAGATGTAGAACTCTCAGCCACTTCTCCAGCACATGTCTGCCTGAATGCTGCCATGCTTCCTGCCATGATAATAATTGGCTAAACATCTGAGACTGTAAGGCAGCCCCCAATCAAATGCTTTCTTTTATAAGAGTTGCCGTGGTCATGATGTCTTTTCAAAATAGAACACTTTTTGTCTACCTTTGCCTATATGGTCTTAATAACCTGTGGAATTAATAACTTTTCTTGTTGCAAGGTTCACACTCTGAGGGTATGTAATGATCATGACAGGGAATCCTTGTAAGTGGTTCCATGGCAGCAGGCAGAGTGCCATGGCAGTGGGAGGAGAAGGTAATTTGGGATGTTCATCTCCTCATATTTCAGCAGATCAGGAAGCAAAGAACAGGCAGAGGAACAAAGGCTGGGATTGGGGTGGTTTGAATGAGAATGACCCCCCTCGGCTCATAGTTTGAATACTTGGTCTCCACTTGGTGGAATTGTTTGGGAAGGATTAGGAAGTATGACCTTGTTGTTGGAGGCATGTCACTTTGAGCTGGTTTTGGAGTTTCAAAAGTCTATGTCATCTCCAGTTAGCTTTTCTTTGCCTTGTGTCTGTGGATCAGATATAAATTCTCAGCTACTCCAGCACCATGCCTGACTGCCTGCTGCCAGGCTCAAAGTCATGATAATCACGAACTTTAACCTTTCGGAACGATAAAGCATCAAAACCAAACAGTCATGATATCTTATCACAAATAACAAAAATAACAAATAGCACTATTAACTCCTGTCTTCTAACAATCCATTTCCTCCAGTTAAGCCCCGTTTCGCAAAGATTCTACCACTCCTCAAAGCAATATCATTAGCTGGGGACTAAACATTCAGACATATGAGCCTCTAAACCATATCAATGCTCTCCTTCAGCTTAACAACTAATTCTATTTCCATTGGTCCTGGTATCTTCCATTGCTTGGATACAATAGATTTTTAAAAAATAGGTCAATGTTGTCAGCTCAATACTCTTGCCAAAGACAGAGAAGGTTTGGTTAATAAACTCATGGGTACTACAAAGCTGTAAGGCTGAGCTTCCCAAACTTAGGGTGACATACTCTGGGTTTATAAAGATTTTTCATGGTTGGAAAAGAAAGTTTCAAAATAACATACTGAACAAGACAAAAGTATAATCTCACGTATTTGCTATCCAAATAGTCAATTGTTCCATGTACAGAAATGGAGATCCTTTTAATTTTTCAAATGAAAGCTATTTACATGAGAAAGGGTCTATACCATGTCAGATCACCCTTGCACATGGGTCACATTCAGATAACCTGCATATCAAATATTTAGATTACAACTCATAACAGTTATGAAATAGCAACAAAAATAATTTTGTGGTTGGGGGTCACCACAACATGAGGAACTGTATTAAAGAGCTGAAGCATTAAGAAGGCTAAGAACCATTGGTCTATAAGATTTAGTTAAGCACAAGCTCAACATGAGACAACTGAGTTCTAGGTCCTCTGAATAGTTTGCAGAGTCCTGGCCCGTGTTAATAGTTTAGTGATCAGACTGAGGGACAGCATGGATTCTTGTCTGAATTCTTGTCTGGGCAGCTTGCACATGGAATTATGTTCTCTTCTGGTGCCAGATGGGTCTTCCATCCTAGCAGGGAAAGTCCAGAGGAAGAAGAAAGGAGCGGAAACATGAAGAAAGGCTGGGGGGTTGGAGGTCGCTGTCCTGGAGACATTGAGCAGACCCAAACCAGGCAGAGCTCCATGCTCTGTTTCCCACAGAGCCATTGTGCTGATAAGATGCAGGCCAGGAGTTAGCATACCTAGAAGTTAGCTCCATAAAAAGGCAAAGTTAGTGTTGTCACATTAAGGGAGTCTCTGAGATTTCTTTAGGAAGAGGAAGGATGAGCCTTCTATCAGGAACTCTCTGGAAAGTTTTCCTGCGTTTGGAAAGCAGTTGTGGCAGATAAGCACCGCCTGGACCTGCTGGGCCTAGGTCCTTCGGAGTCCATTCAGGCCTCACAGGAAGTGAGAGATGGGCAACGAGAGTTCTGCTGCAAAGATGAGAGCTGCTTTTGCTTGTCTGGAGTTGCAGAGGGCTGGCCAGGCAGAGTTCCGTGACGTGGGCCCAGGAAGAACTGTGTGAAAACTTGTTGTGGAAGTCTTGAACAAAACTGAAGAAGGCCTCTGGGATATTTTGGGGGAAAGATCTGCTACCTCATTGCTTGGTTTTCTGCAAGTTGTGTTTTTTGCCTGTGTTTGCCTACCTACATTTGTCTAGATGAGCCATAAGAACAGAATAGCTTCATTCATCCCTCCTGGGGAGAGATTTGAGGGAGTGTGCCCAGGTTTATCAGGCTGCATCATGGGAAATAATAATTCACCCTTTACTTAGTGTCACTTTTGAGTGCCCTTCCCATCCTGCATGCCCCTCTGCCGTCAAGAGGCAGCCAATAGGGAAACAGACACCTCAGAAAACCTTTTAAGTTTACGTGGCTTAAAGTAAACTTTCAGCAGGACCAAGAGACTGGGACAGGTTGTAGAGACGGCTGTTTCAGTGGATAAGAGGTCATGGAGTGAGGAAGGAGAAAGAGGATTCAACTAATACTGAAGATTTATTACATGTTTCTAGCTGTCTTCTTAGTAACTCAAATACCTAAGGGTTTAATGTAGTTTCAAAGCACTTGGGAGGTTGAGGCGGTAGGATTGTGAGTTCAAGGCCAGTCTGGGCTACATAGCAAGCTCCTCCCCCCCAAAAAAGAACAAAAACCAAAAAAACAAAAAACCCAATATAAAACAAATAAAATGAAGTAAAAATCAAACCTAATCTAACCAGATAGAACCAATCAAACCAACCCTCAAAAAGATCATTCAAAGGAGGACTATCAGATCCCATCGGACCATTTGATGGTGGTTGTGTTTCTGACTTGGCAACCCTTGCTCTGGCTTCGGTTTTTCCTGGGCAGATGGACATCTTTCATGGGGAAAGCATTTGTGACATCCGTCTGTCAGAGCCAGGGGGCTGGGAGTCAACCTCCATGTTGTGTGCAGGTACATTAACCCAGGCCTATGCAGACCTGTCTCTTCCAACTTGCAGAAACTGAGGTGGCATCAGAGACACCTTCTTTCCACTCTCTTCTCTGCCTCTGTTACTTTTTTTAAGCAGAGATCTCATACTTGACTTCTAGCCCAGGCAGAGCCCATCTACCTCTTCCTAAGACTACGACTAAGGGTTGTCACCAGGCTGCAAATGAGCAGCTTCTATTGCTCAGGAAAAGATATTACAATTTTATCTCCTTGTACTGTTCAATAAAACATTAGTATCTCAGCATTTTTATTTAACAATAGGCAACCTTAGGCCAGTAATTATGCAACAATTATAATCATAAAAACTGTCCCCTGCTGCTCACCTAGAAACACGAATATATTAAACCAAGACTAAGCATCTAAAAGGCAAGCAGCAAAGCCCCTTCATTTTTAATGTCCCTGCAGTGCACCATGGGAAGCTAATAATTCACCCTCTAATTAGTGCCCCTTCTGCTGCTGTTGGCGCAAGGACAGACAAAGAGGGAGCGGCTTCGTTACAAACTTGCCTTGGTAATCTTTAAACGTCGGCCCGCTCTGCGGGTTGGCTGAGTGGAGCTGGGTAAATGGGTGTGCAATTAGAGGTGGACAGCAGCTCACCTTGTCCTGACCGGGCAATCTTGCCCTAGCAAGCTCCAGGCAAGCACCCCACCCGCGTGTTCCTTTCTTTTTCAAGCCATGCCCCGCTCTTGATCCTCCTTTAAATCTGGTTGTGTCCATACTGGCAGTGGTGGTTGAGGGGAAAACCAAGGACTCCTTGGCCCTGCAAGGCTACCATGCAGAGATCTCACACTGGGGCTGTTGTTAGTGGTGGCTGCCTCAGCTGACTGGAGAGGGGCCATTCGGCAGGACCAGATACACACTGAACATGAGAGAACAGACATCTCCCCCAGGTTTTGTAAGGTGAACAGTCTGAAGACTGACATAATTGCACTGATTCGCTGACCTCAGCCCCAAGGATCATGCTTGTGACTTCAGGAGGGCTTGTAGAACTTTGTAGGAGTCCTTAAGGAACATAGAGTCTATCTTGTGCTAGAGTTCTCCAGGCCCATATTAGAAAGCAGTCATTGGGGGTCATATCAGGAGTGTCAAGGGCATAAGTATCAAGGGCACTAGGATGCAGTGGTGACTGTGGCTAACTGGAACACATGCCATGTATTCATAGAGCTGTTTCATAACTCTAGCTAATTAGTGATACAGGCCATGAATCTACTGTGTAGAGGGCTTCTGTAGCAGAAAATAGAAATTTACGTTTTGTGATGTGAATTCTGAAGTAAAATTTTTTAATGTCCTGGGATCACACAATTAAAACTATAGAAAATAATTTTTTCCAGTGCATTGACTACATCTGAGACAGGTCTGGCTGGAGCACCTCCAGGGTGGGATTCTGGGTTCCTGGCCAGCATCTGTGGACACTTAGCCAGATGACATCGATTTCTCTGTGCTGAGTTCTGGATTCAGTGTGACCAATAATTGGCCTTCCCTGTGTGCCCTGCGTGTGCAGCCAGCCAGTCAACCCCCTCACTGGACAGCTGAAAGTGGGCTGGGACAGTATCAGAGAATAGCTGGGTGCAATTAGGCAGCCAGGATTAAACCCAAGCCTAAAACGACCGGGCATTTTTTTTCTCTCCATCACCAACTCATTAAGGGCCTGCTTGACAGCCGAAACATTCCCAAGGCTGGCCACAGCAGATTTCCTTCCCCAGAGCCTCAGAGAGCGCCTAAGATTGGGTAATGAGGTGTGCGGAGCTGAGATGAGAGGGCCTCGGAAGGCTGAGTCATGAACTCTTGGGAGTTGGGACTGACTCTCCCAGAGACCCAATAGGGCCAGAGGAGAAGTGGGGAAGAGGCAGGCTGGGAGGACAGGAACCTTTGCTTTAAAAGGGGACAAACTCCCAGCACCAGCTGCTGTTCAGGATCCTCTTGTCCTTGGCCACAACATTGGTCTGAAGACCGGAAGGAACGCTGGGAAGGAAGATCAAGTTTAAAGGGAGTGGTCCTTCCTGGAGGCCTAAGGGACCAGAAATTTAAATTATGTTTGGTACAGTCCTGTCCGCTGTAAGGGGCCCTCTAATTTCTTTCCCAGGGACTCTTTATCAGAGGGAGGATTGCCTTTTATTTGACCTTTTAGTTTTTCTCAGATAACAAAGGTGAAAATAGTCTTGGCACCCTTCCTCCATCCTGGCATGACGAGAAGCCCACACTGTGCAGCTGAGTCTGGCCACTGGGCGGCGGCTGCAGTAACTGAGTGTTGTACGCCATTGGCTTTCTGTGGTTGCTCTGGATAGGAAAACCTGAGAACTTCAGTCGTACGGAGCTATTAGTTTTTTCTTTTGGAACGTTGCATGTAGACAGTCTGTGATAGGTTTTGATTCAAGAGAACAGTTGCTTTTGGTAATCGAGAAAGTATCTATTGTCAGTTTGATCTTACAGGACTTGAGTTAGATTTTTCTCAGGACACGGTGTTGATCTGATTATCCCCATTTGCAGATGAGGAAACTGAGGCCTGAGGTGAGGTGACTTTTGAGTTTGAACTTGGCATTCAACTTCAAAGCTCCTTACTGTCCTGGACTCCTTTTAGCTTGTGATGTGTGGCTTTCAATTTAGAACATGCTTCTTCCTCTTCTTCCTCATCCTTCTCCCCCTCTTCTTCTCCTTCTCCTTGTTACAATTTCTTTAGCTAAAAGACAATAACAAGCCAATCAACCAACCATGAATTGTATCGATGCCAGAACGTGAGAAAAAACACAGAAAAGCCTTTGCAGACAAAGATGAAAATGGAGGAATAATACATTCTCCTAAGGTTTATGCTGCCCTGATATCTACCCAGCAAAGGTGGTGGTGCTCATATGATTGGCTTTTGTCTTAGTGTTCTATGGCTGTGAAGAGACCCCATAACCAAGGCAACTCTAGTATAGGAAAGCATGTAATTGGGGCTGGCTCACAGAAGTTTAATGGCGGGAACATGGTGGCATGAAGGTGAACATGGTGCTGGAGAAGGAGCTGAGAATTCTACATCTAGATCTTCAGCAGCAGGAGGAGGGAGAGAGAGTGACATACTTCCTCCAACAAGGCCACACCCACTCCAACAAGGCCATTCTTTTTATTATTATTTATTATATGTAAGTACACTGTAGCTTTCTTCAGACACCCCAGAAAAGGGCATCAGATCTCATTACAGATGGTTGTGAGCCACCATGTGGTTGCTGGGATTTGAACTCAGGACCTCTGGAAGAGCAGTCAGTGCTCTTAACCACTGAGCCATCTCTCCAGCCCCAAGGCCATATTTTCTAATCCTTCTCAAGTAGTGACATTCCCTGGTGACTCAGCAGTTAAATATATAGGCTTGGTAGGGAGCATTCTTATTCAAACCACTGCAACTTTGGAAACATGAGTATTCCATGAGCACAGCAATGCCAGGATACCCGTCTCCTTGATGGTGGGGACCAGAAGAGTTAGGAAGGTGAAGCCCTACCCAGAGCAAGTACAAGGTGGGAGACTAAAGAGCCTTTGGCACTTTCTCTGTATTATGCCAGCCGGCAGCTGGAAAGATGGCTAGCTTTTTTGCTCATCACCTCTTCTGACTATCCAAGATGGCCTTGCCAGGATGGGCACAACCTCAATGGGTCCACAGCTCCATAAGTAGGTGGACTCCCTGGGTCTTTGACTTCAGATCTCATGCCAGGTGAACCCAAGGGTGCTGAGCAGAACCCTATGAGAACTCAGCAGTCAAGGGTTCTGTACACAAAATCAAGGATGGGGAAGGCAGCATGGGTTGGGTCTACTAGGGTGACACATATGACTATAAGCAATCTGGAGCCAGTATGGCCCTTCCCAGGGTGCTGCTCAGCCAACTTGTTTCTCATTAAGGCAAAGTGGCATCCAGATGTCCACAGCTCACCCTGGGAAGGGCTGTCACAGAACAGCCACAAGGGCCCCCCAGGGAACCTGAGTCCAGACGGATTGTCCATACCTCACACTATCTATACAGCATCAATTGATCAGTCTCCCAGCTGTCCCATGGGAAGGGCTCACCAAAATGGTCTGTACAGCACTGTGCAAGGCCAGAGTGCAAGAAAGTTGTAGATGGAGAAATAGTTCTGGAATGGGGGACCTCAGGGCTGGCTCTTCTGCACTTTGTCAGGGAAGCTGGCAGGCAAGGCCCACCTCTGCTCTGTCCTATGGCTAGATAGAAGAGTTCTAGATGTTGAGGTCTGAGTCTAGAAAGAAGTATTGGAGGTGGCCTCCTGCACACTAATCGCCATGAACACCTGAGAGAGAGATTCTCTGAAGGAAGAAAGGAAGCAGAATTTACTCCCCTTTGTGAAGTTTTATCTTTAATATAATACATAAAATTCTCTGGGCTGGGATTGTCTACTGATAGCTGCTATCATAACTAACCTTCACCTGGTTAGTCAAAGACATAAGGTGCACTGAACTGCAGGGCAGGCCAAGAAGGCCACATCCCAGCCACATACATTCCCACCAGGCATTGCTCCTGCTAGGAAGGACATGATACCCACAGACAAGACCCCAGCCCCACAGCAAGAGAACAGAGACAGCCATGAGCATCCGGCTCCAAACTGGGGGTGGAGGACGGAGAGGCAGAGTACAAAAAGCACCAAGGAAGAAAGGTCAGCTGGGTGATGGCTCCGAACTTCCCATTCTTCTCCAGTTCCGGGAGATGCTCTGTCCCTTCACTGCAGTAGGGCAGGTTTGTGGGAGCTGGGCAGAGCTGCCATGTTTTTCTAGTTGGGAGGTTCTGTTCAGCCCCCAGCACAGTGTCTGGGGCTCTTTCTCTGGGAACAAGTTTCGGAATCCAAATTCCCATTGCTTGCCCTAGAATTAATGAAGCATAAAACAAACAAACAAACAACACCACCAGACTGGAGTCCTGAGTCAGAAAGATGGAGGTGTGAATGGAATGGGAAGGCTTCTTTCAAGTCCAGCCCATGGTTCCTTCTCACGTCTCACATGTGATTTGCCATCTTAAAGCAGATTTAAGAAGTGCATGACAGAGAGAATGAATCTTTTTCTGCACGTGGACTTACTTCCTGAGGGCTGGAGTCACTAAGCAGATGTCAGTCAGTCTTTCCCTCCAGAATTACTGGAAGTTCAGGGTCACACTGGAACTGTTGAGAGTCCTCCTCTGAGACTCTGACTATACCACTTCCTCTTCCTGCAGCTGTTTGTTGATGATTAAATTATTGTAAATAGGTTCTATTCACGGCATAATAAAGCGCCATTAGCACGACTAATCACACACCTGATTGTGTAACCCACTCTTCCTCCCCCAGCCTATTTTCTGCATCCTACACTCAATAAATTCAGTGCTGACAGAGAGCTCTTGTTAAAACTGATGAATGGAGTGTGGGAACTTTGCTGGGGGTGCCTTATTTCTCCACAGTAGGAAGGATCTTTGGAGATGACCACATGAATGAGAGGGATATGCAGGTACCAGCTCTCCCCAGTTTGTTCTAGACTCTGGTGTCATTGTTCATCTATCAGTGCTGCTTGTTAAAACCTCTCTGTTTTTGGCACTGTTAGGCTTCTTTGTGTTCTTTATTTTATCTGTGGGTGTTTTAGTTTTACTCAGGGCCAATGCCTGATCTTATGAGTTGTGAATTACTCTTATTTTCCTCATTTTATGATGAGGGCACTGAGAACTAGAAAAGTTGATTAACTTGCCCACATGTGAAGTAAGTCTTCCCGTTTGCTTCCCCTTGCTGTGATAAAACACCCCTACTAAAAGCAACCTGGGGAGGAAAGGGTTCATTCCTGCGTATGGATTACAGTCCATCACAGAGGGAAGCCAAGGCAGGAACCTGGAGAAGGAGGAGGCAGGAACTGAAGCAGAGACCCTGGAAGAGTACTGTTCACTGGGTTGCTCCCTCTGGCTTGTGGACAGCACTCCTCCAGGGAACCCAGCTTCTTACATGGTTCCTGGGAACAACACTCAGGTCCTATGCTTGTGCAGCAAGCACACTCTTACCACTGAGTCATTGCTCCAGCTCCTGTATTATTTCTAAATCGGCTGGTAATGACACTTTTGCACAAAGTCCCAGGTTATTTTTAAAGTATGCATTGTTTGATGTGTTTGTTAAATCGAATCTAAAAGCTTTCTCCAATGGGATTCTAGGAATTAAAGAATTTATGAGTTTTTCAAGAATTTTCCAAGGAGTCTGGTAGTTGAATTCATGTTTATGGCTAGACCTGAGAAATGTGTATCTTTTGGGACCAGAAGAATTGTCAATTGAATCAGCAATTGGAAGAGCTTAGTATAATGCAAGCCTATAAATACAGCACTAGGGAGGTGGAGGAAGGAGGTTGCTAGTCTGAAGCTAACCTGGGCTACACAATAAGGCCCTGTCTCAAAAAATAAGTCAGCCTGCAAACACTAAAACCAAACCAGAAACAGCACTTAACTTTGTGGCTGTGGCAGACAGAAACTGTTTCCCACCTAGGATGAAAATCCAGCCTCTACCTAGCCTGTTATTGCCACTGGACCTAAGGCCAACCATAAATCAAGGGCATCAGGGTAGGTAACATGGTGAAACCGACAAGACCACTGGCTCAAGTGGTGGCATCGGCTTATGGGCAATGCCCAAGCTCTGCTTCTAACTCTGACCTGTTTGTCAAGGAGGCCTAGAAGTAGCTTACACGTTTCTTCTCTTCCTTTGCTACTTCATTCCCAACCTTACCCTCTGACCTTTAAGGGAGGTCAATAGAAGTTCATCTAAACTATAGCTCTGATAATGTCACATTCAATGGCTCCCAAATTACTCCATACACTCTGGCCACATTTCCCCGTGCCTCCTGCCTAAGGAGTGTGGCCCACTGTGCCGAGCTCACCTTGCCTGAGTGCCCATCTCCTTAGTACCAGCTGCACTCTGACCTTCTTTCATCAAATGCCCTCCCATCCCACTAATGCCCTAAGCCTGTCCTCCATCAAGGCACAGACTAGCTCTCATGGCAGCTATGAAGTCTTCCTTGATCTCATTGTAGGGCTCTGACTTTGAGACCTCATGGCATCTTTGGGAGTAATAGGAATATGGATAAGGGAGAGGCTGTGGAAACTAGGGTCAAATATCAGGCTTGTCACTTCCTCTGTGCCTAAGCTCTAGAAAGAATACAAAAGCAGAATTGCTTCCTAGGTTATGATAAAGATCCAACTCTTTATTATGCACTCAAGTGGAAACTTCTGATTTCTTTGGAAGTTAGTTATGTCAAATGATGTTTTGCTGGGGCACACAGGTTAAAGAATGTTTTGCTAAAGCAAACATGTAAAAGGACACATGATGTTAAGAAGGAATATAAATACAACCCAACAGATGGTGGACGACGTTTGATGGTATTGGTACACCTTGCCATTCCTAACTGGTCATCATTTGTCATGACTTCATAGAAAGAAAGGAACCAGAAAATTCCTTGGACTTGGGCAGATTGGCAGAGTAAAGTGGGTTCAGACCTAGACTCACGTGATGTTTTGCTTAGGTAAGACCCATGGGAGACACATGATGTTTGGCGGGAGTATAAAGGACTCAACAGACAGTGATGGTGGGCTTGCACAGCTAGCGTTGAAACGCTTTGTTGGTCTTGAGTCTTCAACTTCGCTGATGTTAACTTTGTTGAATGAGGCATGAGAACTTCTCCTGGCATCCCTGCTGATCCTGGTGGCTCCTGCTGACTCTTGCAGAGGCCTAGCTCTTTCTGCTGGGTTGTGCTACCACTGCTAATTCCTGTTTCCTATACTGACACTACTGATCTGGACTGCCGGTATCCTGACAATTGGAGATTGAAATTGCCCCCAAGGAACTTCTTCGAAACAGATCCACTTCCCCTGTGTCCTGATAACCTTTCTTTCCACTACCTCTGGTGGGTGGTGGGCTAGCAGAGAGGTTAAAGTATTTAAGAACCCTTATTAAAAGTAGTTTTTGAAAAATTTAAGCCTATAATGCACTAATTTCCAATGGGGATGATATGTTGTGCCAAATCTTAGGTGTTTTAAGATAAAAATATATATAGGCACAGTGGTGCATACTGTCTATCACTTAGGTGACTGATGAAGGATAATAGTAAGTTGGAGACTAACCTGGCATACACACTAACTTTACGGCTAGCCTGTGCTACATAGCCGTACTTCATATCAATAAACAAACAAGTATCAAAGATAGTTTTTTAAGCACCTACTATGAGCCTAATATCAAGGCACTGGGGATAACAGTAGTGAGGAAGAGCACAATGCTTTCCAATAGAGCTTGTAGTTCAGAAGATGAAAAACACCAGTTGAGCCTTGTATTGTAATATTAGACTGTTAATTTTATTTATTTACTTTTTTTAAAGTATGGGGCATGGATACTGTTCCTTTTTTAAAAAATCTAAGGGATTGGCATCTTATTCTGTGCTTAGTGAGTGGTATGCCAATGCATGAGAACATGGTAATAACAAAATCAGTCACCAGTCCAGGCTGTAGCTATTCCTGCCAAGAGTTACTGGGCATGGGCTCTATCGCCCATGGGAAAGGTCCAGAATGAAACACAGAAGCAGAAATAATCCTTGGCATTCATAGCTAGTAAGAAGCATCAGGCAGGGGAAGTTTGTTGTAATGATGTATTGGGCCAGACTCCCAAACTCTTCTAGTGTGGTGAAATATAATCTTGTCTCTAGAATTAAAAACACATAAGAAGAATACCATGGGAACATGGTAGCTTGCTAACTGGAACACCTGCATTTGGGCACAGGTTCCATTGTTGACCTCTTCGTGACGTTAAGAAATCTCTCTCATTTTCTGAGTTTTAGTTTCCCCATTGGAAAAATAAGGGCATTGGACTAGATGAGTCTTCTTTCTATGTTCAATTTATTTATTATCTATCTATCTATTTATTTATATTCCTTTCTCTTTCCTTGGAAATGTTATAGCTTAAGCTATTTTTCCAAGTAAATGCATATTTGGGAGTTTCTAGTATTTGGGGGAAATGAGATGAGAAACTGGGGCTTCTGTATCCAACTCTTGGCCCTTGCAACTCCCTGCTGCAACCTGATAGCAGCCCAAGATGTACTTCTAAGAGAGGCCCATGGGAAGACCCATGATCCTCCAGCGCATGCAGCCTTGTGCCAAAGCATCTATGACTCAGGGCAACAGAACCCACAGCCTTTAATTAAAATCACTTCAACTTATCCCCATTAAGTATGATTGATGCACCAACCAGAGAATAAGTGCATTAATGCTATAATTATCTGTTAAGGATGTTTTATTGATTCTTCAATGATATTCTAGTCAGTTTGTGTTATTTAGTTTCTGGCTTAAATCAGGAAGAAATGACTATTGGTGAAGAAATTAATCATCTAAATCAAATTGCCATTGATGCTTTTAGAAATAACACTCTGGGAAGGCCTTAGCCAAGCAGCTCACTGGCTACTGTTGCTTACTGCGCTGATTGATGGTGTGGGCTGAGAAGGGGTAGTGCATAGCTTGAGGCTGTGGGTGAAGCCCTAAGTCATCCTGGGCTTCTATTGAAATCTTTCCTCCAGCTCAGTCTTCAGATTCTGCTCTCCAGTCTTCTGGGTCTAGTCTTCGAATTGAGGGTTAAGAGATGACAGATCTCAGACTGGGCCAGTCCTGGGGATCTGTCAGCTTTTGGTCCCCGGAGCACTTACACTTTAGGTAAGGTCCCATGGCTCCTGAACCCTTTGGTTCCTTCATTTCTTGGAGGAAAACAGGAGAAGCTAAGAAAGAAGAGCCCATGTTTGGAATTGGTTCCAAGCAGAAATATTTTACTTATAATTGACAGGAACTCTGATGTCAGCAGTCAGGTAAAAAGCCCTGTAAGGTAGAGTCTGTTTTTCAGAGGGCTTAGCAGGGGTTAGAGATGCCACAAAGGCAGGCTTCTGTATGCCTCAGTTAATGTCCCTCAGCATCTGGCCTTACCTTAAACTAGAGGGTAGTAAGAAAGGGAAGCAGATGCAGTCCCCTGCCCCAGCCCATCATACCCTATGGAGAAAGTAGCCACATTTTTCTGCCTCCACTGTGCTTTGGCTCTCTCGTTAAGTGTGGACAGCTCTGGTTGGCTCCTGGGCTTCCTACAACCGGTCTTCTTGCTCAGACAGCATGAATAGTTTCAATGTGTGCTTAAAGCTCTCTGAGGACAGACAGAAAAAGCAGAAGATAAAGGTGACAATCAATTTAAAGCTTCTGTTCACACATGGTCTAGTCAGGATCACCTGTTCGACAGGCCAAGGCTAGTCATGACTAAGACAAGCGGTAAGGGCTGGCGTGTGTATGGCTCCATCAAGAGGAGTTAAGTGGCACATGAGAATCCACAGAAGATCTACATGACCCCCACTCCAGAGAGGGGGAAGAGGGGCTTTTCCAGAAGAAATGCTGATGGGCCAGAACAAAGGACGAGACCAGACAGGCTCCTAGACAGTGACATCTTCATTTAGTGTTTGAAAACTCTCTACTGCCCCCTGCAGGGGAGAACGAAGCCTGCAGCAGCAACATGGCTTTTTTTGTTCCCCCCCCCCCCCATTCCAGAAAAAAAGGAATGGAAGAACTTGCTTTCCTTAACCTACCACTGTAAAGCTAGTTCTGTAGAGGAGGGGGGAGAGGAAATGAGGCTGCTCTGGAAGAAACAGGGAAGCAGGGTGTGGAAGAGGTGAACAGAAACATCTCTCAAGCCCGCCCCACTCCGACCCAGAGTAATTTAAACACCCGCCACCCAGTGCTTCCTTCCAGTAGGTGACAGATTTGTGACCCCAGCAGAGCGATGTATTCCCGATCAGGACAGAGGGCAGAGTCCTCAGCCAACAGGGACAGTAGCTGTTCTCATTCATGCCTTTGGAAGAACTATTCATTCACACCATGCTTTCAATTTACCAGCCAACAATTAGAGCTGGCTAACAGGCCAACAAGCTGGCGTGGTGCTCCCAATTATCTTCTGGAAATGGATTTCTATGACTGGGGTTTTGAATCGCAGCTTAAATCAAGAGCTCACGAACCCAGTTGTGGTTGAGGGAACGGGACCAGCTGATGTGATAATGAGGACTCTGACTCCAACTCAGAGGCAAAGGGACAGGGAAAGGATAGTGCTCTTTTTCTCTCTCTCCTATTCTTTTCCTTTTAAAAAATTGCCTTTGATGGCAACGATGCCCCACATCTCATCTTGAGGCAGCGGTGTGGCAGATGGCAGCTTGCTTAACGGCCCCAAAAGAACAGGAGCCCTTTAGCTTTTAGGAATTCCTCCATCCAGCCTCTTCCTGCCCTGGTTGACGTGGGCACCCAGGCTTTGGACTCTCATTCACTCAGACCAAACTCCCCAAGCTGAACAGCTGCAATCCAGAGTCACAAGAGGAGGAGGAGGAGGAGGAGCATGTGACCTGCAGACTGATTTGGTTTGTTTACGAAGATGTGGCTGAAGCCCAGAGCTCAGAGCCACAGGCATCTTTCTGCTCACTCACAGCACTTAATTCAGATTACTTCCCTCTTATGAAGAGCCAATTTGCCAATTATCCCTGAACTGTCTGATTAGGTGGCTTTCACCTAAGATGCTCTGCCACACAGCTATGGGCTCCTGAGGTCAGTTCTCATGCAAAGACAGAGGCGGGGCTTGTCTGAGAACCACCAGATACAAGCAAGCCTCTCTTCTATGGGATCTACATACCTTTGCGTTTGCACCTAGACACTGAGTTTTAAAAAGCAACAGCAGCAGCCATAAAGCTCCCATTTCCCTCTCCTTGCTGCTAATTACAGTCACCTTGGGACTTCTAAAAAATTGTTCACATGGAGGCTCCCACTCCCAGGGATGCCAATTTTGTGAGTCTGTGTTGGGGCCCAGACATTCACACTTTTTAAAGCTCCCAGATGAGTTTTACACAATCCAGTTATGGGAAGAGCTGATTTTATGTTTCCAGTATGCCAGGGGTGGGGCATAGATTCACAAATACAAGCTCAGGGATGAGGAAAGCACTGCCTTGTGTGGACAGGGGACAGTGGTTTGGAGACCAGTCAGGACTGGAAAATTATTCAGATTAGGACTCCATGAGGCAAGGGATGCCTAAGCATGTTTGAGTTGGAATTGTGAAGTGAGGGTGGTGGCATGCTGAGGACAGATAGGAGGAACCAGGGAGAAGTGGCCTTCCCACTCCCCAGAGAAAGTGTGGGGCCTCAGTGAAGGGCAACACCTGCCACTGTGAGAATTCATGTTTATTAATATTCAAAATTATTTTATTCATCCCATTCCTAATTTGCCTGTAAGTATATAGAAACTCTACATACATATACACACATATAGCAATACCTATATTTATATATGGAGAGAGACTATATGTACTTACACATCTATCTATTTAATTATATAGAGAGGGAAAGACATATTTATACATACATATACATACATACATGTGTGTGTGTGTGTACATCTACATATGCATCTATATCTACATATTGTCTCTCCTGGACTATAACCTCCATGAAGTCAGGGAGCTGTCAAAGTTAACGCTCATTGGGTCCAGCAGAACTTTATCATTGATTTGTGTGTGTCACCAAACCTCTTTCTCTAGATTCCTACAGACTCCTTAGGTCATCTTCCCGAGCTTCTAAAAGGTGGAAATTTTGCTTATAGGTTGATAAGGGATTCATTTGACAATAGAGTCAAAGAATCAGCCATAAAAGCAGAGCTGACAGCATTCTTTTAAGAGCTGGCCCAGAGCATTTGATAAGAATACTGGAAAAAATCAGGGCACAGCGAATCATATTTGGGAGAAAATCTCTTTTGAAAAGCTTAGGACAGGACATGTTGTTTTGTTTTCCTCTTTTTTTTTTTTCCATGCTTGTCAACTTGGCTGAATCATTTGCTTAAAATAAATGGCTGAGGATGGTAGGTTGCTACATAAGGGGAATCGAACAGACTCTGGGCTCTGTGAGCAACATGCCTACTTTGGAGGGCCTGGCTTGGGTGGTGCAGATTTTGTGGGTGGGGAGATAGATTATACATTCAGACAGGTTCAATGTCTTCTTGGCTTCCGCACAAGATTTCTAGGGTGCCAGCACATTAACCAATTTCCAATGCAAACAGACACCATCCATCAGCAAGGCTGAAAAGAGCCCTGTCTCTACAGCATGTCAGGTTCTCAGACATGAGCCAAATGAGTTAATATCTTCTCATTGTCATCTTTATTAAGCCTTTGTTAAACTAATCTTGGCTAATGATGTGTCTCTGTCAGAGGTCTTTTAATAAAGTAAGTGTTCTTTATATAACCTCTCCAGAGAGAACTCTGTAGCTTTGGAAGCACAGAGAATGGCAATGTCCAAAACATGAGTGGCTTGGCCAGTGCTTGCAGCACAGAGCCACTTGCTGAGGTTTCTCACAGCAAACCCAGGGAACTACTCAGTAATCATGGCATGGGCTTTGAGGACAATATTCATAGGCAGTTACAGTTGGGTGTTCTTTAGTTTGTGTAAGGAGAGCTGGAGGGTTTGGGATGAAACATGCTGAAAGCCAATCTCATCACCATGGGCAGTCAAGTCCCCACTTAGCTAAAGCCATGGCACAAGGACAGAGGAGATGACAGAGACTGGCTTAGTTCTCTCTATCCCTGCCTTTCACAAATAGTGTGTCTGGTTACTGGTAATCCAAGATGAGCTGGCTCATCCCACCATGGAAGAGCCAAGACTCCAAAATTCCTCTGTCAAAAACTCTCTCTCTCATTTAACTGTTTTTCTTTAAAAAGTTGGTCAGCTAATGTACACTAATACTGTAATGACTTATGCAATAAATGGCTTAAAACAGCTGTGGATCCCCGCGTCCTGGCAGCCACATGTTTATCCTTGCCTTCTGGACTGTTTGCTCGGGGGTATCAGAATATCTCAACATGGAGGGAAGTCACTTTTGTGATAAGTTATGTAGGACTCTTAAGTTCTGTTTTTATAGCAGACTCTTTGTTGCACAGTCTAGGGGAGGGCCATGTGACTAGGGACTGGGGACAGCTTTGAGGTGGCAGATAACAGGGAGCAGAAGCTGTCTGTCAGTCATTCTTAGCTGGGTCTTCCAAGAAGACATGAAAATTTAGAAGTGGATATTTCCTGAATGGGCTTTCGGATAAGACTTCAGCTCTGGCTGATTTGTAGTTCTTGACACTATTAACACTTAGAAAAATTAAGACTGGTCTATTTTAGTGTATGAGTGATTTACCTGCCTCTGTGTTTGATTACCATGTGTGTGCCTGGTGCCCAAGGATGTCAGAAGACATCAGATCCCCTGGAACTGCAGTTAGGGATGGTTGTGAGCCACCATGTGGGTGCTGGGAACCAAACCTGGGTTCTTTGTAGAGCAACAGGTGCTCCTAACTATGAACCATCTCTTCAGCCTCAATTATTAGCATATATTAATTGCAGATGACAATGGGTCTCATCACGACATTTTATAGTATATTATATATTATGTATACTATGCATATGTTACATACAATTATACTCTCGTCCCTCAGTTACTGCCCCACCCTACCATGCTAACATTCTTCCCCTTCCTGAATAGTGTACATTTTACTGTTCAGATATTTCTTTGTTAAATCTAAGGTCTGCGTATGAGAGAAAACAAGCATGACTTTGTCTTTCTGAGTCTGGCTTATTTTAACATGATTATCTTCAGTTTTGTATAAGTGTCATGATTTCATTTTTTCTTCATGACCAAATAACATTCCATGGTGTGTATGTGTCACATGTTTTCTTCATCCATTTATGTGTTGATGGGCATCCAAGATGGCTCCACATCTTGGCTGTTGTGACCATCAAAAAGTGCAGCAACAAACACAGGTGAGCTAGTAGCTCATGCTGCGCTGACTCAGCAGAGGCCTTGGGTGGTCTATGTTCAGGAGGAGAAAAGCAGATCTATTTTTACTTAGTTTGTTAAAGTTTATTTGTTTTGAGACAGGTTTTCACTTTGCATCCTTGGCTGACCTGGAACTTGCTATGTAGACTGAGCTGGATTTGAACTCACAGAGACCCATGTGGTGCTTCTTGCCTTTGCCTCCCAATTGCTGGGATTAAAGTGTACTCCACCAAACCTGAACAGTTTTAGTTTTTAGAGGCACTTAGCTATACTAATTTACATGCCTGGCAGCAGTGGATAAGGGATCCTTTACCCCAGCCCTGTATCCTCACCAACATTTGTTTCCTCGATGCTTTGGCTGCCACGTAGACTGCAGGGTTCAGAGGGATGCTGATAAAGATGGACGCCTAGCCTGCTCAGTTCTATCCATGGGAACTATGGCACATCTTGTGATTTAGCCCCTGTGTTTGCAGCCATCTTCTGTGTGGTAGTACAGAGCATGGACATTAAGGTTTAGGGGCCTAGTCTTTCATCAAAGGCTAGTGCACCTGCTCCAGAGAGGAGCCTCTCTGACTATGGGCAATGATGTATGTGTGATATTTCTAGGGATTGGCTTCAGGGTACAGTTATGGAATCCCTTTTTGAGGCTTCCCAAGAGTGTTACTTTACTCATGCATGTGGGTCTCTGTTTCTTGGTGCCCTCTGTCTCTGAAGAAGGCCTAGCTGGTCACTATCCAAATCCTACCACCTTATTCTATGGAAGCAGGACAAATGCATCATCCTGGGTTCTCCTGAGGACACTTTATTTATCAGTTACCCAACTGTGTCTATACCTTTCCTTGATATCCATAGTCCTTCGGGACGGGGAGGCATGCTCTGGAAAGATAGTAGGCTAACACAGCTAAGCGTGTCGTTTTAGAGCTAGGCTCCCTGATCTGCCATGCCTTCTAGTTAGGTGAGACAATCTCTCTGGGCCTCAGTTTCTTCACTGTAAGAAGGACAAGATCTTAGCACTCTCTGTGTGGTTTTACAGGGACTGACCAAGTGACATTCTGAGTAGTTACTAAGTACTAGGTACCACATAAGTCAATGTCAGGAATCACTTAGCTGTTTTTCTCCAGAAATGCTTGGCTTTCCCCAAAGCTCTCACTGTAGAATTCAGATCTCACCTCCAGCCTTTGTGTTAGACTGTGGCTTTTTCATAGATGTCAGGAACTGGTACCCCAATGTCACTATCTCTTACCAGAGTACCCTACTGCCCTTCATGAGGCTCTCTTCCACCTCTACTTGTCACTTGACTGGACCACTGTTTTCTGAACCTCAGTGTCCTCACCTATAAGATGGGACTAAAAGCAGCTCCATATTCTTGAAAGGGCTGTGGTCAGCACTAAAAATGGGAGTTAGAGAAGGGGTGAGGGATGGAGACACCATCTCTTAAATAAAATCAGAAGAAAAACCTGGAGAGTGAAGACAGAGGTTCAGGAGGCAAATGAGTGAGAAGGATGTTCCAAGCCCCTGTCTTCCCTTCTTGGCCCCAGAAAGAGTGTTGTTTCTGCTCCTCATGGGACAGTGTGTGCTTGATACAAAGTATGGGGTCTCATCCATATCTAGACCCAGAACACAGGCAGTGATTGGTAAGCATGTGTTGGATGAATGTGGAAGGGAGGAGTCTGGGCTTTTCTAAATACTTGTGATTTACACATGACAGTATTCTCAAAGCACAGAAAACTAATGGGCTGAAAACTGGAGGCCATCCGGCCTTCTAACTTGGACTTGGATCAGGCTTCCACCAAGCAGAGAGAATACTGGGGTTTTGGTATCAACCATGGCCTATAGGTGCCAGAGGTCTGAGCACAGAGGGGTGTGGGAGATCTGGGTGGATCTATTAATGCTGTACTATATTGGAGCAGAACAAGTAGTTTTGGTGACCATTAGATTCATCCTCTGTGGGCTCAGAGGGCATTTTGCTGGTGGCATGTGCTTAGGCTCATCACTCAGGAGGAGTGCATGAGAACCAATCTGTTTGACAACCCAAGGTCAAAGCAGAGAGAACTCTGCAAGACCCAGACCGAGGTTCCAGCAGGCTGTAACCCTGCCCTTGCAGTTGTCATGGTGAATATGAATAGTAAGTACCACATGACCTCCCAGAGCCAGCCCAAGTGTCCTGGAAGGCTAGAGGTCTTGCTTGATTCATCTGGATCCTCCGTAGAAGGGCAGAAAAGATCAGAGCTGGATGAATCAGTAAGTATACAAGTGAATGAGCAAATTCACAGCAGGGTGTCAGGAAGCAAGCTCTAGGCTCCAGTGACCAGAAACCACTAAATTGGGAGGCCAGACCAGTCCCTTTGCCTTCTCTGATCCTTGATTCTATCCCTTATCAACTTAGACTGGGTCTGAAATCAGGGTTTAGGGGCTACATCAGGTTGTAATATGTTTTGCTTGTACATCATTAAGATGTAAAAGGACACAATCTGAGTGTGTTTATGCTGAGCATAATGATCCACAGAAGCATCCCTGGCTAGCATGAGTGTCCTATGCATTCTTCGTGTGTGTGTGTGTGTGTGTGTGTGTGTGTGTGTGTGTGTGTGTGTGAGAGAGAGAGAGAGAGAGAGAGAGAGAGAGAGAGGTAAGCTCAAGGACACTTGGCATCAGAAGCATCTAGAACTCGTTTGCTCTGATGTGCTAAAAATTTATTAAGTTAAGAGGGATAAATAAATGAAGCAAAACAGTAAAAGGAGCAGAGGAAGAAAGGGTAAAAGGAGAGAAAGGGGAATGACAGACCGGTTGGAAAAATAGGCAAGAAAAAAAAATTTTGTCCCAAAGAGAAACTCCATCCTGTCCTTTGAATCAAAAACAAATCCACCACCAATTAGGAGAAAAGAGAGTCAATCGACAGTTACTGGGAGAGACTGCTATTCCTGAGTGTCCAAGCACTGCCCCAAATGCCTGGCCACAACGGAGCCCAGAAATGCACCCACCTCTGCTCCTGTAAGCAAAGACTTGACCTCGGGACCAGCAGCCCCTCAGATGCTGCCCTAGAGAACAGCTCACCTGGCCACAGTGGGTAGCACTCAAAGGCCAGGGGGAGCGGAGGCTGGTCGCGCTGGCGCTGGCCATGGTTCTGAATTATTAATGCTCATTTCAGTTATCCTTCGCTTCAGCAGAAATATGACAAAGCAATCCCGGATAATGAAATCAGCCACATTTCTGCTGTTCACAGCAGGTTTTCAGGGGGCAAATTTTGCCCCCACAGTCACGGCACTGATTGAGTTACATGTTTGTGGGTGGGGTCTGACTCCCCGTGTTATCAATTGGTATGTAGTACATAGATTAGAGGGACCTGAGGCCCTTTATTACAGTGGGTCAGTGACTGCTCAGAGCCAGATGGCAGAAAGGAGACTCTGCAGAACCAGCAGCTGTCATTTCTGAGAGAAACCCTGGGGGATGGCAGGAGGCCACACAGCCTTAGTCCAATCTTACTATCCCTGCATCTACCTGTCACAGAACTGTCGTACTTTGATTGACATCTGAGCTTGTAGAATTGCTTTAATATGAAGAATGAGATATGAGATCCTGCAGCTCTCCCTGCCTTTTCTTCCTCTCTGTGCCCCACCCCCACCTATGTAGTATTAATTTTTTTCAAAATCCAAGCAATTAGTAATTAAAGTTATAGTCAATCATCCAGCAACTCCAGGGCCCCAATCCAGAGACAGTCAACATGTTACAGGCCAAGGGACACTCAGACACGTGGAAATGCTTTGTTTTCTCATACTGAGCACATAGCCTAAAGATAGTCACTTCAGTTGCCTATGCATTAAGATTAGGGATGTGACAGAAGCCAGAGTCAGTGGCTTCTCCTGACATATCTGCAGATCCCAAGCTCACAGACAGACAATTGTCAGAGGTAGAAGCTCAGTTGTCACTGTGGTTCCCCCGCCCCCCGGGTTTTGTACAGTGTCATTGAACATAGCCCCCTCTCTCTCTCACACACACACACAAAGACATAAAAAAGAAATAATACACCATTTCCCGATTTCCTGATGCCAAAAAGCAGGCAGAAGAACTTGACAGATTTTTGTCATAACTGTAATTGGGATTCACACAACATCATTTCTTAAGGCATTCATCTTCAAAGTGTTATTTTCTTTTGAAATGCTTCAGCTGGGTCACGGGTCTCTCATTACTCCAATCGTAAACCTGCCCAGGAAATAGGAACACTCCTATCCAAAGAATCAAAAATAGAAATAATTTCCAGTCTGTAGTAGAGTGACTAGGTTAATGTCATCCTCAACTGTGGGGTGGAATCAAGTTGAGAATAATCATGGGGTGGAGCAGACACGTTTGATCAGACCAGCTCCTGTGGTCTAGCTTGTGGCTCCTGGTACCAATGGAGACATGAAGTAGGATTTGATCATTATTAGCTATTGGGTAAAGCTATCAGCTAGTAGTTGAGAACTTGGCCATTGTGTATTATATCATTCACATGGAGTTTGGGACACTCTCAATCCCATTTCATCTCTCATCCAAGGGCACTTTTTTGAGAAAGGGCCTCATGTGGCTCAAGCTGGGCTCAAACTTGCTATGTAGCTGAGGATGACCTTGGATTTCTGACTTTCCTACCTCAGTCTCCCAGGTTCTGAGATACTCTATCCACTCCAGACCCATTTTCACTCGGGAAAAATTTTATGTGACTCTGGGTGTGTATCTAAAAGCAGGTGAATAAATCAAATACTTGCTGATAATAAATCATAAGAAGATTTATTTTAAAATAATTCTTTGGTATGCCTATAATTTTTCCATTTCATAGAGATGAAAGCAAATTTGCTTAGTAATGAATGTGCTCCTTTATTTTTACATAAAGAGTTAATTCTTGGCTAAACAGTTTATACTGCAAGGCATAGAGCAGCTTCAATATTTTTCAAGTTGATGTGTATTTTGATTATATGGGTGCCTGTGCTGAGAATGTCACTTCACATAAATACATAGTACAAAATGACAGGAGTTTGTTTGGGGCCATTTCAGAAATGGTTGGAAATCTTGTTCTAATCCCAAGTCAAAATTCATTTAACAGAGTTTTAAATGAAATTCAAGTCAGAAACTCAAGTGCCATTCTCCACTCCCCCCCTCCTTGTGTGAGCATATATACACACAAGTGTGCACATTTTTGTTAAGAATTGAACCCAGGGCCTTACCCATGCTGGCAAAAACTCTTTTTTTTTTTTAACCTATTTATTTTGAGACAGACTCTCTCTAAGCTTCCCAGGCTGATCTCTAGCTCATTCTGTAGTTCAGGCAGGCCTCAGCATCCTGAATGGTGACTGTCTTAGAGTTTCCATTCTTTGAAGAGACACCATGACCAAGGCAACTCTTATAAAGGGCAACATTTTATTGGGCCTGGCTTACAGGTTCAGAGGTTCAGACCATTATAAAGGCAAGAGCACGGAAGCATCCAGTCAGGCATGGTACAGGAGGAGATCAGAGTTCTACATCTTCATCTGAAGGCTGCTAGTAACTGACTTCCAAGCAGCTATGATAAGGGTCTTAAAGCCCACACCCACAGTGACACACCTACTTTAACAAGGCCACACCTTCTAATAGTGCCACTCTGTAAGTGGTAAACTAAAGGTTTGTATATGTTGAGCATATACAAATTATAACAGGAAGGTATAAAAATTATTACATTTAATTACTGTATGAATATAAAATTACTGTGTGACTATAAATATGTATGTGGAGATGTGCACCACAGTTCACATGTAAAGATGACATGACCTTCCTTTCTTTCTTCCTTCCTTCCTTCCTTCCTTCCTTCCTTCTGAATGGGTCTCATTACATAGCCTGGACTAAGCTAGAATTTGCTATGTAGATCAAGTTGGCCTCAAACTCACAGAAATTCATCTGCTTCTGCCTCTCAAGTGCTGGTGTTAAAGGTATGCACCACAACTGACCCACACCCAACTCTTCCACCCTGTGAGACTCAGGGACGGAACTTGGTTCAGACCTGGTGGTAAGCACCTGTATCTGCTGAGCCATCTAGGCCTCCCTGTGTTTCATAATCCTTCTGTTCAGTTACAGATCTTCGTCTGTAGTTTTGGGAGCTAGTGACTCATCTTGAGTATTTGTCACAAGGCTCCCTCCTTCTCACTCTCCATGGGGCCCTAGGGCTATGGATGCCCTGTGCAACTAGCTTGGGCTTTCCCATGTCTTTGGTTGGGGCCAAGCTGAGGAGTTGATCTTGAGGTCAGACATATGGGTTACCATGGCAACCCCTACATCATGGAATGTGTAGCCAAATGACAATAAATGCAAAAACATCACCTTTTAGAAACTCAGGACCAGAGATGGGTGCAGTGGCATTCACTTGTATCTCTCATGACTAAAGATGCTGAGGCAGGAGAATTGCTTGAGTGCAGGAGTTTGATCTCAGTCTGGGCAACATAGTCTCTTAGAAGGAAAATGGATGAAAACTCAGGACTGGGTCATTGGCTCCCTGACATTTGATATCCTAAAGATGACTCTGGTAAAGTCATCAACACAGAAGACAAAACTGTAGGAGTCTCATATAAATGGCACTAGACCACATCTCTCCTGGAGGGAGCTCACCAGCTGGAGGCCACATCCAGCCCTTTGGCTTCAGTCAGATGGGCTCGGGCCCTTCTTAGCCCTATGGGAGCCTGCTTTCTTAGCTAAGGCTGTTTCTTAGCCTCCTGTGCCAGTGTCTCTGTGGATAGGACAGGCAGGCCACATCTCTTGGCCAGCATAGTTCTTTGGCTGTCTCTCGGTGGTGACCCTCAGCTGGACTCTCAGAAGAGCCTCATCTCTTTTGCTTCCTGCTGCTGTTCTTTCTTGGTGACTCAGAGTGTCTCTGGCTTTTTTATTTTCTCCCTGTGAACACTATTGTCCAGTTCATCCTAAAATAACCAGGCCCAACCATCTGATAACACCTAGTCCCGGTCATTCAAAACAGGGCTGGCAGGGGTTCTGGGCGCTTCACTTGTTTCTTTCTCTCTTGCAGTAAGTATACCTGGTACTCCTTCCAGATTCCTGTGTCGGCTGCTTGTGCACTAACCCCTAAATCCTGGCAGCTAAATCTCTGTGGAGATGTTAGCACAGGAAGAGAGGAATGGCTGGGCTGAGTCCTCAGAGAAACAACTGCAAACATCACCAGATTTATCACCCAACTTGGTCTCTAGGGTGCCACCTGACCTTCAGACTGGAACAGAGGTCAGTGTATGGGATTCTTTATTTATTCATTTTTATAAATAGATACTGCTAAGGGTGTTGCCTCAAAAGATCCTCTCTGTCCTTTGTCCTTGGTGACAAATGAAGAACTCTGTTCCTTTTGTCCTTGGTGAGGATGAAGAGCCTGGTGTTGGAAATAGAGAAGTGAGGGACACTTTGGCTCCCCAAGGAAGGACTGACTGTGCATCTGGCCTTGTGGAGAATTCTTGGCCACTGGAGGGGAATATGAATTTCAGCCTGTCCTGCAGGGTCCCTCTGGGTTAATTTTAGCTGCTTCCATGCCCACGGATGGACCACACATTTTTCCTCCTTAGCCATGTCCAAGGCTCTCGTCTTGCCCAGCCTCAGCACCTTCCCAGGTGCAATTGAGACATGTGCTTATGACAGCGTGTCTCCATGAAGACAGATTGCTCTCCCTCCAAGGTCAAAGCTCCCGCTGGCCAGGCGCTTTGGCAAACGATTCGATTCGTCAAACAAGGCAGTGCACAGCAGACAGTCGGCACCACGGCCTCTGGCCACTCCACTCGTCAAAATCTTTCTGTGGATTCTTGTGCCCTGTGGAATTTTTCTCTTCCCACTGTCTGTCTGTGCCCGCCCTGACATCCCCAGCCTCCAACGCAGAAGGATAAGTTGGCACAATATCAGAAATGATGACAGTGACCCAGAAGGCAAAACATATCTTCTGCAAAAAATGGGGGGAGGGGGAATTTCAGTCATTTTATAAGGCAAGAGTCATGGTGTCTCACAGGGTTTTTTGTTTGTTTGTTTGTTTTTGTTTGTTTGTTTGTTTGTTTGCCACAGACACTCATGAGGAAGGCTGGGCTTTTGTTTCCTTCCTGCCCAAGCCTATGGCTACCACTCCTCATGTTTGTTGTCAAGCTCCTGCTATTGGTCTAGGTGAGGGACTATGAAAAAGTGAGCTAAATAAGCAGGAAATCAAGAGAAAGCCTTACAAAGGTTGTGCTAGCGGAAGCCTCTTACATGGCAGCCATGCTCCTCAGGATTGTTTTCTCCTTTCAGCGTCGAATGGATATCCTTCTCAAGAACAGAATGTGGCAAATGTGATGGACAACACTACCACGATGAGATGTCTTGCTTCTTGTAATTAGTCTACTATTCTCTCACTTCACTCCTGAAAGCCACCTGCTTTGAGTCCAGAGGACCATGTGAGGCAGCTAATGTTGGCAGACAACAGCAAGGGAGGCCCTGGGGCCTGTGGCCAACTTCACCTGTAGGTTGGAGCAATGACCACAACCCCAGTCAATACTTGGCTCTGTCCTGATAGAGACACTGAGCTAAGCCCAGCAGAGACAGGAGCTTCAGTTAAGCTGTGGTAAGATCCCTCCTCACCACAGAGACTGGATGATGGTTATTCATAAGTTATTTAATTCGGGGTGAAGTTTTCACTTGGGAATAGAACACAGGCATCAAATGGAGTTTTCTGATAAAGACTTAAGGGCATGTGACTTTCAATGGAGAGGCCAGGAGAGGTCTTACTCAGAGTACACCGCTCCCCATGAAGGACACCAATAAAGCAAAAGGAACAGCTAAAGGAGGGCAGCCTGGGTGCTAGGAAGCTCAAGTATTGAACAGTTGGGTCATTGGAAGAGTTTGGCTAGGGAGGGAACCTGCATGTGTTGTTTACTTGCTGTCTGTATTCCTCAACCCAGCCTAGAAAAGTAGCCTCTGAAACCCTGTCCTATTGGCAGGAGCACCAAGCTGACTTTTAGCCAGGGTCATACAGCTGGGATGAAGCAAGACTCAGGTTTGAGCCGAGATGATTCTGCATATGGATGCAGTGGATTGGTCCGATTCGTAATATCACATGACTTTGTCCAACCACTTAGCAGCTACTCCTCCATCCCCATCCCGCAGTACCTTGTTTTCTAGGGGAGAGAAGCGACCACCAGTATTTTCACTTGGCTCCACACATTTGCTTCTCATGAATGTCTGAGGGCACTGGAGGAATCTGTCATTATTGTGCCCACATGAAAAGTGTGCTCAGAGATGAAAAACAGCTAGCCATGGACCACTGTCTATAAGGGACACAATGGTTGCTGACCCTGGGGCCCTGAGTCTCAGTCTTTCCTCAGTCAGGATTGCTTTAGGGTCATGACAGTCACAAGGTGACGGTTGTGAAATTCCTCCCTGGAATTAGTAATCTGTTAGAGTAACTCAGCTTTTGGACAACCCTGGCTTTTGTAAATCACTGTTGCTGAAGTTGGGGTGCACGTGCATATTGCTGAAAGTTCTCGCCTAACAGCTGAGTGGGGAATATTTATGATGCATGAAAGTCTTTAACTTCACAGTTTCCACTATTAGCTTCATTTAAATAACTAGGCTTTCTGGTTCATTACTCTTAAGAACTTGAGAGACAGCCGAAATTCGCAGGCCGGGTATGTCTCTCAAAGTGAGTGACTGATCTTGCAGCATTTACTCAGGCTTCTGCCATTTAGCCTTTGTTTAAACATGACTTTTTCAGAAAAGACTTGTCTGACTTTTGGTCCTGAATTAGCCACCCCTCCTCCATACACTCTCTCGAAGCTCACCGCCACTGTCCCCGTTAGCTCTGACCAGTGAAAATAACTCCCTTCTCAGTGGCTACAAGTGGAGTACAAGAGGGAGGACTGGAGTTCAGACTCCCAGAACCCACATAAATGCCTGGTGTGTGGGCATGGCAGCCTGTAGACGGGGTGATTCCTGTCGCTAGATGGACTAGTTGTGCCAGCAAGCTTTGGGTTCAGTTGAGACCCTGCCTCAAGTAATAAGGTGGAGAATGATTGAGGAAGACGATGGGCATATTCATGTAGCTATACCTGTATACAGGTATGTTTATACGCATGCAAATACATGTACATGAAGGCACGTTACACACAATATACACTCCTCCCTCTGCAGGCTTAGCGTTTTCAAAACCTACTTTACTAAGCGTTCCCAAATGCTTCCATCCCC
>JADRCH010000063.1:1154912-1181987 GCA_019843965.1 Rhynchomys soricoides
CCATCCAGAAGATGCCAGGCCAGCACCAAGTCAGTATGAGTCAGTGGGAGCAACTAGAACCAGCTAGAATGCCAGGAGTTCTCTGCTG
The DNA here is from genome assembly GCA_019843965.1 of Rhynchomys soricoides. Lineage (NCBI taxonomy): Eukaryota > Metazoa > Chordata > Mammalia > Rodentia > Muridae > Rhynchomys > Rhynchomys soricoides. The sequence continues at coordinate 1,155,001 of JADRCH010000063.1, forward strand.
TGCCTCTCAAGGAAGTGAAGATCAGCAAAGACGAGAGGCCAACGAAACATTGCATGGCTAGGTGTACAAAGGCCTCACCCCTGTCTGTTGGGACCTACTTACACTCTCTCCAAACGTCACATGCCCTCTCACAGGTCTTGCTTCAGCAAAACATCACATGAGTCTGTTTCAGCAAAACATCACAAGTCTGCATCACATGATACAACCAGAAATTTTCTCTTCATGCCCCCCAAAACAAAAAAACAAAAAGCAAAACAAAACAAAAAAGCAAAACAAAAACAAACAAAAAACCCTAGAGGCATTTTATGGTGGAATTTCTCTGATACAATCATACCTCAGATCTCCTGTAAGTTAATCTTTTTCCTGATTTTCCAAGGATAGAACACAAGACTGCCTGCCCTCTGGAAGACCTTGAATTGGTCCTTGATAGTTGGATAAAAGAACTGGATAGAAAGTCCTTCCCTGTCCTTTGCTTTGGAGAAGATGAGGGTGGAGAGTTGGGTGTATATCCCAGATAAAGTCAGAAAGATCTTGAGGCCGAGTTTTTAGTTGAAAGCACCCAGCACGTCAAATGTTACCTTTAGCATTCATTTTCTGAGCCACTGAAACAGTATTATGGGATATGGGGATATATTTGGTGAATTTTGTTGAATTAAAATGATACAGTTTGGTGGGGTTGGGCTCTAGCTCAGTGATAAAGCATTTGTTTACTACACATTAAGCACTGGAATTCAGTCTCTAGTATTTATCTTTAAAGAAATAATGCAATGACCCCATCAGAAACTGTTACGGTATGAGGGTCTCGTGTGTTTAAAACATTGTGACTAATGCTATGTTCACAAATAAGGCTTTTAGGAAGTGGTTGGACCTCAGGGAGTCTCACCCTTCAAGGATGGATTCATAATTTTCTATCATTTCCCCCTCATTTTCTCTATGCCATGACCCCCCTTCATTGCCCCCTCTCTCCTACCATCATATGCTTCTGCCACCAACAAGCTCTGTCTCCTCACAGACCCACAGCTGTGGAGCCAGCCAATCATGGACTGAAAACCCGAACACCGTGAACCAAATGAACTTTCCTACTTTAATGTATTTATCTCAGGTGTTTTGTCCCAGTGGTAGAAAGCTGACAAGGATGGAAAAAGTTCCAGAGGATGGAAGAAATACCTCCAGATTCCATCACACTGGGACAATGTAACAGCCACAGCAGGTGAAACGGTAGCTAACACTTGTTAGGCATGTATATGTTTCCACAGATTTGTTTTTAATAAAGAATGCTTCACAAATTTGCCTGTCTTCCTTGCACAGGACTGTCTTATAGTTTGGGTTATTATTACTACGGCCAAAGCTTGTCTATTTGCCATATACTTCCATGTAGTTCATCATTGAAGGAAGTCAGGACAGGAACCCAAACATGGCAGGAACCAGGAGGCAGGAACTGATGCAGAGGCCATGCAGGGGTGCTGCTTACTGGCTGGCTACTCATGGTTTGGTCATGAAACCAGGACTACCAGCCCAGAGATGGTACTCCTGCAATGGGCTGGGCCTTCTCTATCAGTCATTAATTAGAAAACTGTCCTACAGGTTTGTTTGTAGCTTAGTCTTATGGAGGCATTTTCTTGATTGAGGTTCCCTCCTCTCAGATGACTTTAGCTTATGTCAAGTTGACAGCTAGCCAGCACAGGGACCATGCTAATCTTTTTTGTGTTGCTCTAGTTTTAGCATATGTGCTGTGGAAGGGAGCCCCCCCCCCTAAGGTTTTAAGTCTGCCACATGGTAATTTCAAGACATGACACAGAGATAGTTATTCTGCACATAGATTTTCTCAGATGCAAATGACAAGGTGACTGATCTGCTCTGGTTTTCTGGAGACTGTCTAGCCTTAAAACTGAAAGTGCAGCAGAATTTTAGGAATGGTCCTTACAGCCCAGCCAAATGGTGGTTAGTCACCAAGTGAGGGGAAGAGTCAGTGGGCTGGGAGCCAAGAAATAGGATGTGTGAAAGAGACGGGAAGGAAAAACAGCAAGGAGTCTAGGAACAATGAATTATGCTTGCGCTCTGCAGAGGTGGGCATACGTGTGTGTGTGTGTGTGTGTGTGTTGTCTGTGTGTGTCTGTGCATGTGTGTGTGTCTATGCATGTGTATGTGTGAGTATGTGTCTCTGTGTTTGTATGTGTCTCTGTGTATATATGTGTTTGTGTATGTGTGTGTACATGTGTATGTGTCTCTGTGTGTGTCTTTCTGTGTGTGTTTGTGTTGTTGTGTGTCTTTATGCCTCTGTGTGTGCTGAGAGGAAGGAGGTGATAAGGTAATTAATTAAAGCAAGAAACAAGATTAGGTTGTGCAGATCAGAGACGGCTACTATAGAAGACAATTTATTTGCTTCAGTTTGTACAGAAACCTTGAGCTACACATGGTGCAGCAGCTGTGTCCAGATGCTAGCTGGATCCTTCCATCAGCACTTGCCTCTGACTTCCTCAGATCCTCACTGTTTCCTTTCTCAGGATCCCTGATGGACTGATGGACAACATGAGTCCCAGGCTTTGGGAACTACAACAGGAAAAAGCTCATGGCTGGGTGAGTGCTCATCTCCCCAGGATCCAGTCTTAAAGCTTAATGACTTCTCTAGACAGGAAGGCCCAGCCCTCAGCATCCTGCCCCAAAGGGGTGTCACTGTGGGTTGCCCATGAAGGCTCTGGGTGATTCTTTTTTGGACTGTCAGTTTCTTGAGTTAGTTATGATCCTTTGTAGCATTGGAGAATGAGAGCCCCATGGTTCTGATAGAAGATTCTAGAGATGGGCACTCTTGACTGCAGAAATACCCCGTGAGCCCAGGCAGCAGATAAAAAGAGCCTGCAAACCAGATTCTCAGTGATCAATCCAGGTCTTGAAAATGGTGGGAGAGGATGAGGTGGGTTCATAAGTAAAACAGAGCATGGGCTCATCCTCACAGGACTACAAGGAGCTCTCAGTTTTTGGAAGGTTTTTGTCTAGAGGAAAAATGGGACCAAGAAAGACAGTTCTTCCTTCTTGGCTTCCCAAATTGAAGTTCCTCCCTTTACACCCACCCACCCACACACCCACACACACGCACGCACGCACGCACTTATACACCTGCACAGAATCTTTCTGTATAGCCAAGGTAAGCACTGAATGCTTCTTGCCTCTGACTCCCACGTTCTGGAATAGCTAACATGCACCACTGCCCTCATATCTTTTATTTTGTGGTTGCTGGGAATTGAACTCAGGACCTCTGGAATAGCAGACAGTGCTCTTAACCACTGAGCCATCTCTCCAACCCCATATCTTTCACTTTGTAACTGACAAATTGTGTTTGTGTATGTTTAGGGAGTACCAAATGATGCCAGGATTTGCATACAATATAGGATGGTTTAATCAAGGCTATCAACATAGTTGTCTCAAATTTCTAAAAAACTTTTGACCAGAACATTTGAAATTCAAATTAAAACATTCAACATTTTACTAAATTTACCATGCTTTGCAACTGATCTGAAAAAAAGAAAAAACAAAGGAAACCCCAACTTGCTCCTGTTTGATGTCGCACCCTGGGATTGCTGCTTTCTCTCCTCTCCCAGCCTCTGGCACCTTCCTCTCTGCTTCTGTGAGTACAGTTGTAGAAATAAGAATAGAAAGTACGTTCTTCTGTGTTTGGCTTATCTCATTCAGACAAAGTCCTCCAGCCCTATCTAGATGGTTGCAAATGACAGACTCTCTTTCCCATTTTCAAAAGTGTTATTGACACGTATCTGTGTATCCACTGTACAAAGGAATGGTTTTATGCTAGTCTGATCCACATGTGTCAGGCATTTTCATCACACTCACGCTCTTCTGCCCTTGTTATGTCTGTCCCTTCTCTCCTCGCCATACTTCCTTCCACTTTCATAATGCTGACAGTACTTTCATGAGCCCTCCTGATTCCACACATGAGGAAGAACATGTGACCCTTGTCCTTCAGTGTCTGGCTTGCTGATTTCTCTGAACTCGACGATCTCTGGTTCTATCCAATTTCCCAGAAACAATGTTTTTTTCTTTATGACAGAAAACCATTCCACTGTGCGTATCTTTTTTGTTTGTTTGTTGTTTTTGGTTTTTTTGTGGTTTTTGTGTGTGTGTGTGTGTGTGTGTGTGTGTGTGTGTGTGTGTTTGTTTTGTTTGTTTTTCGAGACAGGGTTTCTCTGTGTAGCCCTGTCTGTCCTGGAACTCACTCTGTAGACCAGGCTGGCCTCGAACTCAGAAATCTGCTTGTCTCTGCCTCCCAAGGGCTGGGATTAAAGGCATGTGCCACCACTGCCCGGCTCCATTGCCCATTTTCTTCATTCATTCATCCGTTGATGGGCATCTAGGCTGATTCCATAGCCTTGCTATTGTGAACAGAGCACCAATGAACATGGGTGTTCAGGCATCACTTGAAAATCTCTTCCTTTTCAAAGACTGTAGATTACTCCATTGCCTATGTTTTCTTTATGATTCATCCCTTGATGGGCACTTGGGTTGATTTTATAGCCTAATGCTGCAGCCAACATGAGAATGCAGTCTTCAACACACTGATGCCAAGTCTGCATCCCTTTATCCTCTCCTCATTCACTTGCTGACTCTTGTTTTTACACATTCGTGGGCACACACAAATGTGTGTTTTAGCTGTGTTTGGGTATCCCTCATCCCTGTATGTTTTCACTATGTGTTCTAGATCATGAGTGCTTCCTCCACTGAGATGATAGAACCTCAGTCTGTGTGTGGCATATAGCAGCTGCACTGTGATATCTAGGAACACAGTCCATTGCAACTCCATGAAAGTCCTAGATATTCCATCAAGAGTCTGGTTCTTTTGGTCATCCGTTGGGGAGCCAGGCCCTGTGGGAGGCTTTCAAGATAGTTTGGCCTCAAAGTGGATGTTCTTTTGGCTGTAGATATGGGGAAAATCAAATTCAATTCTTATTTGCATTGGCTTTGTTCAAGAGATAGCCCTGTCTAGAGATCCCCAGGATTATGGAGACCCCAGAAAGAATTTCACTTCTCTTAGATTTCTCAAATCAACCTACAGGAGACCAGCCCAGAGGGAAGATTTTAAGGACCACACGAAATCTTCCAAGGACAGCTTGCCCGGGCTGGCTCACTGTCTTCTGTACTCCGCTGAGTCTCAGCCATGCTGACAATTGGTCTTGGATGAGGCACTGTGTGTGAAACTGGGCCTTAGCACCTACCAATGTCATTTAAAATGTGGCTCCTGTTGTCCCCTCACACAGGCTAAGTGTGGAGGTGGGACTCCATTACTTTCTCTTACAAAAGAGGAGAGTCGACCTATGAATTAGTTACATTCTATTGCCGTGATAAAACACCAAGACCAAGGCAGCTTACAGAAGGAATGATTTAATTGGGCTTATGGTTTCAGAGGATTAAAGTCCACAATGGTGGAGCAAAGGCATGGCTGCAGGAACAACCGAGAGCTCACAGCTTAAACTGCAGGCAGAAAACAGAACACCCAGGGAATGGCATGAGTCCATAAGCCCAAAAAGCCCATCATCAGTGACACACCCCTTTCAAACTAAGTCACATGTCCTAATCTTTCCCAAACAGTTCCTTCAACTGGAGACCAAGTATTCAAGCACGTGAGCCTATGGGGTCTTTCTCATTTAAACCACCAACCCCATTAAAGAGGTAGAGCCACAGTTTGAACCTAGGGCTGTTTGATTACAAATGTGTATGGGTGCCCACGGACACAGAACTAATCCTGTCACAATGCAGGGCCCAGTCTTGGAGACACTTTGGCAATAAAGAGTGGGCACTGTGGCTATGCTTAGCCAGAAATGGATTCTTGCAGGAAGACTGGGGTTACAGAGTCTGAGCTGGACCTTCCCCTTCCCCTTTCCTCCTTAGTGAAGCAGCCCTCCCTGCTGCTTGGGAAAGAGGAAACTGATCTTTTATTCCTCAGTAACACTGAGACCAGGGCATGAGATCCAAATGGCTCAGAGAATGTAATCGTTGCAGCTTTGCCTAAGAGCAGAAATTGGAACTGGCATGGGTCCTCTCTGTGGGTAAATACAATCAGCCTGGATTACAGGCCAAACCCTCCCTTAACCCTGGCCCTTCATAGCTAAGGGACCTGCTGGCTTTTGGGAACTCTCAGAACCCAGAACCTTTGCTAGAGCCACAGTAATTTGATTTATTTAGGAAATAAGGCAACATTACAGGCAGGGTTTGCAATTTCAATATGCAGAGATTAATTTACATGCAGAGCTAATTAGGCAAGCGAAACACCCATGAATTGATTATTATATGAAAAAGAACACATCTATTTGGAGAAACACGCTCTATAAGGTTGTACAATATTTGCAAACTTAATTGCAAAGTAGAAATTCCCCTTTCTAGTGGTTAAGAAATTTTAAGCAATTAACCTTTGCTGACAGGACCTTCTGGTCCTCAAACAGAACAGGGAAGCTCTAGGCTCTGTCTTTGCAGGAACATCTGGGAAAGATCATAGCCCTCTGGGCTCCATTTCAGCCCCAGCCTGGCTCCTGGTCCGAGTGAATACCTGTGAACCAAGGCTCCACATCTGTATGGTTAGTTCTTACATTTTTTCTATTACAAGAACTTTGCAGTATGACTCTCGTGTAAGACATGGTTATTCTGTCTTCTAAAGGCTTTGTGGCTGTCATGGAAGTATACCAGCTGATCCAAAGTCACAATGCTAAGGGTGGAGTAGGGCCTTGAGCCCCAGTCTACTGCTTTTCTCTAGAGCTAGTACATCTATTTATTGACTTCCTTTTCTGTTCCTTCCTGTGTCAGTGAACAAGATGACAATTTGTACAGCAGAACAAGCAAGCATCCATGGTCTGGGGTGTACTAAACCCAGATCCAAAGGCTGGTGACACACTCATGTCAGATTAGAGTGTGTCACACACACAGACAGACAGACAGAGACAGACAGACAGACAGACAGACAGACAGAAACAGAGAGAGAGACAGACAGAGAGAGAGAGAGACAGAAACAGATACAGAGGGAGACAGACACAGAGACAGACACACACATGCAGAGAGAGAGACAGAGAGACAGAGAGACAGAGAGAGACAGAGATGGAGATAGAGACAGAAACAGATACAGAGAGAGACAGACACAGAGAGAGATAGACACAGAGACAGACACACACATGCAGAGAGAGAGAGAGACAGAGACAGAGAGAGACAGAGAGAGACAGATGGAGATAGAAACAGAGACAGAGACAGAGACAGACAGAAACAGATACAGAGACAGACACAGAGAGAGATAGACACAGAGAGACAGACACAGAGACACACACACATGCAGAGAGAGAGAGAGAGAGAATCAATCAACCAAAAAACAAACAAACAAACAAACAAAACAAGCAATTTCTGGGACTTTTAATACCAGCTCCCATTAACTGGCCTACCATCTCTCTAACCTGTTCTATACTTTAGTATGGGTTTTCTTTCTCCTTGAGAATTATTTTTCATTCTGTGTGGAAGATATGGACACAGCTCAGTGGGTGCAGACCTCCCATAGTGAATCGTCTCACCACAAGCCTCAGTTCCAACGGATTCTGATTGGTTCATTTTGAGGGGGGTAATTTATGTCCAATCAGCTATAAGCTGAGCAGTGTGTCTGTGGCCCTTACAAACATGGCCGCTGTGACATAAAGGAAGGAAGGAAAGTCAGTTCCCAGAAGTGAGATAGGATCAGCCACCCCTGGACTCCAGCACAGAGACCAACTGTCTGGGCATCTTGCACTCTGGGAGAATAGACGACCCTGAAGCAGGCTGAAGGCTCGAGACAGCATGAAGGCCTGATCACTGAACTGAATGAAGCCTGGAGAGCTAAATAGTCATCCCCACTGAGCCTTAACGTCTCCAGTGGGAAGGTGGAGATTCTGCAGTAATTCATCTGGGGGGGTGCAGGAAGGAGCTCATGGGAAAGTCTGGCAGAATCCTTCCTCTGTGACGACCAGTTCTCTACAGCTCCACCAGGCCGTCCTAGGCCTGAGGATCCAATGGGACCATTTCTGGAGGGAGGCCTGGAAACCCTCTGCAGGGCTCCCTTTCCTGGCAGCAGGCCTTCGGCACTTGCTGCTCACTCACTCGCTGGCTTACTCACTCACTAGCTCACCCGCCCATCCACCCACTCACTCACTCACTCACTCACTCACCCACCCACCCAGGCCTCAGACACATGCAGAGCCTTAGCTCTGATAGTACTTCTCAGCCACATGTTAGTTCAGTTGAGGCTTCAGAACGAACTTCCTGTGTGTTCTGGGGATAACTGGAACCCTGGCAGAGGTCATTCCCAGAAGGCCCCTGGTGGGTCTATAACTCTGTGTGCTCCAGTGGGCTATCGGCCTGGTTCTCTTCACATGGCAGGGTATAACTTTTTCTTAGGAAACGGAGCCAAGCTGTTTGTGGCAATCATTGCCAGCCACATCCCCTGCGGCTTTTGTTCCATGTTATACTCTGGGTCTTGAAGAAGCAGAAACTTAAAAGTCATTTCTGACTTCTTAAATTTAGTCTCCCTGTGGGGTGTGTGTGTGTATGTGTGTGTGTGTGTGTGTGTGTGTGTGTCTGATACTCTTCAGTTTCTTCTGTCAGTTTTTCTCCTCTCTCTCTCTCTCTCTCTCTCTGCATGTGTATCTGTCTCTCTCCCCTCCTGCCCTCCTTCTCTCTGTGTGTCTGCCTCTCTATCTTTCTCTGTCTCTCTCTGTGTGTCTCTCTGTGTGTCTCTCTGTCTCTGTGTGTGTGTCTCTGTCTGTCTCTGTCTCTCTGTCTCTCTGTCTCTCTCTCTGTCTCTCTCTCTCTCTCTCTCTCTCTCTCTCTCTCTCTGTAGGCACACACCTGCCATGGCAATGTGTGGAGGTCAGAAGGCAGCCTTCAGGTGTCAGTCTTTGGCTTCCTACCTCATTTAAGGCAAGGTCTCTTAGCTGCTGCATGAACCAGGCTAACTGACTTTTAAGTTTCTGGAGATCCTCTTGTCTGCCATGTACCCCTGGGGACACACTGGAACTACAGTATTATGTTTATGTGTCCAGCTCTTTCATGGGCTTTAGAGCTCCGTACTGAGTCTATCTGGCTTTCAAGGCGAGTGCTTTATTCTCTAAGCCTTCTCTCTAGCCATGATGTCTTTCCTTAGCCCAAAGCCCCCTTATTCTCTAGGGCAGTGGTTCTCAACCTTCCTAATGCTGCAACCCTTTAATGCAGTTCTCATACCGTGGTGACCTCTAACCATAAAATTATTTTGTTGCTACTTCATAACTGTAATTTTGCTACTAATATGAATCGTGATGTAAATATCTGATATGCAGGTAATCTGACCAGTATGTGACCCCCATGGAAGGATCATTTGACCCCCAAAGGCATCATGACCCACAGGTTGAGAACTACTGCTCTCGAGCATTTCTCCCTGACGATGTGTCCCCATTGCTGCTGCCCTGCTCAGGCCACCAGTGTCCTTGTCTGCATTGCGACATCACACGTCTAGTTGGTTCCTCTGCCTTTAATTTTCTTCCAGATTCAATTGTTGCTCCCTTGATTAAATCTGTTGTGCCAGCTGTTGTGAGAAGCTTCCTTAGGAATCCATCTGAGCACTGCAGAGCACCGGGAGCCGCTGGAGTCCTCGGGCACTATCGGTGAGAATCAAAAGGCTTCACAACTCTGGGAAGTAGCTGGGCAGTTTCCTGAAAAGTTAAATGTGCGTTTAACACAGAACCCAGCATTCTTGGTTTAGAGAAGACAAACACCCATGCTCAGACACAGACTACAAAGGTTTACAGCAAGTCTATGAATCACTGTCTCCCACTCGCAGCAAACCAAATGACTCCCATCAGGGAAATGCGTGAGCATCCATATAATTGGATACAACACAGCAATAAAAATGAATAATTATTGATACAGCCTGCCACATGGTTAATTTTAATGTATTATGCTGACTGAAATCACTGTCTTACAAGGTTACATAAGGCATGGTTCCATTTATTTGACATTTACAGGAAGTAAAAAAAAAACCCAAAAAACCAAAAAAACAAAAAACCCACACACAGTGCCGACAGAGTAGAGATCCTTGGGAGCAGGCAGAAAATGGGATTGTAGGTCATGAGAGTAGTCTGCACCACAATTGTCATGGTTGCACAGATCTCTAGATATGCTTAAACTCACAGAACAGTTTGAGGAAAGCAAGGCTTTACAACTGGACAGTTAGTAAAATATTCCTTGGGATGGTGTTGGATACCTGGTCTAGCTGCCATCTCCCTCATCCCCTCCTCTGGTCCCTCTTCTCTTCTGTGGACTAGACAGAGCAGGTCCTTACAGCACCTTGGACACAATTTCTCCTTTGCTACTGCATTCCAGGTGACGGGTGCCAAGCTCACACTGCTGCCCAAACTCAAGTCATTGGAAATGCTATTTTCGCTAACATCTCTGATTCTTAAATAGTCAGACATAACACATCGAGATACCTCTAGGATACAGTCTCTGAACTCAAGGCTAGCATGTATCCCCGGGAGTTGGGGAGCGGGAAAAAGTTTGAGGTTTTCCTAGCTGGGTCCCACAGAGCTAAAGAGCTCTTGATGGGTAAGGCTGGAGGACTAGTGACCTGTGAGAAATGAGGCCACATCTTCTCCTCACACTGTAATTACACCTTCCTTTGGGGCTGGGGGTGGGGGACTGCAGGTGTGTGAGGTGGAATGGAGGGTCCTGACGACTCACCCTTGCTAATGCAGCAGGCCAGGTTTTTAATTCCATGGGGTCAGGATTCTGGTGGATGATTTCCATGGTGTGTATTGCCAGGTGGGTAACTGCTTGGGAGGGACAAGCTGAAGCAGTGTGTGTGTGTGTGGGGGGGGGGGGGAGATAGATGCATGACAGGTCCCAGGGGAGAGGTGAGGACCTATAGATGCATGATAGGTCCTCACAAATCCCAGAAGTACCCTCTGGGTAAGAAGGCTGAATGTAAGCGAGACCTGGAGTGTTGGTCAATGGCTTACAATATGAAAATGACCCGTGCTTGTTTTACTACTTAGAGAGATTGGTGAGGGCTGATGAGATGGCTAAGTCTGTAAAGCCACCTTGATGATTCAGTTAAGTCCCCTGGACTCCCCCATGATTGAAGGAAAGAAGCTTCTCTAACAAGTTGTCTGATCTCTACACACATGCTACGCATGCTATAGTGTATACGCTATACATGTTCTCTTTCTCTCTGTCTCTCTCTGTCTCTCTCTCTCTTTTTCACACACACACACACACACACACACACACACACACGCGCGCGCGCGCGAGCGTGCGCGTGCGCACAAGCTAAACAAACAAATAAAAACAAAAATGAATGATTGACAAGGTCCCCTTGCTGCCCATAAGTGGGGAGAATGCTCCAGAAGCCCTGGTTATTTTGGGATAATCTGCTTGCATTATGGGTACTGTTTCTGAGACACACTTTGTGTCAGCTGCCACACTGACTCCTGGGATTGGGACAGAGGAAGAATTTAGGCTTTGTTGAATGAAGCCTCTGACTTTGGGCATTGCTGAGGGAGAGGGATGTTTGGGAAGCCAGTTTGTGAGACATCTTGGCTAATAGCACGGAAAGAAAAACGGGTTCTGCTGCGACTGCAGCTGCCCCCTGATGAGCATCCTCTAGTGATGTCAAACAATGGCCATTTGTCTGCTCGCAGTTCCATGGGTCCAATGGGGTCTGTCCACTTGATGATCTAGATTCACCCAGGAGGTGGGCCTCTGGACATGCCAGTGGGGGTTGTCTTGATTGCACTGAGGTGGGAACCAGTCCTTGGACTGAGATCTTGGACGGTCGAGAAGGAGGGAATGAGCTGAGCACTGGCCTTCATCTCTCCCTGCTTACTGACTGTGGACACCATGTGACCATCTGTCCTCATCCCCTGCTGCAGCGACTTCGCTGCCCCAATGAACTGAAACCACAATCTATACATTCAAAAGACTTGATTTGTTTTTAAACTAATTATGTGTGTGGGGTGGGCGTGTGGCTATGTGCACTTGAGTGTGAGTGCCCACAGACACCAAGGCATAGGCTCCTCTGGAGCTGAAATTGCAGGAGGCTGTAAGCTACCCTGATGATGGTGCTAGGAACTGAACTTGGGGTTCTGAACGAACAACTCTTAGCTCTGAGCGATCTCGCCAGGCCCTCGATTTACATTTTATGTCTTCTTTTATATTTAACAAATATTAACTGAGCATCAGCTAGGTGGCAGGCACTTCTGGCACAGATTTCACAGTGAACCAAAAACATCACCAACATTCCTGCTCTCTTGGGTTTCATACACACTTGTTTGTGGACGTCAGTCGCTGTACAATACACAAAACAAATACAGTCTGGTAGGGTTGGGGAGCTGGCTCAGTCAGAAAAGTGATTGTCATGAAAGTGTGATGGACTGAGTTTGGTACCCAGAACCCATGTGGAAAAGCTGGACTGATGGTGTACACATGTAATCCCAGCACTGAGGAGGCAGGGACTGGCAGATCCCCAGGACTGGCCGTCCAGTGAGAGATCCTGTCTCAGTACGCAATTGGGTAGTACCCCTGAGTAATGACAACCAAGCCTGGTCTTTATCCAGATGTACACACAGACACACATGCATGCACACATATGATGGAGGAGGAGGAGGAAGAGGAGGAGGAGAAGGAGGAGGAGGAGGAGGAGGAGGAGGAGGAGGAGGAGGAGGAGGAGACAAAAGAAATATCATCATAGAGACTGTGGGGGAATAGAGCAGAAAAGAGAACAGGGACTTCAGGGTCTCTGGCTGTGGGATTGTTCTTAGAACACATCCAGCACAGCATGAAATTTGAAGATGAGAGAGCCCAGCGTTCCGGTAAATGATGGCTTGTACCATCGAAGGGCTAAACCAAAGTGTCCCGGGGGTTCCTCCAACAGGACCAAAGAGAGATGCTTTAGGGATTTACTCTACCTGCTCCTTGATAAAATATGAAAATGAACATAAGCCAACAGGATACAAGAAAACAAGACTACCGATCAGTCTCTTCCACACAAAGAAAAACTGTTGTAGGAAAGAAAATGTTCCCCCAATCCACCCACAAATATTGACCTCTGGTGTGTTAGCAGTGGTCTTCATTATCATCAAGTACATGTTCACATTCAGAGGATCAGGCTTTCCATTAGAGAAGACTATTAGAGATGTACTGCCACCAGGAATATGACAGGCCGAAGGCCAAATGAGCGCAAGAACACCCCACCTTTCAGTTCAGGTTTCATCTAGGGAACCCTCTGATACAATTTTTGTTATTTTGAGACAGTGTCTAATTATGTAGCCCTGACCTGCCTGGAACTTGATATATATGGTCCAGGTTGTCCTCTAACTCAGATCCCCCTGCCTTTGCCTCTCAAAACTAGGATCAGTGGTCACCAGGAGAAGCTCTCTATGATACAATTTTTAAAAAACTTTCTCAATGGCAAAACATAAAGGAAAGAAATATCAGAGTATGCTGTCTGTGGTAGTCAGAATGAAAATGGTCCCCATAGGCTCAGAGGGAGTGGCGATCTTTGAAAGGATTAGGACATGTGGCCTTATTAGTTTGGTGTGGCCTTGTTGTCTCACTGGGGGTGGGCACTGAGCTTTCATAAACGTAATAGTCCTCAGTTACTTTTTAAAATAAAATAATTATAAAAGGTTCTTATTCTTGCCTGATGCATGGGTATCAGAACTTCCTACTAGGACTGAAAGATGTGAAGAAGTTTTAAAGTAACACAATGTCAACGCTGCTTTGAAATGATATATAAAGATTGGATACACTTATATACGGTGTTTTGAAATATGTATTCAGAGTGGAGTGGCTCAACAAAGATCATTAACATATGCGTTTCCTCAGGTACTTATTGCTTGCATAAGAACACTTAAAGCTTCTTTCTTACCAAGTTTCAAAATATGATACGTAAGTACAGATATCCTGCTGTACACCAGCTCTCAGGAGCTTATCCATATTAGCTGAAACTCTACCTCTTTTGACCAGTATCCCACTAACTCCCATTTCCCCATTTTTGGCAGCCACCACTCTACTGGGCTTCTATGAGTTTTTAAAAAAATTTTTTTCATGGGTTACATATGTGGGATCATATGGTAGGTGTCTTTCTGTGCCTGGTTTTTTGTGTATTGTCAAAAAAGCATGGTTTCCTTGATGATTAGAACTAAATTATACTCTATCAAGTCTGGTTTTACTAGAGTTTTGTTCTGGAGGTAGCATCATGCTTTGGTGGCAGCTCATTGTAAGGTATTGCATTGGAAAGCCAGGAAGTAAGTAAGCCCCTGTTTCTTATCTGTGTTTTTGTTTTTGTTTTATGGCTGTGTTCATCCAGTGACTTTCCTATACAGTTCATTAATTTTCTTTCTTCCTCAGTAACTGCAGAGACAGGGTAATATATTGGAGTCCTACGTCTTCTCTGGGATCAGGGATTTTGCTAGTCTACTTTTTTTTTTTTTTCTTCAAATAAACACAGAAAAACCTTCAGGAATTGGAGTTAATTCATCAGTTCATCGAGCAGGTTCTTTTTATTAACCTGCAGATGTGTGGGTTTTGTTTGGTGATTTTCTATAGAACCCCAACTCTCTTGGAAGTAGCATTAGTGGTTTTTAACTAATATTGAGTTTGGGGAGAATGTTGAGGTCCAGAAATCACAACACTAAAACTAGTTATCAGGTCTTTCTGAATGCTTGAGCACGTATGACTCTTTCCTTTCACATTTGTGTTCATTCCACCAAACCCAGGAGCTCAGCTCTGATGCCTGCAATCACTGCACAGGCTCTGCGGCCAGACTCTAGTGCTGTGATGCAGCCTGCACTCAAAAGCTTCTTGTAAGAAACCTCACTTAGCAGTGATGCTTTTCCAGAATTTGTGACTGCTCCTAGGGCTCTGGGAGTTTAGGATCAAGGTGATCATGACCTGACCTTTGAAAAGTGAGAAATCTGTAATTCAGCCGGGCCAATCCTGCCTTCTTCACTGAGTTCTTCTGTAATGTCACTGTTTTCATCACAAGGACCCTCAGGCATGGGCTTCACAGCATTCCCCTTGGCAGACTTTGGTGCATCACCCCACTTTGATGATACCTGTTTTGAAATTTATTCAAAACCAATAATGTTTATGTGGATAGGTCTATGTGTGTGGGGGTGTGTGCACCCGTGTATTGGTACTAGAGGAGGGCAGAAGCATCAGATCCCCTGGAGCTGGAGTAACAGGTGGCTGGGAGATTTCTGAGGTGGGTGCTGGAGTTTGAACGAGGGTCTCTGCAAGAATAACATGCGCTTGCAACCACCAAGTCATCTCTCCTGCCCCTCAAAATAAATTTTTTATGAGTTACAACCTGGACATCACCACCTTGTTTGCCTTCTCAGTCTAAATAGGAAAATCCACCCCTCTATTTCTCTTGTAGAGAGTCTTAGGCTACCAATGAACTTCTGTACTCTGTGAGCAACGCACACCCAAAAATGAACCACAACTACCATGGGGTGGAATTCGCTGCAATTTTTTTGAGGAAGGTCCTTTGTCATCTAGAGGTCAGGCTGAGGCTGAACTTGGCTCTGTGAACACATATACAAACTCTACAGCTGCAAAAAGAACTAGTTAGTCTTGACCTAGGCCTTCAATACCACCTTGTTAGCAGATGCGAGAGTACTCTGCCCGAGCTAGAAGAGTCCCGACGTGTCTCTGATCGCACTTGTCTCCAGTTGGCACTTGTCCTTCCTTCTCCCCACAGAGCTTGAGTCTGACTGGGGAGGGAGGGAGAGGAGCTTTGAATCGAGTTGGAGACAGAAAGAGAGGACGATTCAGAGGAGTGCGAGTATACTACTGGATCGCTGAGGTACCAGTCACTGGAAGAGGCTGAAAAGTTACAGAACTGAACCAAGAGTCACCAGTGGCTGAGTTTAGAATGGGATGGACTCAGGGTCTGCTAAAGCTGCCATTCTGTGGGTTACCACAGAGAACAGGCAGGTCCTGTGTGAGACCAGTTCTTCCCTTGTGTACTGGATCTCATCTCTTTCTGCTTCTTCAAGGACATATCTGCAGCCATTGTGCCTGCTGTGTCCTATGCTTCAACATTGTCCTGTCTGCTGGATCTTTCTCTAAAGCACACAAGCAATGCCAGTATCTTCCTCCGCTTAAATTACCTTGACACCAGTTACTCCATCAATTCATGTCACGTTTCTCTGTTCACTTCTGCAGTACTCATCCCTCTAGTGCTTCCATATCTGCTTACACACACACACACACACACACACACACACACACACACACACACATACACACACTAGTCCATACCGCTGCCACTGGCAGAATTATCAGTGATTTACATGCAGCCCAGTCTAGGAGTTGGTTCTGAGTCCTTGCCTTGGTTGGGTTGTCCACAGTGATGGCCACAGTTAATCACTTCTTGATGCATCTTTCCCCGTAGACTTCTAGAACACATGCTGTCCATTCCTCAGACCTCCGCTGCCCCTTCCTCTGAATGTTGCAGGCCAGGGCTCAGACCACAGGTCTTCCCTACCCGTTCCTTGCCGGTTTCCTTTTGATTCTCTTTTTAACAGGGACTCTGCGGTTTCTCTCTCCTGCCTGGAGTTCTCTCCTGTAGCCACACACACAGCTGCCTATTGATATTCCACCATGACGATGTATCAAATCTCAAATCGTGACGGCCCATCATCAAAAGGTCTCTTTCTCATGTGTACCATCTGCCCCCCGCATTCTATCTGTGCTATCCTCACTCCTGCCTGATGGACCAGCTCCCTGTCTAGAACTCCACTGGTCACAGTGTGACAGAAAATGAAAGCAGCAAACTGTAAACTGCCTCAAAGAACTGACTCCTATTCATGCTTTGTTGGCCACATGGAGCCCATGGATGATCCCACAAAGCAGGAAGCCGCAGCAGGCATTTGTCCACACTGTGATTAGCAGTTATGTTGAACAGACTCCTAAACTCATTTTGTCTTTGGCTGAAGCCCGCTTCTCACAAGCCTGTTTTCCTAAGCCTTCTCCATCTCATTTAGATCAGCTCAGTACGTTTTCTTATACAGGCTCCAATGCTTGGATTTCTTTTCTTCTACCCCTGACTACCGATGTTCCGTTCTTCAGGTGGCATGGTCTACACTAGCCAGAAGCTGAGTCTCTCCCCATCTCTGCTACCACAAACCATCACACACCACTATCTTCTTCCTAGATCCTTTTTCTCTTTTTGTAAGGCATGTTCTTGTGTAGCTTAGGATGGCCTTGAATTCAATATGTAGCGGAGGATGACCCTGAACTTCTGATCTTCTCCCCCCCCACCCCCGGCTCCATCTCCTAAGTGCAGGGATTGCAGACATGCACTACCTGGTCTGTTTATGAAGCGAGTTCTCGGAATCAAACCGTAGGCCTTGTGCATGCTGGGCCATCATTCCATCAGCTGAGCTGCAGCTCAATCCTATCCCTGGATTGGTCTCCTCAGGCAGGCTTCCTATTTCACCCCCTCCCCTCTTATTGACCCCATCTGCTGTGAACACGGGTGATTGCTGTAAAGTAAAAGTCTCTCACCTCTCCAGACTTCAATATCCAGCCATCTTTACCCTCTTCATCTTGCCAAGAGCTGTGCTTCTCAGTGTTTATAATCTTTTAGTTTGCTGTCAAAGGCTTCACTCAAGTCAGCCTTGTGTCTCTTCAACTTGGGAAAAATGATCCAAAGAGGAGTGATGGTCCACTCTGGCTTATTTTCTCAGTCACCCGTGCCTTCAGCCTCTCCTTATCTCTCTTAGCCGCTTCCTTTCGGTTTTCCACTCTGAAGCATTACCAAGTAATTTTGCTTCGTCTACCCATTTGTCCATCCATCCATCCATCCACCCACACATCCATTTATTTGGTAACAGTTATTAATGCCATCACTATGCACATGCCACACTAGATAGGGCAGGTTACTGTGGAGGGAAGGTTGGAGACAATATTCACAGTGTCACAGTCACTTCTGAGAGAAACCTCATTTTGTTTTTGTACACAGGGAAACTATAAAGTTAAGTGAGGAGGGAGACGTGTCAGAGTTGCAAGGTGTATGTCAAGTGTGTGGTAGAGGCAGCTAAGAACCCTGCTCTTCAGGGCTCTGGGCCCTCAGTCTGGATTGGTGACTTTCTGCTGAGAAGTGGGAGGGGCAGGTGAATGGATCTCCATTTCCAGAAAAACCCTTGGCCCTTGTCTCTTGGCCGTTGGATACACTTCTTTACAAAGGATTGCCGTGATCCCGCTCAGTGAATCTTCAGTCTAACTTTGTGCATGTATTTGAGACCCTTGAATACCCTTCAAGGAAGATTGAGTTCTGATACAGGACATGGACATCATGGATAGAACTCAGTAATTCTAAATTACCCATGAGAGGTCAGAAGGCCCAGGTCACCAGGAGCCCCCTAACTCTGCTGTGGGCAGCTCCTAAGCTTCACTTGTCCTCGGAGCATCAGCTATTTGTATTTTTGTGTCTCTGAGATAAGACATGAGACCTGCACATGAGCACTGGCCAGAGCTGGAGGCCTTTCTTGTCTGTTTCTTGTGCCAAGTCACACTGTTCTGTTTACACTGGATCCCATGGACAGGGCTGATGCAAAGGATTGGCCTGGCCAGACAGGGTCCCTGCAAAGCATCAGGAGCAGTGTACGTGGGCTCTGCAGGTAGCTAGGAAAGCAAAGTTGGGAGAATAACCTGTGGAGATCTGCGATGGTCACTTCCTCTGCCTCCCCATCTCTCTTGTCACCGTAGCATTGTGCTGCTCTGAAATCCTTTCTCTGTGTTCACACTTGTTTTCATCTGCACCTTTGCTGGGATGAAGCTCCACAAGGACCAGTTTCCTCTGTCTTGTCATGCCCTCTAGAACAGTATGTGACCAGGAGAGTTGGATGCAAAGTCACTAAGAGGTGAGTGAACAAAGATATCGTAGTAAAAGACCACTGAAGTCAGCCAGTCACCAGGCCAGCAGAGCACCCCAAGGACATGTTGACTTTACTCAGCATCAAATCACAGGTCCTCAGACATGATGCTCCTCCACACCTTGTCCTGGGTCGAGTTATGGCACTGGCTGAATAAATCTACCTATGGGCCTTGGGCAGATGTTCACCGCTGCAAGGTTGTAAATGAGTGTATGTACTAACAGTGTGAGAGGCATTCCTTGAACACTGATAAGGAGCTGGAAAAATAACAAACGCCTCTGCTCTCACCACCAGGAACAAAGCCAGGGGAAGGGCTGAGGCTGCCTAGGAAGATCTGCAGAGGAATACCAGGGAACACGGGCAGAGTGCACCATGGCATAGGCCGGAAGTTACAGTGCGGGAAGAATTATGACCAAAGAAAGGTCTACAAAATGTACTGTGGTCAGTCAGAGGTAAGAAATGGGTGTGAAGAGCTAAACACAGGTTGGCTATGCTGCACAGATTGTGGGAATCCCACAATTAATTAAGTAAGTAAGTAATTTATACAAACAGACGTTTATTCAGTGATCCAAAAACCATTGATTGAATTATTTCTACTGGTTAGGAATTGTCTCCGCTCAGAGGTAGTGGGGTAGAAAAGCTAGCAAGCTCCCTGTTTTCAGTGGAAGTGCCTGCTCTAGATTAGGAAGAAGACAATGGGTCACTAAAAGAATTGCTTGAGAATTCTGAGTGTTCCCAATACAAATAAGAAATCTTAGAGAGATGCTTTTCCTGTGACCCCAAGCACACAGGCACACAAGTGTCACACTGCACCCTATAAATATGTACGACTGTGTGCCAACAAAAGGACATTTAATAAAATGACAGATCAAAGCACAGCACAAGTCATGGAGACTGTTATGGGGAAGAGCTTTGCAGCCTTAAGTCAGGATAGATCAAGACTTAAAGTGGGCAGACGTGCAGCTTCCAGCGAAGTGTCTGCATAAGAAGGCATCAGGAGCCAATTAACCAGTTTATCATGATGACCGTGGTGGTGGTGGTGGTGGTGGTAGTGGTGGTGGTGGTGGTGGTGGTGGTGGTGGTGGTGGTGATGATGGTGGTGATGGTGATTGTGGTGATGGTGGCGATGACAATGGAGAACAAAGAGGAGGAGGAGGAGGACTCATCAAGGAAGTCTTTGCAAGAAGCCTGTGATACCAGCCCTCATCCATGTTCCCCGCCCATTGAGTCTGCTCCAGCCCTGCCTCAGCAGGATCACAGCCTGCCATTTCCAGCAGCAGAAGAGGTGCAGGAATGGAAGCCAAGTCTTGGAAATTCATCTTCCAAAAATTGCTTTCCATCCATTTTGCTCCAATTCTGTTTTATTTATGACCTAGCAGCGAGCAGATGGAGCCATTTTTCCTCAGAGCTGCTTGAAAGAGGCGCTCTGCAGTTGTGCAGCCGGCTTTGGCTGATTTATGGGCTATGTGCCTTGGGAAGTAGGCCTGTGCCCCTGCCCATCTCTGGAGCTGGCCTGGCCTTGCTCTCTGAGCCTGCCGTTTGGGGACAGGAGTCACTGGTGCTGACAGGTCACCTGGCCAGAGAAGCTCTTCCATTCTCATCTCCTGTCTTCAGTGGACTCTCTCCCATGAGACCCCTCAGCCATGGCTTCATCCCAGTGATCAGGGCACAGAGAATGTTTCTCAAGGCCATGGCGATTTCCTTCTGCCACAGGGAGCACTCAGTCACCTCTTGAATCACCCGAGGATCCAGAGTACTACTGATTTTGGTCATTTGGAAGTTATTATAGAAGATAATTTGTTCTTTGAAATTTTCTATTGGATTTTCAGTTCACTCACTCAAACTTGAAGAGAGTGTGACCCCGCCCTGTGACCCATAAGCCTACATTGTAACACTAATTGGTAAAAATCCTCATTCCTCCTGTTACCTGTGGTGAGACCTTAGGGAAATTGTTGAACTTCTCTGAGCCTTAGTTTCTCCATCTGTAAAATGGGGCAGTTGTCCGTGGATAAAGTGAGGTGATTCCCATGGAGCATTAGCCCCATCATAGACCTAAAAATCAGTCAAGAAATGCTAGTGCTATTGCTCACAGTATACATGTCTTCTCTCCTAGAACCCAGCCCCTGTGTCGACTTGGCTGTGGTTTAGGATAAAAGACCAGTTGAGCTTCTGCCTGGGTGACCCAGGATGGGTTGTCTACCCAGACTGACACCCATGGTATAGATCTGACCTACCAAATCTGTGCATCAAGGCCAGTGACATGCCTTTCTGTGTGATGTCTGAACTGATCTTCAGTGCAGATACATGGCAGGAGTCAGGCCTCTGGTAGCACTGCCTGCTCCCTTGGGTGTGGCTTTCTTCATGGTGATGTGATAGTGACAGGACAAGGCTGAGTCTCCTCCCTTGCCAGTCTGGGTCCCCCATATGGATTCTGGGTGGAACCTGGGGCTCTCTCCTTGATTCAGATGCATTTAGCTGGAGAACCTATGGAGACTCCCCAATTATGAATCAGAGCTACTCCTGACTGACTGAAGGTCTCCTGGACTCACTAGGCTGAATCCTAGACTATACGTGTATATTTACTTGCTGACCAACACTGAGGACAGGTCATTATGCATCCTTCGTACCCTGGAGGATGCTGAAGATGCTGTACCCAGGGGCCCCAGCGTGTTCCTCATTCAGGGACGTTTAGGTGGGAGCTCACTATGTGGGAGCTGCTTCTTTCTCCTGTCACCTTCCCATCACCACAGGACCACCCCTAGGTGGGGGAGTAACAGACTAGATTTTATTGGCCTGGGACGTTCAGGACAGTACATCCTTGTAAAAGGCCCTCTCTCTCCCGGTATATGAATCTTTACCTGACATAACTCCCAAGCTACAGAACAAGATTGACAGTCTTCTAAGGCCCTGGGATCCTGAGGTGACAGCTTTGAAGAGGTGGGGCTGGTTTGATAGCCTCCTTTCTCTCTTTATGTTCTAGGTCAGCACAGTTAAGTAGAACACTCTGTGTCCACACAAAGGTTTTATAGAGGGCTGGGCTGTGTACATGCTTCTGGCCACTTGCGGCTAGTGGACAATTGCAGTGGGTTGGCAAGGGCTGCTTTTTAAATGTGGGACTCACTTGAACAGCTGCTCTGTGATGTGGGTGACCAACGATCAGCAGGCTCCACCATGTGTCCTGTCAGTTACAGAGTTAGGATTTGTCTAAGGGAAACACCATTTTATCTTTTATACTTCTCTGCTCCGTGGGGTAAGGATAGCCTGGTGTGGCTGGTGAGCGGTGGAAAGGAGGGAAACCTGGATTTGGCTCTGGGGAGGTGAGCTCAGGTCCTGTTCCAAGTAAGGAGCAGAGTTCTGGTAGGGATGTTAGCGCATAGTCAGAGGAACCTCAGGTTATCCCCTCCACCTACCAGCATCCCATGCCCTGGCTTTCATCAGCACCAGGCAGTGAGACCCAAACTTGGCTCTTTTCCATGGTGGATCTGACTAAAATTCCTTAGAGACAAGCCTCTTTAACTTGGAAATATGAGAACACCCACATGGTGGCTTCTCCTAGCAGACCTTGCCTCTCTGTCTGGGGTGAGAGGTTCCCTGTGTCCCACACAACCCTGGCCCTTCCCCATGACTGTGCCTTCAGTATGTTCCAGAAAGTCTCTGTAACACTTTTCTCTCTCAGGGTGTCTCCTTCTGTAGTTATGTTTTTAAGTGATAAATTCTAGGCTGAGGATATAGCTCAGATGGCCCTGATGTTGATCTCCAGCATCAGGTAAACTGGGTGCAATGGTACATATTTCTAATCCCAGCACTTGGGAAGTAGAGGCAGGAGGCTCAGAAGTTCAAAGTCATCCTCAGCCACATAGAAAGCTCAAGGCTAGCCATAATATAAGAGAAACACTGCATCAAGAAGAAAAAAATTTAAAAAGGTGGGTCATTCTCCATCATGAGCAGAAACTCACAGCCAGGTCCATTTGCCTGCAAACTGTTAAGTTTGCAGGTGGTATGCTAGCTATGGTATATTATCTATGGCACACACTAATGTATACACTTGCCAAGTACGAGCATGTTGAAGACTCTTAGCAAAACTGGAAAAGGCTCTGTTTATAATCTTAGTTTAAAGCTAGGGAAACTGAGGCACAGGAAGATCACTCAGGAAGCTTTTCCAAGTCAACACAGTCTATTGGTGGCAGGTTGGCAGGTAAGCCTGTTAGGTGACTGACCACCATGGCTCACAGGGAACTGAGGGCTGTCTTGAAGCAGGAGCAAGCTTCAGGTTAATGGGTCTGGTTCAGCTCTTAGCGTCTATGCTCTTCCCACTTGTGGGCCACAAGCCACCAGGGGCTCCATGAAGAAGGGGGGTGGACAAGAGTTAGCCTTACCCCAGCTCTTCATTGTACAAAGAAAGCCAAGGCTTGGCTGACTCTCAGCCCCATCTCACCTCACAGGAGTTTCACCCTTTCTCCACAGGGATCACAAGCTGAGCTTGGTCTCTCGGTTCTAGCCCCAGACACAGCCCATGCAGTTCTTAGAGACTCATGTATTTAACTTAAACCTTATTATCGCAGAAAAGGGGTTCAGGGGGACCTACAGGAAGGGACACAAAAGAACCAAATTGCCAAAACATAAACAACAAAAGAAATTAGGCCAAATTAGAATGTAAATATGTCCTCTTTGGTGGGTAATTTGGGTTTGAGCCTCCTGGGATCCCCCATAGTAAAAGAAAACAAGGAAAGGAGAGCCTTGGGGTTTGCTTAGGGGTGGGCAGCTCTTTGTCATTACTGGGGTTTGCTTAGGGGGTGGGCAGCTCTTTGTCATTACTCTTTGCTCTCTCAAGTTGAATTGTCATTCACTCAAGAGCATTAGACAGAAATGGCTGTCATTGCTAGCAGTGAAATGTGCTAGGTGTTAGTTTTCTTCACAGAGGTTTGGTACCGAGTCTCACCATGTCTCCCGGCCTCAGACGCCTGCTCTTCCTGAACAGTCTTCTGGGAAGCATCTGTTCTCAGAAGCACATTTTCTTGCTGTTCCTTAACCAACTTCACACTTCTGAGGGTTCAAATATTATTTATTCAAAGAAAGGGATACTGAAGTGAGTCCTAAGAAACAGTTGCTTCTGAAGTGACAGGGTCCAGAGTTCTGCCTCCTGCTGTCCCTTTGCTCCTAAACCCCAGGTTTCCCATGAGGCTACAGCAGCCACTATGCTCTGGCAATTTTCCAAACCTGGGTTCCACATACTTGGGGCAGCTGTTTGTCTCTAGAGACTGCTTGATTGGCATGCCCTCACCTCTGGTGATGTGTGCTGTGGGGTAGCACCCATGTTAGTGAGCCTTGCCCCTCCTTGTGACAAAATCCCCAATAAAAGTTACTAAAAGAAGGAACAGTTTGTGTTGGCACATAGAGTAAGAAAGAAAGCAATCTGTCATGGCAAAGGGATCCTGGTTGCAGGTGTGTAAGGTATTCATAGTCAGGAACATAGATAGTAGGGCCAGTCTATACAATCTCAAGGCCTGCCTGCTATTGACCCACTTTCTCTGTCAAGTCCTTACTTCCTGAAGGTTCCACACCTTCTAAATCAGTCGGGTCAGCTGCTGGCCAACAGTGCAAATGCATTAAGACTGTGGATGATGTGTGTGTTGGGGGAAGTATTTCTTATGCAAACCAGAGCAGTGTCCCCTGGCATTACTCTACCTGACTCCTGGCCTGAGAGGGCAAGACAGGCTTCCATGCTATCCTGGCTATGTTGGGGGTACAGCTGGCTTTACCCACCCACCCCTGAGAAGGCAACCCAAGGTACATTGCCATTCAGTCTGCAGCCAGCAGCAAGGCTGGCTACCCTGCTGAGAAACATTTGCTTCTCCTTGTTGCTTTCTCATTAGGAATTTTGTCAGCTTTTCTTTTAAACAATTTCTTAGGTTTCTTTCAAGGTCAAGAGGGAGGCTGTTGATATAAATAGACCACTGAGGGTGGGGGAGAGCCCCACCCTAATCAAATTTGAGCAGAGACAGGATAAAAATTAACCTTCATTTGAATATGTAAACAAACACAGCCTTTGGTAATTTCCAGCTGTCCTTGGCCTGGGCTGTTCTAGAGCATCAGGAAGTGGTTTATCTGCCAGGTCTCTTTATGGCAGGGAAAACTTCATTCTTAACATCTTTTTACACTTGAATAAGTGCTAAATAATAATAATGGACCAGGCCTGAAAGCTACTGTTGGATTGGAAGGGAGTCAACGCCGGTGGGATGAAGAATTCCTCTTCTAGGAGCTGAGGGGCTGACAAAATCCAGGTTGATGAATGCCGACATTCTGAATAAAATCACTCCATGCCTTCACCTAGGTCAAGAAACGACATTGTTTTCCTGAGCTTCGGTGACAGCTAGGTGACAGAGATTAATAGCCTGGTATTGACTGAGCAACTTGGAGTTCCTTATCTCTGTCAAGTCAAGGCTGTGTCCAAGGGCTGGAAGTGTTATTAGACTTATAATTGCAAAGACATTTAAAGGGTTTCCCCTTAAGGGACTATGAAATCCAATAAACCTTTCAGAAAACCTGGAGCGCTGGAGTGCAAAGCCCGTCTGGGAGACCCGTGCTCCCAGCCAAGCGCCGGGAAACCTTGAAGCCGCCAACATGGAATAATGTTTGATTTATGAAGTTGGTTTTGAATTTGTATCAGTTGTTTTATTAAAAATATATGGAAGGAAGTTTTAAATATGAGAAAGCCCTGTAGCTGCTATATGCATTACACATACACCTTGTCCTTCTCCCTCAGCTTTGGTACGGACTAGGGAGGAGCAGGAGAATGGGTTGGTCTGACAAGGATTAAATCTCAATTTTTAACTACGTTCTACAGTAGCAGAGGAAAGGCCTGGTGCCGAATTGGGCATGCGCAGAACGGGGTTGACCGGCTGGCTCTTGGGCGCCTGTGGGATTCATACCACCGCTGGATTTACTTGTCAAGGGGCAGGACTGACAAGTATATCGGGTTCTAGAAAAAGTGTGCCTGCTTCCTTCTGGAAAGTTCCAGCGCTGGAGGCTGTGGGTAGACTGAGGTGGTCTGAAGACCAGTTGAGGAATGCAGGATCATGGAGGTTTAGAAGCTAGGCCTCCATGTCTTCTGTACACCTTGAGCCAACATTCAGCGCTCCTCCATCTTCTCAGGCAGGCTGCCCTCAGGTGTTCTAACTCAGCACCAGCCTGAGACCTCAGTCTCACGGCTCCTTGGGCTTGTCCTCAAGCAAGGACCCTTTCCTCTTGTCAGGCTTCCAAGAATGGTAAGCGTGAGGCATGAAGGAAGGTGGATGCTAGTTATGAGTCCCTTCGAGTCATGGCTCTGCCACTTCGAGTTTGGAGGAACGACTTCATCAGTGAGCCTGAGTGTTCTCGTCTGGAGAACGATGATGCAGATTAAGAGTCATTTTAGAGGGTTATTCAGGAACAAAGGGCTGATTGGGTGTGCACACTGTTGCCTCCCAGGATCCCTTCTGACATTTCAAGGCTCCCTTAGTTGCACTGAGTTGTCTGAAGAAGGTTGTGTAGCTTACAGGAATAGAATGGGCCTCATGGAACGTGAGTCTGAGAGCAAAGCCTGTGGTCATCCTGAAACTTCCTTCAGCCACCAGAGACTGTCCACAGAGTGCTTTAGGGTGACCCCTTGGGTGTCCAGCAGCAAGGGACTGGTGGGAATCTGTGATGCCTAGTGCCTAGTGATAGCAATTCGGAGTTTCAACACTCATATGGTGAGAACGTCCCAGGAGGCAGGCCTTCTGCTTGGGGTTGCAAGCTGTAGTTTTGATCCAGAAAGGCAGACAGACAGTAGTAATAAGTCCAATAAAGTTTTTCTTCAAAGGCCCAGGATTGATTGAGTGGGAGTGAAGTGGGGTGGTGAATAGGACAGCCTGAGGGATGGAAGACTGCATCAGGGAGGAGGAGTACTCTGGAGCACTGTAGAGGACTACCAAGGTTTGGAGCACTGCCTTGGGGTGGGGAAGTACCCTGGGATGGAGGACTGCTCAGGGGGTGGAGGACTGCCTTGGGATGGGGAAGCACCCTGGGATGGAGGACTGC
>JADRCH010000063.1:1181997-1237304 GCA_019843965.1 Rhynchomys soricoides
TGGAGGACTGCCTTGGGATGGGGAAGCACCCTGGGATGGAGGACTGCTCATGGGGTGGAGGACTCAGTTGGGCAGGAGAACGCTGGCTGGTAGAAAATGGTGCAACTGGTTGAGCAGTCTACCTTCAGTTGTTAGAACACAGTCGAGCTTCCTTCCATGATACACTTATACCCTTCCTGGGCTCCCTCAGGTGGAGAAAGGAGGCTGTGGGAGTCAGGAGTGGGCCAAGGGTGGAAGGTCAGGATAATCCATGGCTAGAAGCCATGGTCTAGGCTGCCCCTCAGGGGGCAGGAGGGAGGCCTTCTCCTCTGGGCATCCTTCCTCCTGTTCTTCTGGCAGAGAGGGGTAACCTTGTGTCAGCCGAAGCCAGTGTTCAGGGCAGATGGGAGTGGGGAAGTTTCTTGCCCGCTGTGTTGAAGGTGGTAGTAGGCCTTCAGAGAATTTCATTTTCCATTTCATGGTCCCCCTGTTCTCCAAATAGAAGCCTACAAGGCCCCTCTAGCTCACCCATTTCCTTGTTTGAGTGCATTCATTTCTGCTAGGCTCCTGTGATGGTTAGTGCTAATTGTCAGCTTGACAGACTCTAGAATCATCTGGGAGATGGGCATGTGGGCATGCCTGTGGGGAGTTACCTTGATTGCATTAATTAAGGATAGAAGATGCATCCATTGTGGGTGATAGAATTCCCTTGCTAGTCCTGGACTGTAAGTGGAGGCAGGGTGCTGAGCAGCCTGCAATCCTTTGATTGTTCTCTGTTCCTGGTTATGGATATGACCTGACCAGCTTCCTCAGGCTCTTGATGCTGTGTAACTTCCCCACTAAGATGGACTGTAACCTGAAGAACTGGGACCCCAAATAAATCTACCCTTCCTTAAGTAGCTTATGTCAGGGAATTTATTATAGCAACAGGAAAAGAAAGTACCACTACTCCCTGAATCCTGGCCCCACCCTTAATTTCCTCACCTTAGCACCAGAGCTATGCACATGGGTGTAATCCTGGGAGGGGTCCCTGCAGATGATGTCACTTCCTGCCAGATCACACCAGAATTTAGGGCAAGCCCTCATTGCTTCAATGGCCTCCTCGGGCCTTCAGAGCCCTTCATTCCTAGCTGTTTCCTGTGGGCTCAGTCTTGCACAATTGGGTTCCCAGAGCACTGGATCTAGGGATGTACTGCAGGTGTTGTGTATGTTTTCTGAAAGGGGAGTCTTCCCTAGCCTGTTATGCTTTGTTCTTTTGTCTGAATCTGAGTAAATCTTTGTGGAAGTGTTTAGTGCTCTCTAGCTATGTCCGCCAGAGACAGTAAGGATTGAGAAAAGGTGGGGGGGGGGGTAGGCAGGACTGAGGAGCCAGGGATCTACAGATGGTTCACACCACAGCATTTCCCAAGCTGGCTGTATATGTAAGTCACCTGGGTCTCCTTTGTCCTCCTGACATGGGGTCCACTTAGAGCCAACACAACTCGAATACCAGGTCAATGCAGAAGAGAAAAATTTATTGTAATCAAGCTGCTACTAATCAATCAGAGCAGCAGAACAGACTCAGGAACTGAACTTCGACCTTGAGCCAGAATGTTACTGAGAATTTATGCTTGAAAACCATAGACATGTGTGCCAAGTTACAGTTACATTTTTCTACCAATCAGAATTTAGGGACCAGAGCTTTCCTTATATGGTTGATCTATGTCAACCAATACAGGATGCAGGTTTTACAGTCCAATCAATCAAATCCATTCATTGTTGTTGTTGTTGTTGGGAAAAGTCATGTTTTGGGGAGCAAAGGATGAACATCAGAAACTGGTCAGGAGCAGTCACTATATTTGGGGGGACAAAAAATGAATAACAGAAGCTGGTCAGCTGTTGGGAAGTCGCCAGCTCCCTGAGGGTCTGAGAACTAGAACTTAGTTTCACCCTCTCCTAGTTAGGGTTTTTATTCCTGCACAAACATCATGACCAAGAAGCAAGTTGGGGAGGAAAGGGTTTATTCAGCTTACACTTCCACATTGCTGTTCATCACCAGAGGAAGTCAGGACAGGAACTCACACAGGGAAGGAACTTGGAGGCTGGAGCTGATGCAGAGGTCATGGAGGGATTCTGCTTACTGGATTGCTTCTCCTGGCTTGCTAGCTTGCTTTCTTATAGAACCCAGGACTACCAGGCCAGGGATGGCACCACTCACAATGAGCCCTCCCATTCTTGATCACTAATTGAGAAAATGCCTTACAGTTGGATCTCATGGAGGCATTTCCTCAAGGGAAGCTCCTTTCTCTGTGGTAACTCCAGCTTGTTTCAAGTTGACACACAAAACCAGCCAGTACACACCCTATGATTAAAATGGAGTCTGGAAACAAAATGGCAGCACTTAGGACAAGTTTCTTTTGCTTATTCCCAACAGTCCTAATGGACTCACAGCTAGAGTCAAGAGTAAGGCAGGATACAGCCATCTGCCATCACAGGGCCCATGGAAAGCAGATCAGCCAGTCTGTGGAGACTTACAGCATCCTGTAGGTTTCTCTTGGGATTTCAAAGGAACAGGCAACTTCTTGATAAGCTGGTACACATGGTGTGTCAGTGCTGGCAGGGTAAACAGACAAGGTCCTTCCTTCCTCTCAGGGAAATGAGCTATTGCTTGTTGGTAGACAGGGTCTTCTTATACAGCTTAGTCTAGCCTAGAACTCAGTAGGTAACCTAGGCTGGCCTCAAGCTTAGAGTCTTGGTGTGGGGCACAAGCAGGAAGCAAACAGGCTGCTAAGACGTTTGAGTGGTCCATCTTTGCCCAGGCTGCTTCTGCATGGGCCTCTTCATTCTTCTCTTTGTCTCTCAGACAATTTCTCTTTGATCTCTCAGACTGACTTTTGTTCTGACATTTAGTTGTTAATTTGATGCCACTGTGCTGCTTGGAGAGGCTGATCTTTTTGCATTCCACCCTTCCTTTGTTTATACCCTAGAAAGGTTAGAGTAGGTGGTCCATGGCTCCTTCCAGATCCTGAATGCTGCATATGGCTCCCTCCTGCAGTGCTTGGACAAATTGCTGTCTCCTTAAGCGACTACTCTTCAGCCAGAACAGCACTGTTGCCTGCAGACTGGCAGCTCATGTCCATGTGCTGTGTTCCTCCTTCCCAGGGGCATATTGCACTATAGGGTTGAGAAGGCCCAGGAGTAAGATGCTCAGACAGGAATAGTCTCCATGGCCCTGTACCTTCTGTGTATCAGGGGATTTGGAGATGCTAAAACATGGCACCAGACTTGTGCTGGTTAGTTTGGCTAACTTGATACAAACATAGACAGCCAGAGGGAATCAGGCTGGGCTCACAACCAAGAACTAGAAGGACTCAGGAATTGTTTGCAGTAGGTTGGCCTATTGACATGTCTGTGGGACATTTTCTTGGTTGCAATTTGATGAAAGCCATGGGCTGTATAAGAAAGATAGTTGAGCAAACCAGTAAACAACAGCCCTCCATGGTTTTTGCCTCTGCTCCTGCTTTAGTTCCTACCCTGACTTTCTTCAACGGTGCATTATGACCTGGCAGCACAAGATGAAATAAGCTCTTTCCTCCCCAAGTTGTTTTGCTCATGATGTTTACCATAGCAACAGAAACCAAACAAGAATGAAACTGACCGCATTCTACTTGAACAGACTAGTTCTTTAACTCATGAGCAGATACAGCAGTGATTTACTCTGCTGAGTAATTTTCATGAATTCAGGATGCCAAAACTTTTACTGCAAATGCCCAGCAGTTCCAAACTTCTGATAAAACCAGACAGGTTTATGCTAATCATGATCTGAATGCTGATTACATACAACCAGCCTCAGTTCTGGTTTGAGTTCTATGACAGGTAATTACCCACAATGCATTTTGACAGCCACAAGGCAATTGCAGGTGGTTTAATTAATTAATTAATTTTAAGGCAGAGTTTCATGTATCTCTTGCTAGCCTTGAATTTACAAAGATCCACCTGTCTCTGTCTCCCACGTGCTGGGATTAAAGGCACACCCCAGCAACTTTTCCCCCTCCTCCTCCTCCTCCTCCTCCTCCTCCTCCTCCTCCTCCTCTTCTTCTTCTTCTTCCTACTACTACTACTACTGTATGTGTGTGAGTACAGATATGCACATGCCTGACACCTTGCACATATAGAAACCAGAGGACAACTTTAGGAGTTGGTTCTCTCCATCTGCTGGGTAGGGGACTTGAACTCAGATCACTAGGCTTGTAGGCAAGTACATTTACCATCGAAACAATCATCTCACCGGCCCCATGAAATGCTTTTAAATGTTAACTCACAGCACATGCAGCAGGTCTGTCCAGGTGGACCCATGTTTATGTTGAAGCATGAGGATCTCCTCCCAGCTCTCCTGCATGCTGGTGAAAGTGTCTTGCCTTGGGTTTGAGGTCATCAAAGAATGCGTGGCTGGCCAAGCAGTTTCTCCTGCCACCCTTTCCTTCTCCCCTCCCCCCCCTTGCAGGATGTGCAATTGCATGGATCTGCAGAATGCCACTAATTCAGAGACCCAATAATGTGGTGGAGATTTGGTGACAGACGGGTGGGGTGCTGGGCTGGCCAACATGGACACATCCGGCAGACAGGCTGTGACGGCACAGCGGGTGTCTGAACAACCTTCTTGGCCATGCATATGCATGACACAGGCCTTGGGGAGCTGGGGACTTGGCCAACCTCCAGGAAGGGCACCATATGGAAAGTGTGGGTTTTTTTTTTTTCAGAACAAAAGAAGCAAAAAAGGAAAAAAGAAAAATGTAAAACTTAGAGAAAGAATCATGCAAGGTTATGGAGGAAAAGACTCTTAATCTTGTTTGACGAACACTCCAGCTTCGTGGGCCCAGAGTAGGAAACAGAGGAATGAAGAGTTGGGGGTCTGAGTTCAGGGGGGATGAAGGAAGCAGGCGTCCCCCGAGGCTCCAGGAGAAGGTACTGTTTTCTGGATACCCTGCTATGTAGCTGGACTTTGGGCTACTTTGTGAGTTCTTTTTGTCTTTCACCATTTCAATCCCTCAACATTAGGAGAGAAAAAAGGATAGAGGGGAAGAGGGCATCCGTATCTCATAAGACTACTTCCTGCTAGTTAATGGTGTCAAGTTCCTCGGGGCAAGTTTGAGCTTCACAGGCAGGATATCTAATTTCTTCTTATTTCTTCTTTGCACATGACTACTTAACAAACTACAACTAACAGCTCCCCAACTTGTATACACTCTAAAGAGTCCCTAGAATTCCAAACATCACACACTCACAGAAACTAGCTGCAGCTGGCAAAATTACGCCCCTGCTAGAGCATGAGACAAATCATAGCTGCTGTGGGAAATCTGAAGCAGCCCCACATCCCATACCTGGGATTAAAATGAAAACACATTCTTATACTATTTTTGTAAAGAAACCAAAATTCTAACTACTTTGCTTGTTCCTCTGTGAACTTCCTGCCCAGGAGCATGGAAGTCTGGCTTTGGATTTCTGGTCCCTTCCAATAAGTAGGCAAGGTGCTGGTGGCTGGTATTGCACATGGTGAGTTCTCCAAATATATCAGCCTAGGTCATTTGTCTTATCTATGGAAGCTTTACTTTTCTCTTTTGGCTTAAATCATTTATAAAAATTTAAAACCATGCTAGAAGACACAACAGAAAATCTACACTTAATTCTGTTTTTTGTCATGTTTATTGACATGGAAATACTTACATAGTATATTCTTTTTTTATTTCCTATTGTGGCAAAACATAAATTCATTTTCCTCAACAATTTCCAGGTATACAATAAAGCTCTGTCAGCCTCAAGAACTCAAAAGGCCCCTACCTTGCATGACAGTTCACAGCCTCTGAGTTGCCCCCTGTAACCCCAGGCATTACCTATCAACTACCACACTTTAGATCACACAGTCCTTTAGATAACACATGGAAATAGACTTGTACAGTGATGGCTTATTTGTGACTGACTCGTTTTCTGCTTATCGGGACTTTTTTCTTTGTAAAGCCTTAATAATATCCCATTCTGCGTAGTCACCAATTTCTTTCTTTATGTCTGAATGAACATTTTGGCTGTGTCCATCTATAGGCTATTGTGCATGATGCTTCAGTGGACATGGCTGTGCAAGTATCTCTTGTTCTCCTGTTTCCAATTCTAGGGGATAAACATATGCTAGTCCTAGTTTGAGTCTCTGAGGAATCTTCACACTGTTTTCTGTGGCAGCCATGCCATCTGATACATCAACAGTGAGCTTGGGATCCAGTGTAGCTGTGTTTCCGCCTCATCTTGATCCTTTCCACACATAGCTCAGTGGTGTCAATTATTTTCACATTGTTGTATAAGTCATGTCCAGAACTTTCCATCCTGCAAAAGGTTTAAACCACATGGCTTGGGTGTCATCACTTGTAATGAAAGAACCATAATTATCCTTCCCAGAATAAGCTCCTTGCCGAGAGAGACATGAGCTGAGCCTCCCTAGTATGACCTCACGTGTTGGTGAGCAGATATTGGCATGGTACAGAAACTTATGCCCTGGGATTTCTGAGATGATATAGAAAAAGTCTTGGGAGTTGTGAAATGTTCCAATGTTATGGAGAAATTTATTGTGGTCAAGCAAAAAAAAAAAAAAATGCTTTTAACTCTCTGAATCACTTGAATGTCAGCCTGGCACCCTGTGGGCACTGACTAGGTGCTGAGATGCCCAGCCGTGTCCTTTCTTGGCAGGACAGGGGATTCCTCCTAAGACACACCTTGGGTCCATGCAAAGGGTCCCTGGTGCAGGGGGTAAAGCAAGCATTGGCCCTCGAGCTGGGACCTAGAGCCTTTCCAGACTTCTCAGGCTTAGAGCAGGCTGGACTAATCCTGCTGTTTTTCTGTCCTATCCTTTGAAGGAGGGCCGCTGAAGGTCAAAGAACAAATAGGCTGTTTGCCCTACAGAGGGACTCCTTTCCAGATAGTTGGGGAACAAGAACTTGGATACCTGTCAAAGCTAAGAATAGCCTGGTAATACTGAAGGAGGGAACTGCCTGAAATCTCAGAGGAAATTGTGACTTATCAAAGTCCTCGAGGAACTATGGTCTAGTGTGTGATGCTGTCTCTCCCTGCTGTCTCATGAGAGTCGATTATTGGTTTGCAGTTTATTAGCTAATTATATGTGGTCAAAGGAGTGTGAATTACTTCATTCAGATGCTAGAACCTCGAATGGTCTGTAAAAGCTCATTCTGATGGTTTCTGGGAGTGTTTAGACAGCATAGGGGATGGCTTTGAGGGACCAGAGATAACCCCTATCTCTGCCTAACTAGCAGAGCCCTTCCTGTCTACCTCCTCTGACCATACCCCTATGTCTTGTTTCCACCCATTACTGGTGGGATGAATCTAGGCAGATCATCCTGCTTCTGGATGATACAAACACAGTCACCTACTCACCCACTCTGCTTGCTGTAGTTAGTGGGCTGGACCAGGAACTTGAGAGCATTGATCTGAAAAAATATATAACTGTTTGCTGTGCTCCCAATTCCATAGAAGGCTGAAAAATGCCAGGCCACAGAACTTAGTGACTCTGTTTACCCTAGAGAGGTACTATACATGAACACAAGATCCAGCATGCTCTCTGCACTGTGGTATTATCAGCAACGGACTACTTACAACTTTAATCGAGGGATATGTAGTGAACTGAGGAAAATGAGCCCCTCCAAAAGCAGTAACTAAGCAGATGTGAGATGGGCTTAGGTTTCGATTTCTTAAGACAAGAAATTGGGGCCGGGCAGTGGTGGCACACGCCTTTAATCCCAGCCCTTGGGAGGCAGAGGCAGGAGGATTTCTGAGTTCGAGGCCAGCCTGGTCTACAGAGTGAGTTCCAGGACAGCCAGGGCTACACAGAGAAACCCTGTCTCGAATAAACAAACAAACAAACAAACAAAAAGACAAGAAATTGGTATGAAAAATGCCATACTTTTCTTCCATGGAAAAGTCCCCCCCCCCATATATGTGTATGTATGTGTCTGTTGGGAGCCCAACCTGTGAGATGCCGAGAGCCAAACCCATGAAATTGCCCGATGTTCTGTGAAGCTTAGTTAGTTAAGGTGCAAGGTTAGAAAGGACAGGGTGTCTGTGGTCTCGGGTCCCAGAAATTGAAAGAACATCTGGTATCTCCTGAAAACCGGTTATGGTAGTGGGTTGGCCTTGGGCCATGTGTAACCTTCCCGCCTGCCTGTCTTTTTAAGCTGCTGTCCTGAAATAAACTTCGAGAGCTTGATCAGAATATAGACTTGCTCTCCTTCTCGTCTCCTGTCCCCCATTCTTTTGCCCCCTCCCCAGGTTCCCGCTGAAACCCCGCAGGCTGGGGCATGTGTATGTGTATGTGTATGTGTATCCAGGTATGCCTATATACAAACAAACATACAAAAATCTTGCTTGGTGATGAGACTGTGTTCTGAGAAATGTATCACTAGGACCACTATATTATTATATGACCATCTTAGATGTGACAGATCAACCACTTGATGTGACCAAAAGACACATTAAACATTAAACAGTGACACTGCACAGTTTCCCACAGGTAGAGGGCTACACTCTAAAGATAAAAATCTAATGTCATAAGAACATGCATGGCAACAGTGGCAACTGGCCTGACCCCCGATACTCCTGGAGACTGACCCACCAACCAAGGAATACACATGGAGGGACCCATGGTGCTGGCCACATGTGCAGCAAAGGAGGGTCTTGTTGGCCATCAGGGGGAGGAGAGGCCTTGGGCCTGAGAGTGTTAGATTCCCCAGTAGAGGAGAATGCCAAGGAGGGAAGATGAGAGTGGGTGGGTGGGAGAATACTCCCATAGTGGCAGGGGAAGGGGGGAGGAAATGGGGAGGTTCCAAAGGGGAGATCTGGAAAGGGGGAAACATTTGAAATGTAAATAAAGTAGGAAAAATTAAAAAAAAAAAACAAATGGAATGGAGAAATAGGCAGGTATGGCTATTTGAATAAGTGATGAAATGGCTTCAAGTCAAAACTAATCGGAAGATCTAAGAAAGGGCACTAGACCATCACTACAGAAAAATCAATCAAGAGCATACTACAGTTCTAAATATTTATGCTCCAAACATAAGGACATCCAACTTAATAAAGTAAGTCAAAGCAAAAAACAAAACAAAACAAAACAGAACATGCATGGCAGGATCGAGTTCATTATGATCACTTTGCATGCTGGCTGTGGTTGTCTGTGCCTCTTGAGTGTGCGCCCTGGCAACTATTCAAACACATGAGTCATGTATCAGATATTTGACTATGCATGTCTAGTTGACCATATATATAACATATACTTGACAAATATGTACTACAAATACATAAATAAATGGCATATGTATAAATAAATATACATCATTTGATCTTCTATATTGAGTGTTGGTTTATATATACTTGTATCAGGGTAAAAGATAACAATGAACCAAAACTACATGTGAAACAGATAACTCAAAAGCCTCAGGTTCTTGTGGACAAAAAATACCCTGGTCACTTGTTTTCATGTGTTTTGTGTTTCCTGATGGGAAATGGGGCTAGATGTGGGATTCTGACAGAAAGATTTGGTTTTGTCCAAATCAGATGTTCTGCTTATGCCCTGGTTATATTTTTTGCCAACTTGACACAAGCTGAGGTCATCTAAGAGGGAATTTCAGTGGAGAAATTGCCTTCATCAGATTTGCCTGCAGGTATGCTTGTGGGGCATTTTCGTGATTAATGGTTAATGTGGGAGGGTCCTGCTCAGATGGGTGGTGCTGCCTCCGGGAAGGTAGTTCTGAGTGCTGTAAAAGAGCAGGCTGAGGAAGCTACAGGAAGCAAGCCAGGAAGCAGTGCTCCCCCTGGCCTCTGCATTGGTTCCTGCCTCAAAGTCCTGCCCTGACTTCCCTTGACTTTCCTTGTGTGATCTGCAAGTATAAGCGAAGTAAACCCTTTCCTCCCCAAGTTGCTTTTGGTCACGGTGTTTTATCACAGCAACAGTAGACAATTGAAGACAATTTGTTAAAAGTGTCTTATTGCAGACAAATGAGCTCCCCGCCGGCTTTGGATCCCCTCTGCACCTGACTCTCCTCCAAGGCCCTTCCCCCTTGCACCATCAGCTCTGCCTCTCTTGTCTAGAACAGACTTTAATAAAGCTACTGCATGTGACTGAGGATTTCAAGTCTGATTTCCCTGTTTGGAGTCCTGGGGGGAAGGAAAGCCTTGTTTAATTCAATTCATAACACGATTAATCCAACCATAAATCTGATGACTTGAAAGGACAGAGGAGAGTGCACTAGAGCATCCCAGTCACGAAATGGGTGTGGAGCAGTTCCCCCGCCTCTGTGAAAGCCCCTCTATAAGCATGCTTCTATTGGGACTTTCTTCCTTTCCCTCCAATGCTCAGCTTTCCCCAGGTGGGTAACAGTCCCAGACACATTAGATAAGCTGTCTAAATCACAAAGCTAAAGTTTATCAGAAACCTGGACTAACTCAGTTGTTCTGGTTTTAGGTCAAAGGGAACTAGCTATTGTATAAAATAAACAAACAGAAACCATTTGACATGTGCTAGATTTCTACTTAATTACATCACGTTTGCTAATCTAGTATAAGGAAATAATTCTGTATTTCTAAATAAGGGGGAATCTCTAGCCCAGATGTATTTATCACTACATAATTTGTAAGTTAACTTCTCGGATCAAATCGAACACGTGCTACTTGGCGAAAGATTGCTAGCAATAGCAAAACGATTATTACGATACTGTGTTTTTAAAAAGGTTTTGTATGGCTCAAATAAAACCAACAGCTGCGAATGCTGAGCAACAACCAGCAGAATAAAAATAATTGTGTGTAGAAAGTTGCTTGATTATAACTTAATGAAAATATAAACATGAAACAAAGTAAAGGTGGGAAAGCAAACCGTGTGAAAGGGCTGTCTGCTGTGTCACACTCACACAGCACTGT
This sequence comes from Rhynchomys soricoides, assembly GCA_019843965.1. Classification (NCBI taxonomy): domain Eukaryota; kingdom Metazoa; phylum Chordata; class Mammalia; order Rodentia; family Muridae; genus Rhynchomys; species Rhynchomys soricoides. Next base: position 1,192,921 of record JADRCH010000063.1, read on the forward strand.
GGTGGCTCTGAGTAATGTTTAGGGTTGTATAATATCTCCTTGGTTTTTGTCCAAATAACTGTTAATGGAGATGATTATTGTACAGACCTGGGGTTGAGCTGAGGGTCTTATGCACACTAGATAGGTATAAGTACACTTAGCTGTATAAACAGCCTTCCTTTTTCCCTTTGTGTTTGAGACATATTCCCACTGAGTTGTCCAGGTTGGCCTGGAACGCACTCTGTAGCCAAGATTAGTCTTGAACTTTAAGATCCTCCTGCCTCAGACTCCAGAGTAGCTGAGATTACAGGTTTGCTCTTTTAAGCTTGACTAATGTATCATTATTCATTAATTCATTCTAGGTCTGAAACAGTGGTTTAGCATTACTTAGGTTACATTCATTCATTCATTCATTCATTCAGAGAAATTTGCATGCTGAAGTGACTTTGAAGAGCCTTCAAAAGGGGTATAAAATTCTTATTTCCTGTGGTTTCTGTCAGGATGCATATGTATATGTTCTTAAAATGCATATAGACAATTATAACATGCACAACTCAGATCACACCCTTGCACTGAATATTGGATAGGCCCAAGTATTAGAATATGCAGGGTTATCTAATCTAGCTTAATTGAAGTATTATTAGTTCTGATTGTTTTAATGGCTAATATTAACTACTAATTCTTAAATGTGTATTTAATTTTAATCTTCCTAATGCATTCATCATACTTATTTGGCCACATGGCCCTTGGAAGTCAACTAGCTCTTTACTGTATAAACAGTGTTGAGTGGAACTCCTGCACATATGTCCTCAGGCACACAACCTTAGGATCAATTTCTAGATCCTGCATATGTATCCTTAGGCACACAACCTTAGGATTGATTCCTCGACAGAGCTGTATTTTAAAGCTCAACATAAGGATTTAACAAAATAACTTTCCATAGCTGGAGAGATGGCTCGGTAGTTAAGACCCCTTGCTGCTTTTGAAGAGGACCCAGTTACAGTTCTCAGTACCCACACTGTGACTAATTGTAACTCCAGTCCCAGGGAATCTGATGGCCTTTTCTGGATGCAGTCTTTTGATGTCCTGTAGGCCCTGGGCAAACGGGCAAACGTGGTATACACACATCTACACAGGCTGTGTTAGGGTTACTACTGCTGTGATAGAACACCATGACCACAAACAACTTGGGGAGGAAAGGGTCTATTTGGCTTAAGCTTCTATGGTGCAATTCATCACCAAAGGAAGTCAGGACAGGAACTCAAACAGCAGGATCCTGGAGGCAGGAGCTGATGCAGAGGCCATGGAGGAGAGCTGCTTATTGGCTTAATTCCCATGGTTTTTTCAGCCTGCTTTCTTACAGAAGCCAGGACCACCATTCCAGGGGTAGCTCCACCCAGAGTGGGCTGGAACCTCCCTCAGCAATCAATAATTGCTAAAATGCCCTAGAGGCTTGCCTATAACCTAGTCTTGTGAGGCATTTTCTCAACTGAGGCTCCCTCCTCTCCAATGACCCTAGCTTGTATCAAGTAGACATAAAACAAGCCAGCACAAAGGCAAAAACACCAGTACTCATAAAATAATAAAATAAATCTACAGGAAAATTTAAAGTAATGAAAAAATTCCAGCTGGATGTGGTAGTGCACACCTGTCACTGCGGCTCTTGGGAGTCTGAGGCAGGAGGATCGGGTGTTCTTTGGGTATATGAGACTAGGACTCAACACATACAAAACAAAAAATAAATAATACATTCCATCATTAAGTGCCTTAGTCTCGAGATGAAGAAGGGCTTTGTCTGAGGACTGTCTCTTGGTGAGTAGAATGTGTTGAAGAGATCATATCAGTGCTGTGATAAAGTACTTGCTGAGTCCTGTCCCCTGTCCCATGTATCGATCTGCTTTTCAGCTATGATAAAACACCATGACCAAGGTAACTTGTAGAAGTGAAGTGGATGTTTCTGGTTGTGTCATGGGATGCAGACTCACATGGAGTATTTTGCCCAGGCAGACTCAAGTGGTGTTTTGCTGAGGCAAGACCCATGGGAGGACATGTGATGTTTGGAGAGAGTATAAATAGGACAGTGATGGGGTGTTTGCATAGCTAGCTTTGTAACACTTCATTTGTCTCATATCTTCATTGACAGAAGCATGGCAGAGAACTTCTCCTGGCATCCTGGCTGGTTCTGGTCACTCTCGTGCTGATTCAGTGGAGGCCTGGCTGTTTCTGCTGGATGGCGTACCACTGCTGCTGCTTCATGTTTGGTATCCTGACACTACTGAACTGGACTGCTGCTATCCTGACAAACAGAGATTGAAATTGCCCCAAAGAACTACTTCTAACCAGGTCCATATCCCCTTGTCCTGTTTACCATCTTTTCTCCCCTACAGTGGACAGTGGGCTAGAAGGGGGTTGAAGCATTTGATAACCCTTATTAAAAGTAGGTTTTCAAGAAATCTAAACCTATGTAGAAGGAGAGATAGGAGTCCATGACCTCATGGCAGAGAAGCTTGACAACTGAAGCAGGCGTTAGAGGTCACATCTCTAGCTGCACAAACAGGAAGCAGAGAGAGCTAACTGGGAGTGGTACAAGGCTTTGGAACCTCAGTTCCCCTTCCTCCATTGGAGCTAAACCTCCTAAACTGCCCAAACAGCTCCACCAACTAGGGGCCAAGTATATGGATGCTTGAGACTAAACCAACACATCCCTCTAATGGAGTTTCAGAGACAAGAGTTGGTGTGGTCAACCCACAGCATTACACATCTTGAGGTAGCAATCTGCCCCTGCTCCTTGACTCTCTAGTGGAAGCATTGATACCCTTTTGGTGGCTGAGAGCAAATCCACCCTCAGCTTGTGATTGAGCCATGATTGTCCTCTGTGCTACTGTGTAGCTGGTGTCTGGCATCAGTTGTAACATGGCCACAATTGTCCAGTTCCTGGGTAGGCACGTCACCAGCAGCAGTGGGAGCTTCTCAGAGAATGTGCCTGGCAGATGTGAGACCCCTGTCAGGGCCAGGATGTGCAGTGGTTACTGTAGAAAGCATCACTTGCCTACATGTATCAGACACAATTCTTGGCAAAACCTTCGTGGACATAAGTGCACTATGTCAGTTATTGGTGCAGTTTGGTGGAATTTTCTTGGTTTTTCTCCTAAGCATATGAGTTTACAATTTGCCTTCAGCCATGAAATTAGATATGGTCATATGACTTGCTTTGATCAATGAAATGTTAGCAAGTATTTCTTCCAGAGAGAAACTTTAAGAGCTAGTCTATGATTGGCTCCTTTCCTCCTGTGGCATGGAGACGGAGCCACATTCCGTATGCCAGATACTCAGTCAGGATCTCAAAGTGAGGGCAAATAACCAAACTTCTAGACAACTTGTGAGCCATGGGGAGCGTGAATGAGTGAAGTTTATTATTTTATTTATCTTTTTATGTTATTATTAACATATGTGAAATGAAAGCTAATTACTATGTGTTCTTGATGTTATGGGATTGTCAATATGACATAGCTTATCCTGTTCTGATAAAGAAGTGACATCGGAGTGGTCTCATTTCTCAAGGTCATCTGATAATAATGGAAGAATCAGGGTGTGTTCTTAGATACTTTGGTTGCAGTCTGCCTGTTCACCACTCCAGTGGCTTAACTTGTCATTGGTTCTGAATTGAAATGGAAGGGGAGAGAATCAGAAGCTCTTTTCTTTTTGAGTAGGGCTTTGGGATATCAGATTGTTGGGTATTTTGTTATGTGAGCTTATCAAATCAGAAAAGACAGAAATAGCTCATACTGACCACACACACACACACACACACACACACACACCTCGGAACACTCCAGAGGAGACTAGCTTAAGAGACTGAGGCTCAGACAATATCCTCAGTTCCCACTGCTTTCATTTGTGTGGCTTTAATCTCACACAGCTCCTTGCCTTAGGGGACCACATGTTCCATCTCCAGCTTAGCACCCCAGTGGGGATGCATTTTTGTCCTTGGCAACAAGACTGGATGAGATGATGGGTGTGAATGAGACTGGAGGAAACAGAAGCCAAGCACGGAGGGTGCATCGGCCCACATTGGCTCTTGAAATGTTCAGAGCTGCCCTTCCCACTGCAGAAGGAAATAACAGGACATCAAGCAGAGACCCAGCTTCAGAGTTAAGGCCTCAGTGACAAATCCCAGGGCATCCCAAGAAACAGCTCTACGGAGAATTTCAGGCCACCTACATGGAATACTGGGGTCATGCCCATGGAGCACTAGGTTCACACCTTGAGGCACCTATGTAGCACCGGGGTTTTACCTTGGGGCACTGAGAAACATGACCATTGTGCACTGGTGACATACTAGTCAAGCTTTAAGGACCACATCTTAGGGTATGGGATCAAACCCATGGCACACTGGGACTGTGGCAGCAGCTGTGACCATGGGGCACCATTTGTGCTTCCAGCTGTGGCTCCTGTGTATGCAAACACAGGGAGGTGGTCCCCAAGATAGTCTTCTGCCTTAGCAGTGGTACTTGATCCCAAGGGGGACATCACTGGGAATGTCTGTGTTACCACATGTGTGACTCTGATTAATTTAAGGAGAGAGATGCCATGCCAGACTAGAACCAGGTTGTCCTGCACACATAATACTTGGAACAGACTTATAACTATGACCATGAGCATTCTTTTAGACTGTAATGTTTTATTAAGCATATACTGTGTTTAATATTCCTTTAGGGGCTGAGATTTGATGTCAGTGGATATCAACGTAGATTTTACAGTGGATGTATACAAACATAAGGATCCTTTCTGAGGCTAATGACCATAAGGGAAATAAAACAGGAAAATGTGGCAAGAATGGCTAGGTGATCTTAGACACTTCCTGGAGAAAGGTCTTTGGAGCTAAGTCTGCAGGGAGGCCTTAGATATAAGAAGGCTTTGGGATGGGGCTTTCTGGAAGGAGAAAAAAGGCAAAAGTCCCTTGAGGTGGAGAGCTTGGCATCCATAATGTTGGAAAGAAGGTAAGTGAGGCTGGAGGATGGTGAGCAAGGTGGAAAGACATGAAGTGAATGTGGCCAGACAGAGAAGGATGGACCTAGCCAGCCCTTGTCGACCATAGCAGAAGGGGTCACTTTTGTCCTTCAAGCTTTAGACACCACACAGGATTCATTGCCATAGAGATTCCTGGAGCTGTCCAGTGTTCTGTCCTTCCCCAGAGTTGGCTCCTGTCATTGGTCCCTTGATCAATATCCTCTATTGGGCTATGTACACTCAGTGAGTTAGCCAGGTATGGCTTCTGCAGGAGCCATGTTACCCTTCCTTCTGCTTAAAACATCTGGTCCAGTGCACAAGGGTGTCTGGTCAGGTTCCCCTTAAATTCCCAGAGCCCGAATGGCAATTCTCATACACAGAATTTATTGAGGGACTGTGTCTTAGTCAGGATTTCTATTCCTGCACAAACATCATAATCAAGATGCAAGTTGGGGAGGAAAGGGTTTATTAAGCTTACACTTCCAATTGCTGTTCATCATGAAAGGAAGTCAGGACTGGACTCAAGCAGGTCAGGAAGCAAGAGCTGATGCAGAGGCCATGGAGGAATGCTGCTTACTGGCTTGCTTGCTTCTTCTCCTGGCTTTCTCAGCCTGCTTTCTTATAGAACCCAAGACTACCAGCCCACAGATGGTACCACTCACAAGGGGCCTTCCCCTCTTGATCACTAATTGAGAAAATGCCTTACCACTGGATCTCTGGGAGGCATTTTCTCAGCTGAAACTCCTTTCTCCGTGATAAGTTCTGCTTGTGTCAAGTTGACACATAAAACTAGCCAGTACAGATGAGAGAGCTGACCTCAGAAGGTATGCTGAAGAGTCATATCAGCTGATAGTTGGTTCCTATGGTCATCTTGAAGCATAAGGAGTGGATTTTGTACCTGGTGCCAGACAGCCTATACAGGTAAAGGTGAGTCTAAGCCTCAAGCATCTCCAGATGGGCGATAGATTTCCACAACTTCTTTTATGAGGGGCATTCTACATTTCTTTAGAGGAGCTGGATTAAAGATTGAAGCAGGTATGGATCAGGTGCCCTAGATTGGTGTCACTAGCCAGTTAGCCCCTGGATCCTTGCTGGGCTTGGTGAACCAGTTAGAGCTAGAGGAAGGAAAATGGAGCACCTTCTGGCTTGTGCTTCATAGGTGATGCCATCTTTGCTGCTGCTCAGCCACTCTACATTTTACAGATGGGTAACAGAGTCTCATCAAGGCTGTGTGGCTGACCTACAGGGCAGGGCTGACTGGTTAGTAGATATCATAGTTATTGTTCTATTGCTCCAAAGAAACACCATGGCCAAGGCAGCTCTTATAAAAGAAAGCATTCGATTGGGGGCTGGCTTACAGTTTCAGATGGTTAGTCCATTATCATCATGACGGGGGTATGGTGGCTGGATTGAGCTGGAGAAGTAGCTGAGAACTATACCCTGATTCACAAGCAAGTGGAAGGTTGAAGGAGAGAGAGAGAGAGAGAGAGAGAGAGAGAGAGAGAGAGAGAGAGGGGCTGGGGCCTAGAAGGATTTTGAAACCTCCTACCTGCATCTGCCAGATGCTAGGATTACAGATGTGCACCATCACACCTGGCTTGTAATCTTTCACTTATATGTCACTCATCTGCCCAGTAGGCAGAGATACCCAAATCACAGAGGTTCATTCTTTCCTGTGATTTTTGTGTCCCAAGTCTTGTCAAATGCAGCCACAAAATATTAAGTTGAACCTTCCAGAAACAAATAGCTCTTAAGTTATATCTATTTTTTGCTTTTGTTAGCATATTCTTTATTTGATGCTTGGTAATCATAGTAGTTAATTTTCCTTGTTGCTGTTACAAAATACATGAAGAAAGCAAATTAAGGATTAAGGAAGGGAAACTTTATCTTGGCTACAGGTTTGAGACTAAATCATAGTAGAAATTATGGTAGCAGAAATGTGAGGTTACACTGCATTCACAGTCAAGAAGCAGACAATGATGAATGTCCATGTTCTCATGTTCTTCTTTTTATCCAGTTCAGGATCCTAGCCCAGAGAATGAATGATGTTACAGTTAAGCTGGGTCTTCCCACCTCCATCAACTCAATCTGGAAATTGTTTTACAGACATAAGAAGTTTGTTTTCTTGGCAATTCTAGATCCTGCCAACTTGGGATGTGGTACTGGCTGGGTTTGTGTCAACTTGACTCAAGCTAGAGTTATCAGAGAGGAGCGTCAGTTGAAGAAATGCCTCCATGAGATCTAGCTGTAAGACATTTTCTCAATTAGTGATCAATGGGGGAGGACCAAGCCCATTTTGGGTGGTGCCATCCCTAGGCTGGTGGTCCTGGGTTCTATAAGAAAACAGGCTGAGCAAGCCAGGGGAAACAAGCCAATAAGCAGCACGCCTCCATGGCCTCTGCATCAGCTCCTGTCTCCAGGTTCCTGCCCTGTTTGAGTTCCTGTCCTGATTTCTTTCAATGATGAACAGTAATGTGGAAGTGTAAACCCAATAAACCCTCTCCTCCCCGACTTGCTTTTTGGTTATGGTGTTTCATCACAGCAATAGAAACCCTGACTAAGACAGATATTAATCATCTCTAGACCACTCCTTCTCAACTTGACACCTATTGTTGGATTTTTAAATGTACTTTTATTTGGAGAATATAATGATATCATTTCTTCCCTTTCCTCCCTCTAAACACTCCCATATGCCCCTCCTTGCTTTCTTTCAAATTTATTACCGCTTTTCACTAATTATTGTTATATGCATATATGTAATATATATATACACACACATACACAATTAGAGTGCTCTTCCCTGAATAAGACGATTTCTCCTACTCTCGCATTCCTTACTTACTTGTAGCTCTTTGTGTAGAGTTGAGGATTCCTGGGATTTCCCATGTCTGCTTTAACATGTCTATTGTTGTCTTTGTTCAGCTCATGTTTAGGCAGGCATGTTGGTGAGATGTTTTAGGGTATAGTTTCTGACATTACCAGATTCCTGATCTTTGGCTTTTACAATTGTTCTGTCCTCTCTTCCACAATGTTACCTGAGCCTTAGACTCAGGAATTATTGTAGATGAATCCTTTTGGGACAGAGATTCACAGTGCTGCATTTTGATTGGTTGTAGTTTTCAGTAATGGTCTCCATCTGCTGCAAAAAGATGTTTCTTTGATGAGGAGTGAGGACTACACTTATCTGTGGGTATAAGATTAAATACTTAGAAGATAGGGATTATGCTGGTTTAGTAAAGTGTTGGTTGTAAGTTCTTGTCCAAGAGCTGTGACTTTATTAGCCCTGGGTAGTTGGCTAGGTTCCTAATATCAGCATGGTTTCCCCCTAGTTGAACAGGCCTTTAGTAGAATGAGAGAGCTGTTGGTTACTGCCAAGGTCTGTGTGCCAATATTACACCCATAGTGTTATTGTGCCATGCTGATTATTGCGTGGTTCATAGGCATCATAGCTGGGTAGGACTGTTGGTTACTTCCCTGTTTTGGAAGTTTGCTTGGCACCTTCTAGTGCCATGAAATATAGTTTTCCAGAAGATGGATTTCAGGTCAGGAGCCTTTGGACCATGAGTTTGAGGTGCATGGTGACTTCAGCAATAAGGACTTACCTTCCATCTCTTGAGGGCAACCAATGGTAATATCAATAGCTTATAACATTTTGGGAGTCTCTGACAACCCTGACCCACAACTCAAAAGGTGGCTTCTCAAGCCTGGTCTTGGGATTTTTGTTGTATGTTTTTTAAGTTTTTGGAGAAAGATGAGAAATTCTAATTTAAATGACATATGTATATTTATATACAGATGTGTGCATATTACAGGGTTTTTTAGTTAATACTTTGATTGCTTATGACCGTTTAAACATCCTTAAGTGTTATTTTACCTTCCTCTCTCCTTCTGTAGTCATCTCCTACCTTAAATTAGAACCCCTTTCCCATTTCCCTGAGGACAAACCACCTCTCTAGTTCTCCCTACCCAGTTATGCTGACAATGGCTCCTTTTTACTTTCCTGGAGTTTCTGCAGTTACTATATACAAATGCTAAATTCTGAACCCCAACATCTCGTTGCCCCTAGGTGAGAGAATTCTCATGTATACTGGCCTTTGTTGTGTAAACCTTGAACCCCAATTTAAAGTTAATTGGTTAATAAAAGGCTAGAGCCTGTGACTGGGCAGGAGAGAGAGAAAGGCAGGACTTGAGGATTGATCGAGTGAGGGGTCTCAGGAGAGACCAGGGAAAAGGGGAGGAAGAGGAGGAAGCCACCATGAGAGGAGATGGATCATGAACAGGTGGCCAGAGGTAGACCCTGAGGACAGGCTGATGGAACAGAAATAACCTGGGTGAGACTCAAACAGCCAGTAACAAGGGACATGTGGCTGGGATGTAACTTAGAATGGCTCACAACCTGTCCAATCTAGACTTACAGCTCATAAATAAAATATCAAGATTTTGTGTCTTTTATACAGGCTGGCTAGAAATAATTTACAGCATACCCCTCTCTATTGCTCTCCTACCTCCCTATGCTGGCAATGGTCCCTTCTTATTGTCCTGGAGTTTTTGCAGTATCTGAAGGATATGCACTCACATATGAAGATTTGGAGCTAAAAGCCTCTGGTAAGAGAGAACATTTGATGTGTTTGGGGGTTTAGGTTACCTCACTGAAATACAATTTTTCTGCTCATCCACAGCATTTTTGATATATACATGTTGCTTAAGATACTCTTAGCTCAAAAATTAACCTGTATTTAGAATCTCAACACAGTTGAGATTTCATGACTACGGTGGTAAATAGGAAATAGTCCTCTTGAGTCATAGCTGTAGCCTGGGAAGATAGGAAAATCCCTAAGCATTAAAACCTCCTTGTAGACCAGCTAAGGTATGGGTTTTTACTTGTTAGGTAGCCATAGTTGAACACTAGTTTGGATTTCAGGATATGACAGTGTGCTTCCAGCCCGTCTACCAGCACAGCAGTCCTCAACATTGGTTGATTGTATATGGAATCAAGCACTGGGGTAAGATTCATTTCCATGACTAAGCTTCACCCTGCTGCCTCTCGAGAAGCTAGTGTTAGGAGAGGCTTTATGGACACATGATATCTTTTTTTCTCAGAGAAAATTAGTGTCAGTAATAATGATATTCTAATTTTAAGAAGCTGGTATAGGTGGAATTATAGGCTAAAAATATTCTTTATGCTTACAGTAAAACTGTATCTTTGTTACATCTTTTGATTGAGGCAGAGACCAAAGTTGGTATATCTTGGTCCAAAGGAAATTATTGCTTCCATCTAAGAAATCTACTATTAGCTTCAGGAACGGCTGTATCCAGTTGACAGTCGGTGTCCTGAGAAGTCTGTTTTCAGCCCTCATTTCCTTTGTTGTATTCTGTATTTTCTACCAATACTAGCTCTTCCCACATGGTGCCTCTAGGCTTGTATCCTGCTAGACTCCTTGTTAGAAGAGATCCTCATTCTCATGGTTTCTTTGATAGCCCTGGAGACGCTGTTCATTTTCCCCTTAAAGTCACATGCCTATCTTGCAAGTTATCACCATGGCCCAGGAATGTGGTGCTCTGATTAGCTATATTCAGCCACCATATACCTATCCCCAGATACTGATGAGCCAGGAGGATCAACCTCACCTGAACTCTTGTTTGGGGCAGACAGACCTAAATGAGAAGCTGGCCGGCAGAAAGCAAATTGTTTAGTTCACCTGTGAGCACAGCAGTTTTGCTCTGCAGGTCAGGGGAGGAATGCAGAGGACAGCAACGAACAGAGCATTGTCAAATGTGCTGACGAGGTTTGGGGAGGGGTTCCCACTGGCAGCCCTGAATGCAATCAACTGGCTGCATTTGCCAACTCCAGCACCTGTCATATTTCATCTTCTTTTAAATAACTTCAGGGATATGAAAGTCATAAAAGCAAACCCAGGTGAGGTCAGAAGTCACTAGCTCCTGTATGCAGAGGACTGTCACTTTTTGGCTCTTTACCTCACCTCAAGTTTGCATGGCCTTGACAGGGGTTGGGGATGGGGGGGAAGAAGAGAGCCCTAGCAAATAGCATTCAAATGAGAGCCATGGGTCTAACTAGCAATAAATCAGAACTGCTTGCCCACCCCCAGGATGCAGTCAAAAAAGTACGGTGAGATTACCTTCTTTGTAATTGTTCTGTATTTCTCTGACCTCACAGCAGCTAATGTTGGCTTTCAAAGAAAAACAATATTACAGTGCTGTGGAGCAACATTTTAATGAACACCGTAGGGTTTACTGATCACTGTTAATGAGTGGAGAATGAACGTCCTGCAGGAACCTTCTGTCTATCTTTAGAAAGCTGCCCTGAATGATGGAGGAATGGTGGGAGATGGAGCAACACCAGGCCTGCAAACAGGAAAACAAATGCATCGTGTGTTTAAGGTGAGGTAGAATGCACACTTCAGGAGCTAACCAAAACTCATTTGCACCTTTGTAGTGTCCTTCTTAGTCAATGGCAGCCTTTAAAAGTGAGATGTGCCAACTTCTCATTAATATAGCTGTGGCTATGTTAAAGTCATGAAAATCAATAGACACATCTTGTATCTCTGGGGCTCTTCACCCTATGGTGTGATTTGGAATCTACTTGATGGGGAAGGTCCTTTAGTGCCAGGGCACTCCCTATGTGTGTGTGTTGGGGGTACACTCCAGCATCTTTGAGGCCCCTCACATTAGCAGGTTAACATCCAAAGTTCTTTGTCCTAAACTGGGTGTGGTGGCACATGCCTATCAATTTAGCATCTGGGAAGTGGAGACAGGTTAAATTCCAGGCCTTTAGTTTAATGAGGCTAGCTTATTTTCTTCTAGAAATAGGAACTTCACTTTGTTAGTTTGTTAGAATGAAGGACTGGCAAGAGAACAATCTATTAGATACATATAAGATATATATATAATAAATGACACAAAATAAACCTTGTTCATGAGAATGACTGAGGCAGAACAGGTAGGCAGACACATTCAAACTGTTCTTGATTTCTCTGGGCTTTCAATTGATTTCAGAAATGAGAGCTGGTGGCATATGTTAGTTAGTTAGTTAGCTAGCTAGCTAGCTAGCTAGCTTGAGTTCCAGGCTGGCCTGGAACTCAAGATCCTCCTGCTTCAGCTTCCCAAGTGCTAAGATGACAAGAGTGTGCCAGCACACCCAGGTGACATATGACTGAAGTGGAAACTTCTGGTTTCTTTGGAGAAGTCAGTTATGTTAAATGCTGTTCCGCTGGGGCACACAGGAGAAAGGATGTCTTGCTAAAGCAGACACGTGAAAGACTGTTTTCCTGAAGCAGATGCAGGTGAAAGCAAACACATAAAAAGACACATAATGTTCAAAAGGAAAAGAAATATGACCCACAGACAGTAGGAGCTCAAGCATTGGTTTGCTGTGCTCCACCTCATTATTCTTCACAAATGACATGTATGTGTTGGTTCATCTTACATTGCATTGCTAAACTCCACTTGTGGTGATGCCATAGAGAGAAACTTGCCAAAGAACTTTTCATGAGGTTCCTGCAGCTTCTTGCCACTTTTGTAGTCTCAGGCTGGTTGGGGAGTCTGGTGGTTTCTTATAGATTGAACTGCCCTTGTTGGTTCATATGTGGTGACTGCCAAGTGCACTGGACTTTAGCTACTGATTTTAATTTGATGTTTGCTACTGGACTGAACTGCTGATATCCTGACAACGAAGGTTGGACTCACCCCCAAAGAACTATTTCTAAACAGGTCTACTTCCACCGTGTCTTAATACCGTTTCTCTTCACTATCTCTGGTGGGTGGTGGGCTAGAGGAGAGGTTGAACACTATTAAAGTAGGTTGAGAAAAAAATATGCCTACACATGACTAGTGACCTTTAATGTCATATTAAAAGAATTGAACACAAAAGATGAGGTGGCATCACAAGTCACTGAATGCTGTAGGGCAGAGGGCTTTACCTGGATCTCCTTGTCAATATGTCCTATAACCCAATGGGATGACTACTCCTATGCACTTTCTACAAATGAGAACTTTGAGGTCTGGGTAGTTAATACTCTTCCTTAAGGCCATATGACTATGATAAGTAATGATCTGCCTCATGGTACCTTGATACCAAAGCCTCCTTTCTCAACTATATCCAGCCCACTTGGTGTTTTAAATGTTGTCCAAGGAACTGTATGTTTATGTAAGAGAATATGTCTTTTGTTCTGAATGAATATTGTACAGACAAAGTACAGAAAACAACCAGAAGATGATTACAACGAGAATCACCTTTTTGTCCTCTATGATTGTAATATGAGACATACCTATGCCAATGGTGCCAACCTTGCCTATCTCTAGCCCCATGGGTCTGAATCTGTCTTGTCTTCACCCCTGTCCTGGCAGCAGGTTGCCCCTTGCTCACCTCTGTCTGCCAGGGTGGTCATAGGAGCATTGGTAGGAGACCAAGTAGTTCCTTTGTCTGCATCTCTGTGCAGGAAAAATTCCTGCCAGGGATGGTGTAGAAGGAGTCTGGTGTGCTTTCATACCATTTGAATGCTTGTATCTCTCCTCTGTGCACAAAGGAGCTAGCTCCCTGGTGCAGAGCTTCCTGCCTCTGCCACTGACCTAGAGTTAAACACTTCCAGAAAACTTAAAACATGCACTCTCAGAATTGCTTTCTCTTTGTGTATGGTAAGTGACCCTCTATGTGATTAGTGAAGCAAATGTAGGTTTTGAAACACAGTTTTTTAAAAAGCAAGATAATTTCAAAAGAAAGATATTAACCAAGCAATCACAGTCACAAGGCGGGACAAGGAAAAGCAGAGAGTGAAGCTTGGGCAGCAGCTGATGCTGGGGACTCTGCCTTCTTTGGTAGAGCCTGGGGCCTTCTGCTGGGACCCGCCCACCCACTCCCTGCAGCCCCCCCTCTGCGCCCAGAGAGACATGAACTGGCACTGTGAGTATGCCCATTGGCTCCCTCCTTCAGCTCCACCAGAGTGGTTCTCATCCATGTTGGGATTCTCAGTTCATCCAGCCCTCATGCCAATGACATGGTAGATCTTCCTTTCACTCATCTTCCTCCAGATAGAGATTATACATTGAAGGTTCTGAAACATTTGGTGCTTTGGTGGCATCTCTTCAGCAGTACTTCACTTCTATTGACAGCACCTGACACAGATACACAGAGACAGAGACAGACAGACAGACCCACAGATGGAGATACACAGAGACAGAGATGTTGAGAGAAAAGGAGATTCACTATGACAATCTTTATCCCCCACAAAACAGGAATACAGCCCCTTCTTCCCCCCAAATCACACATTGCATGCATTCGTCCAAAACAATAAATGCACCTGCTCCATCTTTGTCGGCAGCTGCACAACAGCTATTGTGAAGTCATTCTGAAAGAGGCTGTGCTATCAGGATCTCTTCATTTACTTAAGCCCCATTTACTCCTCTCCTTTGGACAGACCATGCTGGGATACCGGAGCCATGTGGATGACAGTGTAGGATGCTAGAGGGTATTTGCTGAGGAATGTTGGTGATGTCCTGGGAGGTGGGAGGTGGGGCCACTTAGCTCAGGCTTTGAAGAATAAGCAGGAAGGACTGAGGGACTGAAGTGGACCACTGACTCTTTCGAAGTGATTCTGGACAGCCTCCTAGACAAATGACCATGCTTCTAAAAGCTCAGACCTCATGGAATGGTTCAATCCTTGGACCATGACTTCTGATTAAAAGATGGGTCCCTTGGCCATCCTGTCCTCTCCCTTGATTCTGTGATCCTGACTTTTTCAGGGATCACTGGTCTCAGGGGCAAACTAAAGGTAAGACAACTGTAGTCAATTACTGAGCCCTCCTCCCATGCAGCCCAGGGAATAGAACCAGCTTTATTAACCTTACCCACAGCCTGTTAACAGTGGGAAATCTCTCCTAAGGTCCTGCAGGTGGTTCGGCTGGTTAGGATGACTGACAGGCCACTTATTACTCCTGTCTGCCCCTGTCTGGCCCCTCCAGAGGCTTTTATTAGCCCCTCACCTGGGTGAGTTGGGGTTTGGCAAACACTCTCCTTGAGGCAGCTTCAAGATTATGTTTTCCCACCTGAAATAACTGGCACATTTATTGTTTTTGAAAGAAAGAAAAAAAAATCTCATAATTGAAGTAAAAGAGGAATATGCTTCTGTTTTTCTGGAAGTATATCTTTGAGGCAGAGGGACAATTCTAGCACCCACCATAGGGACTGGATTTCTGCAGAAGAACCCAGTCCTTCAGCTACAGATCACTCATTGAGTGCTTTTCTGCCACAGCCTCCATTTGTTACAAAACGCCTACCTCGGCTAGCCTAGCAGAGACTTGAAGTACCAGGGTGGGGGGATACCTAGGAGGGCCCCACCTGCTCAGAGGAGAAGGGAGAGGGGAATGGGGGGAGGATTGTGGGAGGGGGTGACCAGGAGGGGGGCAACGAGTGGGATGTAAAGTGAATAAGTAATAAATAAAATAATAAATAAATAAATACCTAATGGCTATGGAAAAAGTACTTGCAAATTGACACCTCATTGGGCAGAGAAGGCTCTTAAAATTCTAGAACATCATCACAGGCCCGTGCTTCTCCTAATGCAATAATGCTTCCCTAGGAGAAAAATATCCTGTACACTCCTTCACTGCCAAGGAGAGAATTGGACAGAGATGGTTTTCAGCAAATTGACAAACTGAGCTAAACTTTATTTAATTTAATTTCAAAAAAGGATGGATCTGGAAATAACATTGCTGGTTTCACGTGCTGGAAAAAAATCGATGCTATGATTTTTTATCTTCTTCCTTCACACTCCCTTGCCAGGGCGGGTGTAATAAGTCATTTGGACGGGCCAAGAAAACAACTAGCCACACCATCCTGGGTTGGTGTGGCTTGCTTGGGGACCTGGCTCTGCCTCAAGCCAGAAGCTCCTGCATACCCTGGGCAGATTCTTCTCTGTGTGGGAAAATGGCAGAACCACATCTCCCACTTCTGTGGGCCACATTTGCTTCTGAGTGGTCAGTACTTATTGTTTGGGCAAACTCTCACTACTAGTGGAGGTAGGGAAATTTTGTGTGTGTGTGTGTGTTTCTGTGTGTTGGGGGGAATCTTTTCACAGATAAACTGGGGCTTACAGACTGAGACCACTCCCTCAGGTGATACAGGCACTGTGCAAGGAATCAGGGTGTGAATCTAGATAGCTTGATTTCAGAATTAGAATAAGTGGGGAGAACAAGTGGCCAGCTGCTCCTAGCTTTCTGCTTGTTGTGTGACAAAACTGTTCCTGAGGAGATGCTACACATGTCTACTTGCCCCAGAGAGGGAGCCAATGGTAAACCAAACTATGGATACCACCAAAGTCCAATTTGGTGAATCGTGAGTTTTATTGTGGTAATTTAAAGGAATATAGATGAGAGATTATTTACAGGAGCAGAAATTACTCAAAGATAGCCATATCACATCAAAGTCCAACCAGAGTGGGTCACAGTGCACAAAAATTGGGAACCTGGAGCATGCTGCACAGCCTGCAGGCAGATCAACAGCTTTCTAGGTACCTCAATTGGTTTCTTCCAATTGTTCCTTTCAGACAGCTTTGCTGGTTTCTGCTTCTTATACATAACTGGTCTGGTCTCAGAGTCATCTTTGCACCTTGGTTTGTTTGAGAATCTTTTTTTTTTTTTGGCAGCATTATTGCTTAATCTGAGAGAGAGGCATTTAGTGAATCTAATCAGTTTTAGGAACTTCCTGAAGCTATTTTGAGTTGTTTGCCTCACCCTTAAAGAGCTTTTCTGTGAGATAGAATGTTTCAATCTGGAAGGAAACTGTTGCATATTACTGTTCAAGCCGTGTTGGGGGTCATAGTCTAGAGTTACAAATTTCTCCAAATAAGGCCCATTAAGAAGAATGTATCACAGCAAAACTTGGTGGTAAAAGTTTATGATCTCATCCACTGCTGGAGAAAGCAAAGACAGGAGGATCAAGTCCTCTCTGAGCTCTGTGTACAGAGTTCAAGGTTGGTCTGGGTAACTTAGTGAAACTTTGCCTCAAAACAAAAAGTAAAAAGAGGGCTGGTGATGTGACTCAGTGACAGAGGACTTGCCTAGCAGGCTTGAGGTCCTGGATTAAAAAGAAATTTATGAAAACATTGCACATGAGGGAATTCATGCCCCAGCCTTAAAGGGAAGTAAGTTCTCCTACTGGAGAACCTACTGATGCCATCTTGATAAAAGGTCCTATAGTCTAACCCTCTTCTAAATATTTGTGATTAGATCATTGATTTGTGGCCCTCTCAATCCTGATTAGAATCTTATTGCAGTGGGTAGGGGTTAGTGCAGAGACTCTTAGCTGTTCAAAATGCCAAGCATAAGTGCTCGGCCATGGACAGAACATTTGTTATCATCATCTCCAAGGCTCAGGGAACATAGAGTGAGAGGAGCCAGGAAGAATGTAGAAGCTGGAGGACGGGAAAGAATGCAGTCAAGAGGGGAGGACTTCCCAATATCCCACTCTTGACTGAGAGCTAGTGATCGCTGATGGCTACTGAGAGGGAGAGTCACATATGGGAGGGCATGGGTAGCCATTGGTAGGTTGCCAATGTCCCAGTGAATGACTCCACACAGATGCACATACAGGCAGCCCTAATTGAAAAAGACACGGAGAGATGGGAGAGAAGCTGGATAGGGGGTCAGTAGAACTGGAGGAAGGGAATAGAGGATGGATAGGGCCAAGATACATTGTCTAAACTGATGAAGATTTCAAAAACAAAGAAAAGAATATATATCTGGTAAAGTTGTTCTTGGTGCAATGAAGAAAGCTCTTGTTTGGGAACAAAAAAATCTTTGCCATTTGATGAAATCTTCCTTCCTCCCCAGGGAAATTCAGCAAGTCTGGAAGCACCTCAGCTCTCTAGAGAATTCTTAATCTCCAAGACAACCACCAGAGAGGAGAGGAGCCTCCACTGGGCTTCAAGAGACCATATTCAGGCACAGGCCACCAGCTGAGCCCTGGAGCAGCCCATTGGGCCTTGCTGAGGGGGTCCAGCTCTGCTCCTCACTTCTGTAACTATGGAGAACTCTCAAGACAATTGGGGCCCCCAAACCACCATCAGGTTTGAAACTTTGGAAGCTGACAGGCATCAATCATGGAGAATCACACTGTCAAGTACTACTCTGGTTGCTAATTCCCAGTGTCTGCGGAGCATGTCAGGGCAGAGAGGAGTCTGCCTCTGTCCAAGCTATCACGCTCACGGAGGCTACTTGTAGGTCAGGTTCCTTCAGTTTGTCTTTGGAAACAACAGCGAGGCTGAGAGGAAGCATCATAATTTTCACTAATAACACCTCAGAAATGATGAGCAGAGGTAGGGCCATTTTGTCACCTTTCTGAATGCCTGCTGGGAGGGAGAGTGAAGTAATACAGCCTTACCCAAATGACAGTGACCTCAGTAAAAGTGGCCAAGGAGATTTTCTCTGATCTTCGGTTTTCCCTGTGTAGAATAAGGTATCTAGAAATGAGGACATTTCTCTACTCCAAGAGTACAAATGTATTTTTGTTTCTTTTTCTTTTCTTTCTTTTCTTTTTTCTTTTTTTTTCTTTTCTTTTTTTTTCTTTTTTCTTTTTTTTGATATAATGTACATCATATAATGACCAAATCAGGGTAATTAGTAGCATATTTGGTCACCTTAAATGTTCACCATTCCTTTCTGGTGAGAATGTTCCAAATCTTCTTCCAATTATTTTAAAACATGCAATAAATATTGCTAATGGTTGTTACTCCACAAATCATTCCTCTCTCCTGTCTAACTTAGCCCTGGGCTCTCATCTATCTTAGCCCCCACCCTGTGTCTAACTTAGCCCTGAGCCTGCTGAACTGCGCCCCACCCTTCCTATCCTCCATTTCACAGCTGTTTCATGCTGAACCTCTATGATGTAAACGTCTTTAATTAAGAAAAAACTGGGATCGTATGGTGTGTGCCTTTCTGTGCCTGAGGTATGTTGCTTAACACAGTAGGCTCCATTCCTATCCCTATTGTTGGAAGTGGCTGAATTTCCTCCTCTCTTATGGCTGAGCAGCAGTCTTTTGCGCATGTCTGGTTTTCCTTGTCCACCCATCAGCTGGACTTAATTTGATTCGATAATGCTATGGTAATTTGGAATGTGGTTTTCTCTTCACCATACTGGCTTCAATTCCTTTGGATAGGCTTAGTAGTGAGTCTGCTGGATTATATGGAAGTTCTGTTTTTAACTTTTGTTTTCTGTAATGGCAACAACACCAATGGGACTGCCATGCTTGACTTCGTTGCTTTGACATGTTTCCTTCCCTAGGGTCACCCACTGGCTATTTCCCCAGACTTCAGTGTGGACAAGAGACTTTCTCTGACCCTTTTATTCTAGTTTGAATCTTGTCCTAATCTTTAAGGAGTACTGTTTTTCATTGAATTCTTGGCTTTATGGACCAAAGAAGTTATCCAAAACAAACAAACAAACAAACCCAGTAAGTCAAAATAAGCAAACAAAACTCAGGTGCCTCAGACCAAAGTGTGCACAACAGAGTCCTAGCTGAAACCACCTTTGCAGCTGCCTGGCAAAAGCAATCTCTTAGACTTGTGCACCTCATGACAGGGCCACACTAGCCAAGTTATTAGAGGTAGAATGCTTAGAAAGTCACTTCCCTAAGTCATCTGATACCCATCTTCCAAGAACTTAAACCTAACACAAAGAATTTGCCTTTAGGGGCCATGGACCTCTCTCTATGCAAGAAGTCACCCAATGGTCCAATATGAAGCAGCACAAAAATAATTTTTATCCAAGCAATACATGTATGAGGCTAAAAGTAACAGCTGTCAGCTAGGGCTGACTGCAGAAAACACCAATATCCTATCTCCCCTCTCCTTTCTCCTGGCCTTCAGAGGCAGCCTTTCATTTATGGAAAGTTTTAATTGAAGTATAAGCCACAGATAGAAAACACACATACATCATAGGATATACTTGACTAGTCTTAGAAAACCGATTCTCCTGTAACACAGATCAAGAAGTAGAGCTTTCTTAGCACACTGAAAGCTACCCTCTCCCCCAAAGTTAGCAATGTTTTATCTCTGCCTGAATAGTTAGCAAGCAGCCACTTTGTCCTTTGCTTTCCCTGGTTGGGCATTGTCTTAGTCAGGGTTTCTATTCCTGCATAAACATCCTGACCAAGAAGCAAGTTGAGCAGGAAAGGTTTTATTCAGCTTACTCTTCCACATTGCTGTTCATCACCAAAGGAAGTCAGGCCTGGAACTCAAGCACGTCAGGAATCAGGCGCTGATGCAGAGGCCATGGAAGGATGTTTCTTACTGGATTGCTTCCCCTGGCTTGCTCAGCCTGCTTTCTCATAGAACCCAAGACTACCAGCCAGGGATGGCACCACCCACGAGGGGCTCTCCCCCTTGATCCCTAATTGAGAAAATGCCTTACAGCTGGATCTCATAGAGGCATTTCCTCACCTGAAGCTCCTTTCTGTGTGATAACTCCAGCTTGCATCAAGTTGACACACAAAAGCAGCCGGTACAGGCATGTTTATATTGGAAGCATGATCACACAGCTGCCTGGCAAATGACTTGCTCCTATGACAGAAGGGTTGTCTTCTTTGTAGCACCCTTCCCCCTTCCCATACTCTCTTACAAGTATGACTAAGCCACCCCTTTTTTCTCTATGCATTAGTCACCTGTACAAATTTAGGCACATTATCAGGCCTCTGAGTCTTCCTTTATCTATCAGAGAACACGGCTCATGCAGAAATCAGTAGCAACCTCGTATTATGCGTTCTCAGTGCTATAACCCGTGTGCACATTAGGAACATATTCTTAGAGTCTGCAACCGTCTTATTCATTGTTCCAGTTTGAATTGGAACCCCTCCAGACTCAGATTCTGAAAGCTTATTCCCTATCTGGGGATACTTGTTTTGGAAGGCTGTAGAACCTTCAGGAAGTGGGGCCTAATAGACACAAGTAGATCCCTGGGAATGTGACTTTGAGGGTTATAACAATCCCTGTTCTTGCGATATGCTATGCTTCCTGTTCTAATGTAATACAAGGAAGCTCTGCCACACCTTCTTCTGACATGTATTCTCAGCCACACTGAGCTGGCTTCGGAAACTGTGAGCCCAAACCTTCTTCTCTTAAGTTTTTTCTTTTTGTTTTGTTTTCTGTCAGCCAGTGTGGTCACAATGACACAAAAGCACTGAATATACTCTTGTCCACATTTGTCCCAAAATAAGTGGAGAAGGACCTGTGAAGCCCAAGGGTACATACAGTGTGACACCTTTAACTTTCGTGATACCAGGATAAAGCATGGATGCATAGCTTGGTTGGGTGGTATTCTTGTGCTCCACCATAATTAGAACTAAGCTGTTCTGAATGTCTCTTTCCCACAGAGACCCCTGAGATCTGATCTCTCCCTCACAGAACTCCAAAGCCTGGTGCACCAATTGAGGGACAGCCTTTCTCCTTGGGATGACATATGTACTTGTAAGGACAATGTCAAGAGTCTCTCTATATTTTCCTTAAATGGAGGTGGTCATAAAATCGGTAGCTAATCGACTTACTTCGGCACTCAGTTTTAGGAGGAGGGTGCTCTGGGTGGAGAATACAATATGGGAAGGGGCTTAATTTCTTTTGGATTACCCTTTACCAGGTAGTGTGTAATTGCATTAGTAATCAGTGTCCTTTGAGTGGAATCTCAAACAAAGGATTAGCGGAAAGGAAGATAGAGGAATGCTGACTTCACAATAACTCACCGACTTCCTAACCTGATTATATAAATAAATTCAAGCAATATTTTTCAAGACACGGGAGCTTGATCGTAAAGGCATGAGGGGGCCTGGGGCCTCTGCATGGCCCCTGGTTGCTGGGCAGTAACGGATTGCCGCGGTAGTGAAGGGCAGTCCCCAGGTGGTAAAATATCCAATATCTCTGAATTATCTGTCAGCACTCAGAAATTATTGAAGCCGGGCTGACTTCTCCAGTGGGGGCAGGAACATCTTGGCTTCATTTGGCTAAACAGTGGGGTTAAAATGGAAGCGCCCCTGCTGTGACCTCCCGCCAGCCCATTGGGTCACTCAGCTAGCCAGGGGCTGTGGGAGCCAGGCAGGGCTGCTCTGGACAGTGCTACCTTCTTGACCTCCCAGCTCAGGCATCCTGAGCTGCATTTCAGCCTTGTATCTTTGTCTGCAGGGGGTTAGCTAATCCTCCTGCTTTGCTCTTATCCACACAGACAAAGGAGGCAGCCACACTCCTCCCTGGCTGAATGGAGCCTGGTCTGGGTGACACTTCAGAGAGCTGTGACAGGCTGTCCACATTGTTTGCCCAGGGTCTTTGAATTTCTGTTTTTACTTAAGCCAAAGCCCTGCTTTTGAGGCCTTAGTTATTTTAATTCTATTTTGCCATGGCTGGGCAGGAGAGATGGAACAAGGTTCGGTCCTCAGCCCCCTAACACCTCTCTGTCTAGCTGCGTAAGGCAGTTGAAACCTGAGTGCTTTTGAAGAGTCTCATAACAGCCTCAGAAATAGAGGTCACAGGAAGCTATGGACCCACAGGAGGTACAGTAGGCCACTAGAAGACCCAACAAAGGGGGCCAACAGCAGGCCATGGGAGTAGACACTGCCAAAGGAGCCCTTTGAAGCTCCAATGAGCCTACTGGTTTCAACATTCAATTTCCTCACCAATGACTTGGGAATGATGGTCATCTTCTTGGCTCAGGGATTAAATGAAATGACGGACAGGAACATTTTTAGGTTTTATACAGACGCATTAGATATGGGCCGGGTTTCCTGAGGAGTTTCCTGAACCCTGAAGAACTAGGCATCTTTGTGACTTTGTTCATCCAGTTCTCCATCTAGAATGTTCTCTCTTCCCCACCTAACTGATTTCCATATGACCCTGCTTAGGTTGTCCTTTGTATTTCCTTGGTCTTCATGCAACTGGGCTTTGCTCAATCTCTGATTCCGAATAGCTTTCCTCCCCTCCGCCCTCATTTGGTGTAGTGGCCATGAACCCAGCTGCAACTATCATATTCATGGGACCATGCTTTGTATCAGATACGGGAATGTAGGAAGCCTTGTGTGGGTGAGGTAAGTCCAGAGTACACTGTGTGTTGCTGATACGGGCACAGCCATATCAAGGACCCCAATGCCTTAGACCTATGAGAAAATGGCAAAGTCCTTTCCAACCCAGGGTCTGAGTATGAATGTTGACAGTGTATATGCCCACCATTGTCTTTCTCATCCTGTATATGTGTAGCCTGGAGATTGCTCCTATCAAGATTAGATAAACCTGACTCCTTTTTCAGCTGTATATAATAATCCTGACTCCTTGTTATGCTGCATGCAATAGTTCTGTCTTTCTGTTCAACTGTGTATAATAAACACATTGAGCTTCTTAGGTGCTGCAGCTTCCCCATCAGGGAGCCACCCATCCTAGCTTTTCTGTGTCCATATATCTGTGTGTTTGTTCTTTTTCATTCCCTGGGTGTCCTAATCAAATCAAGTCCCTGGATCCTTGGATCGTGTGTGTGTGTGCGTGTGTGTGTGTGTGTGTGTGTGTGTGTGTGTGTTAATAAATCATATATACATATGATTTCTTATGGCTTATAGGCCATGGTCTAGCTAGTTCAACAATGGCTACCTACCAACAAAAGGTCCAAGAATGCAGTACTTGTTCAGTCTACAAGGCTAGATGTCTCAGCCAGTCTTCAGTATACTCCAGAAACCAGAAGTTGGCTCTAAGGCTAGTAAAGGAATGGACATGCCAGTAAGAGTGAGAGCAAGCAGGCAAAGAGCAGAGCTTCCATCTTCCATGTCAAGAGGTGTGGTCCAGAAAAGATGGATTTTTCCTATCTCAAAAAATCTGGTATAAGTGTGTCTTCCCACCTCAAATATTCAGGTTAGAAGTAGGTCTTATCACTTCAAATGATTTAAGAAAAATTCCCTCACAGATGTGCCCAGCCATTTAGGTTTTAGTTAATTCCAGATGTAGTCAAGTTGACAACCAAGAATAGCCAACCATCACAGCAACTATTGGGTCACTTGGTAATTTAAAACAGATATTGTGAACTAAGACCCTTCCCTGGCTGGACTGCTATTGCATGATGCTGAGAGCTGGATCCTCTTTACACTTTGTGCCCACTTATGTCACTCACTTCATCCATACCCCAGCTATGCCTAGATGGTGGTAGATATGACAAGGAAGGGAATAGCAAGACATTGCTTAAAGATCTGTGCCATCTTTTAGGCAGTACCAAGCAGTAGCATACATATTAGAACTTTTTCATTTGGTTATTTGTATAACAAATATTTACTGATCTTTATTCTAGCACCTTGCTGAAGACTATGAATACAGGGTAGAGAAGGTTCACAGGCTCTGTCCTTGTGAAGCTCAGCCTGGTAGAGGAGGTGGATGTGTCTATAGACATGGACCTACTTGCAGTCTAGTATAATGGCGACCACAATGAGATGTGTAAGCATGTGGGAGAACACAGAAGCAAAAGACATGGCAAAACGGGGAAGGGTGGTTTCCCAAGGAGACAGACTCTAGCTGAAAACCCATAGTCAATTAAGCTGGTTAGAAAAGAGGTCCGGAGGACATACAGCAACCGTATGAGTGATTCAGTACAGACAGAACCAGGAAAGGATAGGCAGTGCTCACAGAAAGGCTGGTGGATCGTCTAAATGAAATACTGAGGCTACGAGCATGGCTCAGGACAAAGCCAAACTTAGCATCCTCGAGTGTCTGTGTTTCATCCCATCACAGAGAAATGGACAACCTGGCCTTATCCTCTAGGGTAGGGATTGTGGTCCTCATGTCCACACTGCAAATGAGGAAACAAAGAGAAGGGAGGTTGGATGGCTTATGTAAGTCTTGCAGCTAGCAAAAGCTAGCCCCTGAACCTTTGGTTTCCATTGTCCTGGAGAAGTGGAAAATATGCTAAAGGGCACAGTCTATGCTCAGTCTTTACCCACGAAGAGCTGTGTGATGCTGGGCAAATTATTTAAATGCTCTGTGTCCATGACTCCTCAGCCAAAAATGACAATGCTGATAGCATCTTCTCCATAGGGTGGGGTCTTCTCAGGTTCAAACAAGTTAATATCTGCCAAGTATTTTCCAGACACACTAGCGCATTATAAAAGTGCAATTAATAGTGGTTACCATTGTTATGCTAAGCTGGAAAGAAGAAACAAAAACACTCATATTTTCTTTGGAGTTTATTGGAATACTGGGTCAAGAGGTGCTAATGCAGGAGAAGTAAGCAAATGTGGGAAGTGCCCTGTCCCTTATAGGCTGTTGTTCTGGGGTCTGAACCTTAATGATCCCCGGAGCTTGGTCTCTGAGTCCCTTTAAGCTGCCCACAGATGGGAGGGGACTCATGTTTCCTGGGGAAAGATTGGTTGTTCACAAGAACATTATAGATTTCTTTAGCTTTAGTGAAGCTTCAGGAAGCCACATTGAAGAGCCTGCTGTATTGACTCCACCTGCTGGGACGTGTGGTTGCCAAGGGCAATGCAATCAGTCCCTTGTTTGTCTTTGTCCTGTGGCTCCCAAGGACTCTGTTCATAACCAAGGCACTAAGACCTCTTACTTCCTTCCCTAGAGGTGGGGGGCTACAGCTTAGCATCTGCTCAGAGCCGTGGTCATTGAAGAGGCTCTTTACCTGGGCCCTCACGTTGGTGGGATTTGTGGGACTCTGTGCATCTGCTCCTGCCATTCCTAGTCAGTGGAGCCCTCAGCCCTAACTGGCTATTCCTTTGTGTGATTTGTCACACTTCTCTCCAGGTGCTGAGGGCTGTGCCAGAGAGAACTCAGAACAAGCAGAAGGGTTGCTAAAGGTTTGCAAAGGTGCTTCTGGGGCGTGTGTCTAGATAGTGAGGATGCCATGGAAGGGCTGAAGAGTAAAGGGCAAGCATCTGTTGTGAAGAGCATGAGACCAATCCCTGTGTGTGCTGAGAGTCTCCATCAGTTTTCTCTATGTTCCCAGACTATTGGTGGGTCACAGCACGAGTCACCACATAGTTTCGAAGGGGTGAGGCCAGAAATGAGAGGTTTAAACACTATTTTTGACTCTGTCCTCATGTTACTTTGTGGCCTTGAGCCTTTACATCCATCCTTAGAACTGAGGGTGTACTCATGCTGGCCACACCAGAGGACATACCAGTGCAGGTAGAGGTGGGTTCTTTAAGGAAAATTGGTGTGCCTTTGTCAGAGACAGGAAAGGGAATGGATAATGGGAAAGCCAACATGCATGCTCACGTGCACCCACACACATGCACACTTATATGCACACAGGCACCCACACACACACACACAATGTTTGTTCAGTGGCTCCTACTTCTGTGACTCTTTCCAACCCTTTGCAAAAGTTGTTCCAAGTAACAGGCCAGTGCACTGTGGTAGGTCTGAGTAGGAACTAGGCCACACACAATACAAGCCTAGGCTTGGGTCTTCTTACCACCTAGGGAGAAGTTCATGTCCAGATACTATTATAGAAGGCACAGGGGTGGCATGGGGAGGTTCATTGACTACTCATGTATTCACACACTGTCAAGTGTTCTTATAGGCTTCTTTGACTGTAAATTTGCTCTGATGAATACTCAGTCATGATGGATGACCCTTATCTGAGGCTATACTGGAGCCTCCAGAACCATGAGCCATTTTGGTGATAGACCTTCCCAGAATTCCCCTTACCTCTAGAGTTGAACTTGTAGAATGCAGAGGTCAGGATAGGCCTCATTATGCTGGTGTAGCAAACATTTCCTAGGTACCATGACTTCAAGCAACAAGAACTGGCTACTGGCCATGTCGTGTATTTATTTCAGGCTGGTTGGTGCTTTTTGCTAATGCCTCCTGTGGCGCCAAGTTCATGCCTGGCTATAGGTCTTGCGGCAGTGGAAAGAGCTTGTGAGACACAGAACGGACCTTAGAGATATAAGTTTGTTATGGAAAGCTAGGTCTAGAAAAGTAGAAGGGGGTCACTCACACGTGGAAGAGTATTCCCTAAAGGTGCACATCTTAAAGACTTGGTCCTCAGAATGGTGATATCAGAGGCAGTGAGACCATTAGGACATGGGCCTAATGGGAAGTTCTTAAGTCACTGAGGACTGTGGGATCCTGGCCTCTCATTCTCTCTTCTGCTTTCTGATTGATGAGGATTGTCTCTGCCTAATATTCACTCATGATGTGTGTGTGACCCTTATCTGAGGTTATGCTAGAGCCTTCAGAACCATGAGCCATTTTGGGGGTAGACCTTTCCAGATTTCCCCTTACCTCTAGAATTCAACTTGAACCTTTCCTATTGGCATTCATTATTAAAAAAGAAATAGTCTGGGACAGGCCCATGGTTGTGAGCTCCTCTGGTCCAATTGCCTACATTACTACTTAGTATGGTCTGACCTGGAAAATCAGCCCCACTGAGAAGGAGCCATTTAGAAGAGGTAAGTAGAATAGTACTTAGTTTAGATCTAAGTGATCACCACCCTGAAATAATTAAGTGCCAAGTGCTTATTAAACAATACATCCACAGAATTCTGACAACTGTTAAGAGCTGTTCCCTCCCCTCCAACAGCGAGCATTCTCAGTAAATACACTTGTAATACTCCACTGGCTTTTAATTAACCCAGCTCGCCTATAAGCCCATTTATCTTCTAAAAAAGAAGGTAGTTCCATGCATGATACTTGTCAATAGATAATTAAAATGTTTCTTTTAGAGAATGAACAGGGAGCAGTGATCGGTGCATTTCAGAACCTGTTTACAAAAATGCTATTTATCGAGGTTTAACACTTGTTACTTGGTGACTGGATAGCCCTGTCTCTTTAATACCAAAATTAAATAAGCACTGCGGACAGAATGTGTAATGGTAGCAAATCTCTCGGGTCATAATTAAGTAGTGCAAGTGACAAACATTCGATTCTTGTTTAGGAAACAAACATCACTATGTGCCTTTCAAAATCAGGCGTCAGGAGGGTGTGTCCTTGCTCTTCCAGGGACAGTCCAGTGGAGTCGCTGCATCAGTGCAGCGATTTCCTGCTATCACAGCACCAGGTTCTTTTCTAGAAACAATCACACAGAGTGTGTTTAGAACCACAGAGTAAAAGACGATTCACCACTACTTTGCTAAGCAGAGACTTCTCAGAACTAGCAGCTACCAGAGACCTGCAGCAGGCAGAGATCTGTTGTCTCCATCCTCAGAGGAGAAGTCTCCCATCCCTAGAGCAGGCAGCCATGGCCAAGGGACTCCTCTCTGCTTCTCTAAGCTGCCTGTCAACCTATCCTGAAGAAGCTTCCCATCTGTACTCTGCTTGCTAGCTCCTCTACCATTGACCCAGTTATAAATTGTATACCCCCAAACTTGCCAAAGTCTTAACCTGGGAGTGTAACCCGATTTAGAATTGAAATAAGATTGGGGTGGGCCCGGATCTAATATAACCCATAATAAAAGAGGGAATTTGGAGATAGAGACAGGCACATACTGTGGGAAGGGGAAAGCTTCGGTGGGCATTGCTCAGAGATGTGAGAGCCAGCCAGCTGCTGAAGCTGGAGTGCAGGAGGGGCAGCATGCCCTCCTAGAGAGCCAGTCTGCCGTACGGCCCAGCCCTTCGCCTCTGGAGACTTGGAACAAAGCATTCTGCTGCTTGAGCCACCTGCCTGCTGTGGAGGCTGGAAGCTCATGGACCCTCATTACGACAGGATGCAAACATCCTGAGAAGGAGACTCTCACACCCTTGTCTTTCTGTTAATCTTTCTTGGGTTTAGTGGGTGCTTGTGAAACTTGGCCCATGAGACTGAGGAACCAAGGAAGATCTTGGTCACTTGAAATGATTGAGTGGATTCACATGGGACCACTGTCTACCAGAGGATGTATCGCTTCTTTTAATTTTCCATTTTTATGTGTCTCTCTGTGTGTTTTTGTTTGTTTGTTTGTTTTTATCATGATCAAAATAGTGGCATTAAGCCTGGTGGGCGTGATCAGAACACAGGAATCTGCAGGAGTACCCCTTCCTAGTAGAACACTAGTTTAGCATGGTCTGCAAAGAAACAACCAGATCAACTCTTAGCAAGGTGTGGTGGTTCATAGCTTGGTGGATTTTGAGTCTTAGGCTAGCTGACTACAAGTGAGACCCTGTTGCAAACAAAGCAAACAACCGTTAAAACCAAGCAGTGCCCGCTATTCCGAAAGAAAGAGGCAGCTTTGGCTGGTAGACAGATCCTTTCGATGCCCATTTAAGAAAAGAAATAAACAATGATGGTTTTAAACTCAGATGAGAAATCTCAGGAACGGTAAACAAGATCCAGCAAATAAAAGATCACAAAGAAAGCTGTCCTTGCACTTGTGCCAAGCCCTACCTAATTTATTATTTATGATATCACCGCATGGCTCATGATTTGTAATGCTCTGACTTCCTCCAGGAAGGTCTTCTTTGTCCTGCCAGGAGGTCTTCTGCCCAGCCTGCCTGTCCACACTGAAGTCTCAGAAAGGAAGGATCAGTGTTCTGCATGGAGAGGATTGCAGTCAGCCTGGGTGGACCTGTACCCTGGCCCCAGAAACAGTCTTTATTCTGAAGCTACTCCATCCTGAGAGTGGCAGGTGAACTATCGGAAGGAGGCAGAAAGACAGCTCTTAGGAGAAATCTACAGAAGCAGGGTGCTGGAGAAGCAGAGATCCAAAGAGCTAGCTGGAAGGGGCAATGAGAGGAGGAGGCTGGAGGCAGAAAGACAGGGCAGAGCCAAGCCCAACTCAGCATCAACAAAGACCAACAAAGTTGTAATTCTGTCATACAGGATACTTTCAGGGTTTGGAGCTTTGCTTATATAGGATTTAATCTGCATTTGAGAAAAATATCTATCTCCTTTACAGTGAGGTTTTGAGACGTTGTGTTATAGATCCCAGAGGGAACTGGGCTCTTCCACCTGGGCAGCCATAGTTAAGGGTCCCTGGCACACCAGCCTTCAGGTTATAAGTGGGTGTTAGCCACTAAATCATGCATGTGCCTCTGTCTCTTCCTCCTGGAGAATGAGAGCAGGGTACCCCGCCCTAACAGATGTTCTCTCTGCCCTGCAACTGCCATGATTCCAAGAAAGGAGAGAAAGAATGCAAGAAAGGGCTCTAGAGGCCTCTCTTCTTCCCCTCCCTGTTACCATAGAATCTCGTTTCCTTGGTTACGGGTGGCCAAGGAAAGGTCACTGGGCAAGTGCAGGATTTTGATGGAGCTCTCTACAGAGATGTCAGTGAGGACCTGGTCTCCTCTTAAAGAATTCTCTCTCTGAGAGGTGGCTCAGGAGTGGGGGTGGGAGAAATAGGGTGGTACATTGGGCAATTCCAATTTAGAAATTTCATCTCCACCGACAGAAATGAGGCTCTTCAAGATGACCCCAAGGTGTCAAGGCCAAAGAGGCCTTACCTGTCTTTCACATGCTGGCAATCTGGAATGGGCAGAATGGCAGTAATGATAGTTAAATAATTTCTGCAATACTACATTTACCTGCATCCCCTGGGGTTGGGTTCCTGGCCCTGGCTCACTATCCCTTGATAGCTGCATCTCCATGGGGGACAAATCTGGTCTCAGCCTTGACCTTTCCCTGGAGCCCATACTAGACCCATGAACTCTCTCCACAATGCTCTGTATTTGCTTGTTTTGTCAGACAAGGTTTCACTATGTAGTTCAGGCAGACCTTAAAGCTTCAATTCTCCTGCCTCTGTTCCTGAGTGCTGAGATTACAGGCGTATGTCACCCTGCTAGGTATTTTGAAAAATGTTTAATAGTTTATGAATACTGTCTTTTAAGGGTTAATCAGTATATCTCCTCAATAAGAGTATCTTGTCTTGTCTTCCCAAGTGTAGTGGCTTCTCTCAAGAACTGTAACAGCTGCACAAACATTGTATCATTTACTATGTTGCTCACTCTCCTAGATTGCTTTTTGTTGCTGTGATAAAACAACAAAACTAACTTGCAGGATGAAAAGGTTTATATTTCCACATCACAGTCCCTCACTGAGGGAAGTAAGGGCAAGAATTCAGATATCTAGGAAGAACACTGCTTGCTAGCTCGGTCCTTCTGGTCTGCTCAGCTATCTTTTTTTAGAGAGCCCAGGTTCATCTGCCTAGGGATGGTCCTGCCCACAGTGGGCTGGACCTTCCTATATCAATTAGCAATTAAGACACTGTCTCACGCATGACCATAGCCCAGTAAGGTCTAAGCAATTCCCCAAATGAGGTTTCCTTTTCTCCTGTGGTTCTGGGCTGTGCCAAGTTGACAGCTGAAGGTGACTATAACACTTACTGATTATGGGATAGTAATCTGTCTTCTGTCTTCTTTACCTTTTACTTTTTTCTTTTTAATAAAGTATTTTTATTTTAGAGAAAGATAGACAATACACTAAGATAGTATTTTAAAAATGGTACAACATACTATACGATGGAAATATTCCCAGTATGAAGAACCTTGCTGCTCTTATCTCCAGCCTCACCCACCATAATTGTACTGTCTAGTCTTTCAGAATCCATGCAAACATGAGCATTTGTCTGTCTCTATCACTGTGGCTCCTTTTGCCTCCATCTTCCTTTCTCTCCCTGGAACACAAATAAGATATGATCCATACTGTTTGCTCATTATTGCTCAAAAATTATCAATCTACTTTGAAGATTCTCTTCATGCCATTGTGTGTAGGGCAGTCTCATCTTAAGCAGTTGTTGTGGTGTAGTCTACTATGTGAGACCCCTTCTCTTCCTCACCTTGGATCTCTATTGACTGTGTGCCCCCAGCCTTAATCACCCTGGATCTCTAAAAGCCTCTGGTCCAGAACAAGCACATACTTTAGAAAGAGTAAAATTTGTCATACACATTAATGAAAATTCTTCCCACCAAGAGAGATTTTACCTAGGGCTTTAGGAATATGAAAAAACCAACTGAGTAAGACATTACTGCACCCCTAAGTGAGATACAGTCTCTTGGCCAAGGGTCTTCATTTAATAGAACTTCTTGGGAAAAAAGAGGAGGGGAAGGATCCACTAACAGCCTGGATGCTGGAGCCAGCCCTACAGAGCATTTCCTTTCTGTGGCTGCATGTGCTCAGCTAGTGTTCTGAAGATTGTCCATTTGAGCCTGGCATGTTTGAGTCTGGGATCTGGATTTGATTATTTTCTCTGTGTTTCGGGAGTGGAGACAATTATGCTCTGGTAGGCAGGCAGTCCTGTGTGGCTTGGGTCTAGACTTACAGCTGCTACACACAACCTGATGCTAGGCTCCTGGAAGATGCTGAGAGAGTCATCCAACCAGTTAGCCTCACACTCAGCTGGGGAGAGGTGGGGGGTGGAAGGGGACGTGTGTACTCATGGAAATGGGAGTACCTTTTTCTCCTTTCTCTCTTTAAAGATAATGGATTGGGATGACCCATAGATTCCTCCACTCCTCCTGGAGTCTTTTCCTGAATGGGGTCTTCAGTCACACAAACCATCACTGCATGCCCATTTTGAAGAAGATTGCATCTAGCAGCTGGAAGAAGGCTGGGCTTGCTGGAGAGGCCATAGAAGAGGGCAAAGTGAGAGCCACAGGAGGACTCCCTGTCACTGCTACTCCTAAGGCAGTTTAGGTCCCCTGCCTCTGAGGGACCCTAAGGGCTTTTTTCCAGTCCCACACTTTCCTTACACCTTTCTCCTCCCTACTGGGGTCAAGGCTAGGCCAAGTTCCATTCTCCATCCATAGGAACACTCTTAAGTAAAAAATTCTCAGAATGTACTGAGAGTCACCTGACCCTCTGGAAAGTACCAGGTAGAGTTCAAATGTGTGCCATGCTTGCTAGCCCATAGATTTAAAGGTCAATATGCTTAGCCAATAAGTTTGAACTGTAACCTTGCTGATGTAACCTGTGCCCCTAAAAAGTATAAAAACTGCTTGTGATAGCCACTGGGGGGGCGGGGGGGGAGGGTCGCCTTCTAGTCACTCGTCTTTAGGGACTAACCCCGATGCTCTGAAAAATATACCTCTTGCTTTTGCATCACTCAGTGCATCTCAAAGTAAGTACCACTGACAGAGGATTGGGGGTCTTACACCTCAACCACCCACCTCAAGGCTTCTCACTTAAGTGCAGAGTTTACCGACTCTGTCAGTGTAGCCAGCCAGCCTTTTCTGGGGGTTCCCTGTCTCCACATCCTGAAAACTGGAATTGTAGGTCTACGATTATATGGCTGTTGGGGTTTGGTCTACTGCTATGTATTGATTGCAATGTTAAATTCTGTACGGGACTAAACCTACAAGTGACTTTTCAAGTTTTTCAAGTTTGTTGTGCAAACCTTGTTCCTTGATTTAAAACTATTGGTTAAATAAAATTGATTACAGCCAATTACTGGAGGGATTAGAGGTAGATGGGTTTTGAGTTACCTGGTTGGGGGTGAAGAAGAGAGGAGCAAGGACAGACCCAGAGGAGAAGGAGGAAGGAGGGGACAGAGGCCATGAGCACATGACCAGGAGAAATAACAAGTATTTTGTGTACACCACTGGTGAGGTAGCTAGGTCAGCAGTTAGAAGAGTAGATTAGGGGTTTGCCCCCCCCCTTAGTAATTGGCAAAGCCAAATAAAATAACCATAGTCTGATCTCATTTATTTGTAAGCTAGTTGGAGATAAGCTTAAAATGGTTGCACTACATATGGGTTCGGGGAATCTGTAACCTGGGCCTCATGTGTGTGCTGGTGCTCTACATATACGCTGGTGCTCCATATGTGTTCTGGCACTCCACATGTGTGCTGGTGCTCTACTCAGGGTTTCTCCTCATCGCTAAATCTCACTTTCCACTGAGACCATCTGAAAGGGCTTTCCTTTCCCCGCGCTCTTCCTCTCCCTTCTCTCCTCTCCATATATTGTAGTGGTTTAAATGGCAAGTATCCTCCATAGTCTCTGACATTTGAATACTTGGTCTCCAGTTAGTGGCATTGTCTGGGGGTGAGGGGGATGTTTCAGCCTTGCTGGAGGAGGGAAATCACTAGAGGTGGGCTTTGAGAGTAAAATAGCCTTACCTACTTCCAGCTTGCTTTCTTTGCTCTGTGATTATTGTTCAAGGTGAGACCTCTCAGCTTCCTGCACCAGCCACCATGACTGCTCCTTGCTGCCATGCAGCCTCCCCATTATGGATTCTAATTTCTCTGGAACCGTGAGCCAAAATAAACTCTCTCTCTAAGAAGTTGCCTTGGTTATGATGTTTTATCACAACAAGAGAGAAATAACTAATATATGCATATAGTGTCTATATATGTATACAAATATGGGTGTATGTCTACATGTATCCATACACATATGTATGTATACAGATATATACGAGATGAATAAAAACATTTCTGAAACACTCACCTTCCATGGGTCTACATAAGCACATGAGACTCTTGCTCTGTAGTTATAATTTTTCTATCTTTGTCATGTCTTGGTATTGTAGGTACACCATCTTCACAGAAAGCCTTGGGAACAGCTACTTCTGCCTCTACTTTCGGGAGTTTGCATGGAATTGGTATAGTTTTGATAATAATTAAGCTGTCTGGGTCTCTTAGTGTGCTCTCTGTTGCTGTGATAAACACCATGACCAAAAGCAATGTAGGGAAGGGGGAAGGGTTTATTTGGCTTACACTTCCCCAAGCACAACCCATCACTGAGAAAAAGTCAGATAAAAAGTCAATCAGGAGCCATAAAGCACACTGCTTGCATGCCCATTCTTAAAGCACCCTGCTTGCATGTCACTCTCTAGCTTGCTCTCATCCTCAGCTTTCTAGCTTTTTTGTACATTTCAGGCCTACCTGCCAAAGGATGGTTCACCCACAGTGTGCTAGGTCTCCCCACATCAAGCATTAACCAGTCGGATGTGGCCACTAACCTATGTGATCTTGGTAATTCCTTGGTTGAAATTCTGTAAGTGACTTTAGGATCTGTCAAGTTAACTATAAGAACTAACCAGTGTACTGAGCTTAGTGAAAGCTTTGTGGGAAAGTTGGGTTTCATTTGTTTGTTCATTTGGGGATTTGGTTTTTGTTTCTGTGTTGTTTTGTTTTTGAGACAAGGTCTCACTCTGTAGTTCAGGCTGGCCTTAAACTTGCTGTGCAAACCAGACAGCCTCAAACTCAACATGATCCCCCTC
Organism: Rhynchomys soricoides; assembly: GCA_019843965.1. NCBI lineage: Eukaryota > Metazoa > Chordata > Mammalia > Rodentia > Muridae > Rhynchomys > Rhynchomys soricoides. Next base: position 1,228,017 of record JADRCH010000063.1, read on the forward strand.
CTTTGGCCTCCCAAGACCTAGGATTACAGTTGTAAGCTACCACAACTGGCTTGTGGAAAAGTTTCATTGTTAAATCCTCATTTTATATTTCTTTTTCCATGAATTCTGAATACTTTGAGATCTTATTTATTTGTGTGTGGGGGGGGCGTGTTTTACCTACATGTGTGCCTATGCATCATGTGCAGGCAGTGCCTCTGGAAGCCAAAAGAAGTTGTCAGATCTTCTGGAACTGGAGTTACAGGTGATTGTGAGCCTCCATGCAGGTGCTGGGAACCAAACTTGGGCCCTCTGACAGAGCAACCAGTGCACTTAACTGCTGAGTCATCTTCTTGGCCCCATGTTTTGAGGATTCTCATCTTTCAAGGAATCTGTGGGATTCCATTGTTAGTTTATTCTTACTTTGTTCTTGGAGAACTTTCACATTATAGCGAAAGCTAATTGCAAATGTATGTCTTCTTGCCTCAGCTTCACAGGTACTTGGACTTAGAGGTGTGTGTTCCCATTCTTAGGCTGTTTCTGTGCTTTTAGATTTACTACACAGTTTCCAATAATATTTTCTTATTTACTTTCTGTAGGATCTATAGTAGTATCTCTTCTGGCATGTTTGATTTGTAGGATTCATATACATTCTGTCTGTCTCTGTCTCTCTCTGTCTCTCTTTGTCTCTCTGTCTCTCTCTGTCTCTTCCTCTCCTCTCTCTGCTTGCACCTCTTCCTCTCTATCTTCGCTAAAGATTTATCAAATTTGTCTTTCAAAACAAGTGACTACTGATAGTTTTGGTGATTTAAGATTTTTCTTCTTTCTTAATATAGACATGAAGAATATGAATTTCCTTCTAAGCCCCGCTTACAACATCATACAAAGTCTGACATTACATTTTCACTATAATTTGCTTCAGATACACTTTCTACTTTCTATTTTGAGTTTTAAATTTTGACTCCTAAACCCTTTAGAGTATACTGTTTAGTTTCCAAATATTTGGGCATTTTCAAAATATTTACTCAGTAATTATTTTAAATTTGTTTTCCTGTGATCACAATGCAAACATGATATTTAAATCCATTTGAATTTTCTGAAGCTTTCCCCCTCATGATCTGACATATGACTGTTTTCTTAAATGTTTTTTGATTTGTTTGTTTTTGTTTGTTTGTTTGTTTTTTGTTTTTTCGAGACAGGGTTTCTCTGTGTAGCCCTGGCTGTCCTGGAACTCCCTCTGTAGACCAGGCTGGCCTTGAACTCAGAAATCCGCCTGCCTCTGCCTCCCAAGGGCTGGGATTAAAGGCGCGAGCCACCACTGCCCTGCATCTTCTTAAATGTTTAAAAGACTGTAACATTGTATTCTAGTTCTATAAATGTCAACCAGTCAAGCTGACTGAGACTATTTTGCAAGTACTTTGTGTCTTTATGGGTTATCTATCTATTAGTCTATTAATTATTGAGAGAGTTAACCTGTAACTGTAGATTTCTCCTCTTGTTTCTGTCAGTTTTTGCCTGGTGTATTTTATTCTCATGCCAGGATCACCTACATATTGGACAGCTATGTATTGGGGGATTGATTGTTATAATCAGGAAGGAATTGATTTTTGAGACACAGTAATAGTATATAGCCCAGACTGGCCTGAAACTCATGATCTTACTGCCTCAGCTACCTGAATGCTGGTTTTATGTGTATATGCCCCTGTGCCAGGAATTAAGGAATATTTTAAGATGATGGGGATGTTCTGCATGTTGGTGGTTGATGACCATGTATACGTGCATGGGTACATTTGCCGGCATGCATAGAACCAGAAGTCCCTGTTAAGCTGTCTTGTGTAAAAGGGGGAACAGGAAGAAGTCTCAAGGCTGGAATATGAGATGAGTCAGAGAGCCAGAGCTGGTATGGACTCTGGGCCAGAATGCAGTGCCAAGTCCCCCAGTGCTGCCACTGGAGAACTACAAAGCTTGTCCAGTGTGACACTGGCATTTTGATTTGGCCAGGCTTATGACTGTGTTTTTGGTGCATCCTTTAGTGATGTGTTGTTGTGTTTCAAACACTCTTCCAGGTCATTCCAGCACCTGCTTCTGGGGGAGGGGGCAGGTGTGTGTGTGTGTGTGTTAGGCTCACTCCTGCATGCTCCTCTGCTACTAGCCAGAGTTTTCACCGTGGTGACTGTGACAGGGTTTCTAAGTCACCAGAGGAAGTAAGGTCAACCCCCACACCCCATCATCAGCTGTCATCGAGCCTGTCTCATGTCCAACACAGTACTAGAGTTTGTGTACTTCTGAGAGTGGGTTTTAGGTCTTTGACACCTCAGAGAGAGCCTGGAATACCAGCAGAGTCAAGACTTTCTTGAAATAAGCAGTCAGTAGTATCAAACAAGACCAAAATCCACTGTCAGATTGGACTATTTACACAGCTAAAGGCCGAAGGATGTCAGGAATCTGATGGCAGAGCAGTTTTGCATTTCTGCAGAGACCTGAATAGAAGAACCTTAAGGCAGAGACTGCTGGGAGGAAATACACACACACACACATGCACACACACACACACTGCTTCCTTAAAGTCTGTGATTCCAGCAGAAATAAGTCCATGGCTTAATATTACTGTCCTGACCTTTAAATGCCTGCAGGTAAACAGCACCAAGCTGCCCAGAGAGAAGTTCTTAGCTGGAACCACACAGTCCCTCAGGACTGGCCCTACAAGTCACAGGACTGACCTGACTTCAGCTTGGTCATCAAGCCTCCTGTAAAGCAAGGTAGCCCCAGTGTTTATTAAACGTGCATCACAGTACAGGGATGACATGGTCTTCAAGAAAGACAATGCACACATAAAGCAACGACCAAGCACATGATTCCAGTTCGCCTCATCCTGCAAGCCTTTGACCAGACCCTCAACTCTCCTATTTGCTCAGGAGCTGTGGAAATTGTAGCAAAAAGCACCATAGGCATGTGCTTTCTCATCTATGAGACAAACAATATCATAATCTTTTTCTTGTATGTGTGAGGTTGATGTAAGGTAGGTAAGCACAGGTTCCAGCAATGGATTGCACCCAAGGTCTGCTGATCTTTCAAAAGCGTGTTTGTAATTAGAACTTGTTGAGCACATTGTCACACTTGCTGATACTGGCAGTAATGCCCATGAGTCTCCCTTTAGGCTCTAGAGCGGACTCTTGAGATGGTAGCCTGTAGACTTTGCTTGGGATTGCTTTTGGGAAGCACATCTGTAAGTAGTTGAATAAGGGCAGCCAGGACGAGAGACGGAGTTAGCGTTGGCCAGCTATCTGGAAATAGGGTGGTCTTTAGAAACATCCTACTTAGAAATAAGAGAGTTAATGGCCTTTTTAGTCCCATACCCACCAGTCATTGGTTGTGGAAAAAGCAAGGTGCTGGGTAAGCAGGTCTCTGGAGCTGAGGATGAATCCTCAGAACTCCAGAAAGGATCCCTTACTTGTCTCTGACTAGTGATTCTCAGTAACCTGGACAAGGTGAATGTGTCCACCCCAATGATGGGACCTCATCAGAGCATCCAGAGAACATAGTGTGTGACATACATTACATCAGGCTATGAGGTTTGGCTTTTTCCTCTTACTAACAGAAGACCTGTTGGGTGACCATTAGTAAATTGTTTTTCTCTTGGGGGCTATAGCTTCACTAAGATAAAATGAAGCCAGTGTTCTTAAGTCACTTCCCAAGTCCAGAGCTATCAGAGAGGTCTTCTTGGAGGAGGGAGAACTGAGCCAGTCCTCAAGGATAGCTAGGATTTAGATAAACAGGGCCAAGGGATGGGAGACGAGGGGTCTAGGTAGAACAGACTGAGAGCTAGGACCATCATTTGAAAATTGTTATGATAGCAATCAGCACCATGCAGACCATAAGGGCCTGTGTGAGCTTCTCTGTCTCCTTGTACATTGTCTTCTCATCCTTCCCCTGTTGAACAAAATTATCTTGTCCCATCATAGTGATACTCAGATATTGACAAGCAAATGAAGATGCCCTTGCCTTTAGGATGACTATAAAAGGGAGAGACACAGCCAAGGAAGGATTACAGAACTCAAGCCTTTAGTAGCTAAATTAGCATCTGAAACTCAGCTTTCCTTTTCTTTCAAAATTTTAATTGGCAGGAATCATATACAGTCATAGGACATAGGATGGGGTGAACTTATATAATAACACACGTATATGTTTATGGGGTACATGTGATTTTCCATACTGTACATTATGGAGTAATTAAATATAACCAGCATGCTCTGCCCCTCTTTTATCAATGAAGACATTTAAAATTTACTCTTGGAGCAATGAGGAGTCAGTCCCTGTAGGGTCCCATGTGAACAGAACATGTCCCAAGAACCCATGGTGCAAGCCTCTTCAAGTCTATTTTCTCCATCTTCTTTGCTTTTATTCCTAGGAGGCCCAAGTAGCCACATACTCCAACAACCATGAATTTGAGGCTGTGGAATAGAACAAAGACTCCAAGACTCCGAAGCTTCAGCTTGTACAGAACCCAGGCAGAAGGCTCACCGGCAGACCTGGCCTGATGTACCTTGTTCCTCTTGAGGACTCAACTTCCCAACCCATGGCTAAGAACCTAGAACTGGTGCATTGTCCTGAGAATAGTCTCTGGCCTGACTCAGCCCACTGAAGTTATCTGGCATAGACTTCCAAAAAAGTTTCAGTCAGCTCCTATTTTAATTGGTTTTTTGTTCAAACTAACACCTCTATTTCTCAAGGAAAGAGGATTTTCTGTAGTCAATATGGCTGTGAGAGTAGAGGGACCATGGATGCTTTGGGTTGTATTTGCTTATGTTGTGTTAAAGGGTTCTAATGTATAGTTTTATAAAGATTGAGCATCCAAATTTTTCTCAAAAAATATCATGGAAGCTATTGTCTACTCATCCCCAAGTAGTTCACTATATAAAGTTTGAAAGATGTGGAAAAAATAAGGGGGAGGGGTGTCACCTATGGAGCCGCAGCCTGGAGGTAAGCTTTTATAAAATGTTGGCTTGTGATTCAGCTTTATCTTCACGGGCAATTGCTGCTCAACTTATGACAGGCCACATCCTGAGGACTCATAGTAAATTTAGAATATTTTGTCTGGATGCTTTGAAGACACCTAGCTTACCAAAAGCCCAGCTTTGCTATGCAGCAATTGTGAAGGTTTTGTTATCTCTGGTGATTTGAGATCGACTGGGAGCTGTGTCTTACTGTCCAGCATCTCCAGAAAGCTGTACTGCATGTTGCTAGCCCAGGAAATGGTCAAAATGCAGAATCTGGAATATGATTTCTATTATATATGTATCACCTTTGTGCAACAGGAATATAAACAGATGGTAAGTAAACTCACTGTCTTGTATACATTTGCTTATATTTTCTTTATTTTCTTGAGACTGAGTCTCAGCATGTAGTACTGGCTAACCTGGAACATACTACATAGGCCAGGCTGGCTGTAAACTCACAAAGATCTGCCTGCTTCTGTTTCTCAAGTGCTGAGATTAAAGTGTGCTCCACCATGCTCAGCCAGATTTGCATTGTAAATAATAACCTCTATGATGTTCCCTGTTACCTCCTAAGGGTTTTCCCATGTCCCGAACTCTCTCTCTAGAAGATGCCTGTGATGGCTTGCAGGCCGCCATACTTGCTTTCCCCAGCCCCCCTGCTGTTAAACAGGTTTAGTGAAGTTCCTTTGTCTTTTTTTTTTTTTAACGTTTTTTTTTTGATTCTTTGTGAATTTCACATCACACTATGCACCCCAATCCCACTCATCTCCTGTCCCTCCATACCTGCCCTCTGCCCTTGCAACACCCATCTCCAAAGAAAACAAAACAACAACAACAATTCACCAGTATATCTTTTGCCCAAACAGCTTTTCTTGCAAATGTTCATTGCAGTGAGTCATTGGTCTGGTTTGAGACCTCTGGTTTTGTTACAGTATCAATACAGGATTCTCTCAGATATCCTGTTATTGGCCTGTGTCATGGAGATCCTGCAACATTGTATCTGCAGGACTGGCCCCTTCACACACATGCTCCAGAAGTTCATAGGTAGGGTAGATGTTGGGGTGGGCCAACTCAAACCCTGGATCTGGTGATAGCAGCACCAGGTGTGTGTGTAGGGGGGTGGGGGATCTCTTTTGTCTTTTTTAGTATTGTGAAAGAAGGTAGAGCCTCAGGCATGCTGAACGAGAGATCTACCACTGAGCCCAGAGAATCAGAGAAGACCTGCACCAGGGGCTATAGGACCATAGTCTACAAAATATGCCTTGGCTCCCTGCAGGACTCCAGACACACATTGCAGGATGAGAGATAGTGTAAGACAAAAACCAGCAACACACACCCACCACTACCACCACCACCACAGCTGTCTCCTGTCCTTGGAGAAAGCAGAAAATTAATGTCGTTGAAGTGATAAGACCCCCACCCTTAAGCTATGGGAAAGAGACAACCAAGTGTTCCCAGCAGTCGAAAAGAGACATAACAACTGTGGCCAGCTTGTAATAACAGGAAAAGAATGCACTGGTCATTGATAACTGGATGAGTAATTCCTTCCCAGGTCAAAAAGGTCCTTTTTCAGATGTACGGTCCCTCCTTACTCTCTGAACAAATGTTATCAGTTTAAAGAATAATATCCCTTTATCCCTTACCCAATCATGTAATGCCAAGGCTCGAACGCCCCAGCTTGTGCATTTCTCCTACATAAACCTTAAGCCTCTAGACCTGACCATTGCATTCCTAACCTGCCATGCAGGAAGGGTTGTGTCCTGGGTTCGAACTAGAATAAAAAGACTCTCATGTGCTTACATCAGAGTTGTGGTCCCTGGTGGTCTCCTGGGGTTCTCACAAACTGGGCATAACAATAGATGGCAGCCCCACAAGTTTCAGAGCAGGGAGAAAGTCATGTAGGTATGAGACAAGGTGAGCAGAGAGACAACCTCCCCGCTATCACTATCACTGCAGTGTCCCTAGTTGGAGAGACTTCAGATGTCTTTTGACTGGCTTTTGGTGTGTTGTTGGGGATAGAGACAGGAATATCCCCCTGTGCTAGTGAGAGGCCCAGGCGGAGGGCAGGGAAGTAACTCAGGAAGAAAGGCAGGCCTGGGAGTTTGGGAAATGACAGGTGTAGCCAGATATCTTCATTCTGCCTTCTTCCGACTGTGGTCCCTAATGGATAGGGTGCCAGCTCTCTGGACCTCTTTTTTAGTAATGTGCAAAGTGGAGATAAATACTTGGCAGTGACAGAGATCCATCTACTGTTGTGTGAGGGATATGTGGGTCCCTCCTGCAGGGACAAAAGCCTTGACTCAAAGTCTCTGTGTACTCCAGGCTTATGTTCTATCATAGCCGCTGAGCCCCTCAGACCCAGTTTCATCCCAGGAGCCAGGTAACAATCAGACCAAGGACCACTGCTTGAATGGGAAATAAGAGGCAAGAAAATAATATTCAGACATAGGGAATCTGAGGTTAGCCCTACCTCTACTTACACAATGGTGAGGCTGCCTGCCCTGGCTAAGAACAACATCTCTCTATACGTCTCTCAACGAGTCATCTAAAGGAAGGGATACATCTGAACAGATAAAATGTGACTGGGTGAACGCCACAGTAACAGGACAAATCTACCAGGAATACACAAAGGAAGCCACTTGCCAGGCAGTAGCAGAAGATGCTGTCTCCTGCAGCAGCTCTTAAAAGGTCAACTCAGTATCCTATTGAAGACTTGAAAGTCCACCAGCTGGGGTGTGGCTCAGGGGTGGTGGAATACTTGCTCAGCATGCATGAGGCCCTGGATTTCATCCCTTGCACCAAAATCAATCAGACAAACAAGTGCTAACAGCAAAAGAAGCAAAACAAAACAAAACAAAACAAAATCTTCCCAAAGAAACAAACAAAAACCCCCGAACAATTGGATGACTGGTATAAGCCTACCACTAGCAATGCTGTGATGTCTACTTCAAAATCTGTAAAGAAGATAAATTGTATGTTAAGTGCTCTTTGCACATAAATGTTCGTGCACACACAACACAAAGTCAGAAAAACAAAAGCAAAGAACCTTTGAGAGATGGTGATTATTATATCTGTATTGTGAGTGCCTGTCTTTCAGAGTCATTACATGGTACACATAAAATACCTGCTGTCCTTTATACATTGATTATGCTTCAATAATGTTCTTTAAAATGACCTCAGTAGAGGCATTGTCTCTCCTCCATGCTTAGGAGAATTCTCAGCCTGAGGGATTCTGGGTAATCCATCCTTACTGTTTTTTCTTCCTCTCACACTGTGCCATATAAACCTTTCTAAGAAGATAATTTCACACCCTTTTTTCTCCATATGGGATGAGGCTTCTTCTATTCCACTAAATGTTGGAAGGTTGCAATAGAATTCCCCGGCAGAGCCTTTAGTAGTTAGCTAATGCTTACTAGAATCAAATATTAAAGGACAGGCCCTACCTTCACATATGGCTGTGGTGCTCAGAGCTGGAGCACCCAAGTTACCTTGTTTCTGGGGTAACCTGGAGCTCCTTTGATCAGGCCTTGGTTTCTCCTGAGCAGGATCAACTGTCTTTTAGCTATTGATGGGCTAATCACCTGGGAAGAGAGAGTCAGAGGCCACCCTGTCTGGAGGCTTGGCTGCCTGAGCTGGGGTGCTGGTCATGAGCTCAGCAATGAGTGCTTTCTGCTTCTGCTAGATTTCTGAAAAGACTCTTGACCCACAAGCAAGGAAGTGCATGTGGGTAAAATCAAACATGTGAATCTAACAGTGAAGGTCTTTAGGACCAAGCTGATATTGGGTCAATACCAGGATCAAGGAATGGCCCAGCCACCACAGCAAACCAGCCAGGCATTTGAGCTCAGCATGAGAAAGAGCTCAGATAGACTATGGCCTGTGGCTAAGGAACCAATTGTTTTGTTTTAGCTTATAGACTGTAACACAAGAAGTGTGTTACTGACAGAGTTAGGACCACCATTAAGGAGTGCTTCACTTTTTTCAACACTTCTTTACCTTCTTCATTCCTACAACACCTCTACAACAGCCCTCTGAGGGTTTCTGTAGGAGCTGGGACCTTGACTTCCAGACCACAAATCACAACAGTTCACACTGTACCTCTATGTCTCCCAGAAACCATTTTTCAAGGGCATTAGGGATTTCCTTCTCAGAGGAGCCTGACTATAGCCATCTGAGAGACACAGCTAAGTCACCATTCCATGTCCATCAAGAACTTAGCTGAGTCACCACTCCATATCCATCAAGAGACTGGCTGAGTGACCATCCCATGTCCATCAAGAGCCTGGCTGAGTCACCATTCCATGTCCATCAAGAG
>JADRCH010000063.1:1243082-1309473 GCA_019843965.1 Rhynchomys soricoides
GTCCTGACTTCCTTTGGTGATGAACAGCAATGTGGAAGTGTAAGCTGAATAAACCCTTTCCTCCCCAACTTGCTTCTTGGTCATGATGTTTGTGCAGGAATAGAAACCCTGGCTAAGACAAATTGGTACTGGGAGTGGGGTATTCCTGTGACAATCTGACCATGTTTTGGGGAGGACTGTGGAAGGACCTTGGAACTTTGGGTTAGAAGAGCCATTTGGTGTTAAGAGCTCTGTGGGATGTTGGAGCTTGGAAGATACTGTTGAGAGTGATGCAGAAGATGGAGGCCTGGCTTGTGAAATTTCAGAGGGAAGATTGAAGACTCTTATCAGGGCCATTGCTATTTTGATTCTGAAGATTCTGTGGTTTTGGTTAGCTGGGACTGAAGAATCAGCTGTGATTAACAAGATACCAGAACTACTAAAGCAAAACCATTGCATTACTGAGACTATTGATGCTGCTTAGCTGGAGCTGAGAAATTAGCAGTGATTAAGAAGAGACCAATATCATTGAGGTGACATCTCCTGGGAAGTGTTTTCTGAGAGCACAGAGGCTGTGTTCCAGAGATAGCCAAGGTTGTACCTTATTCTGTGACTTGTCTTGGTAATGTGTAAGAGTCAGTCAGGTGGTACTGGTTTTGAAAGCATGAAGTGGTCATGAAGAGCATCTGAGGTTTGGCATTGTGAGAGGCCTCGGAATGCCATTGGTGAAGGTGCAGCCTCAGTTGCAATTGATGACCCAGGACTTGAAGGGGTCATGCAAATGAGTTGAGGCTTGGCACCATGAAGAGAGCCTATGTGAGGCTATTGATGGAGTCTAGTTACAGTGGAAGACAGCAAGGTTTTGGAGATGCCAGTACCATGAGATGACCGCCAAGAACAGCAGCAGCAGTGGAGTACAGGCATCTAGAGCCTAGAAGACAAGATATGTGCTACAAAGGGCAGAGCTGGAGAAGTGACTCAAGCCCTTGGAGGAGCCTAGAAGATCATGAGTGGATCCCAGACATTGGACAGTTGTAGTTTGGTTTTGCTTTTGATTGTGACTGTGGCCTGATATTTTTCCCTCTTGAAGAAGGTATTTTAGTGGAGCCCACAGTTAAGAGACTTTGAATTTTTAAAAAGACCTTGAATTGTAAAAGATCTTGGATATTTTAAAGGGATTGAAGTTTTAATATGCAATACTGTGGAACTTTTACAGTTATTTAGATCTTGGGGATGAAAAAGAAAGCAAGGGTCGAGGCTTAATAGTGATGTGTTTGTGTGTCAGATTGACAAGGGGTCAATTGTACTGGCTGGTTTTGTGTCAACTTGACACAAGCTGGAGTTATCACAGAGAAAGGAGTTTCAGTTGAGAAGATGCCTTCATGAGATCCAGCTGTAAGGTATTTTCTCAATTAGTGATCAAGGGGGGAGGGCCCCTTGTGGGTGGTACCATCCCTGGGCTGGTGGTCTTGGGTTCTATAAGAAAACAAGCTGAGCAAGCCAGGAGAAGCAAGCCAGTAAGAAACATCCCTCCATGGCCTCTGCATCAGCTCCTGCTTCCTGACCTGCTTGAGTTCCAGTCCTGACTTCCTTTAGTGATGAACAGCATCGTGGAAGTGTAAGTTGAATAAACCCTTTCCTCCCCAACATGCTTCTTGGTCATGATATTTGTGCAGCAATAGAAACCCTGACTAAGGCAGCAGGTGACTGTTACAGCTTGGACCCCAGATTATTTTTCCATTGCCTGCCTAAATCGTTGATGGCCACTCTCTCTCTCTTCACCCATGTCTGTATTCTTTACTCATCTGTTTGTTTCCTTTAGTTGAGCAAGTTTTGAGCATTTTAAGAGTTGCAGCCCTGTTTTGACTTTGAGATAAAACAACAAATAAGCCACAGAAGTGCCCTCACCCCTCCCCATCCCCCACACCCCCGTGCCTGCTTCTTGGTTCTAGGTGCTTAAGTCCCCATTGGGGAGACAGACCACAGACAAGAATACAAACACCATGGGAACTACATTAGCGAGACAGAGGTAGGTACCTCAATGGTCATCCTCTGCACTATGAATGAGGGAACTGGGTGAGGCAGTTTCAGACAGGAGGGGCAGCACATTTCTGTCATCAGATGTGCCTCAGTGCTACACTTTAGGGCCTGAGCAAGGCACGAGCAATCCTTCAGCCTCCAGGACTCTCAGCCTGCTGAAAGTCCTTCTGATGGCCCTTCCCTAAACACACACACACACACACACACACACACACACCCTCCCTCCAGTCAGCAGGGAGTCCTAAAATGGGGAGAGAGTGAGCAGCCAGATTTAATAAATAGGGAGAAAGGTGAACTTAATTTAAGTCCACTGTACCTGCCCAGGAATGGTTCCAGCTCATCCTCCTTTCTGAAGGACCACTCTCTTACTCTGGAAGGTATCGTCAGTCACCTGCTAACATGATCAGTTGTCAAAAGGTCAGCATACAACTCTCTTTTGTCATCTGTCCAAGTTAGCCTCTGGGGTTCCCAGGCCCCTGTTTTTCACCTTTTGCATTTCTGGCCTCCATTTTGTAACTGTCTCCACTGACCTTCCACTAAGAGCCATTTGTAAGCCTGCTTCATTTTTCCTCCAGGCTCTTGGGACCCAGGAGTTGCTCAGTCGCTGGGGAGAGTTCTCTGGCAGGTGGGGGCTGCTTTTCCTCTTCCCTGGGAACCTTACTCACTTTCCACAAATGCTCCCCAGTCTGGAGGACAACTGGACTGATGTTGCTCATTAATGCTGTCCCTGAGGCTTGAACCTATGAATCAGTGAAGTAAAACCACTTGCTCACCTGCAAAAGCCCAAACTGCACTCAAACCAAGTCAGTTTTCACCCTCTCCTCTCTCCTTAGATTTATGAACCAAGCCAAGGTAATTTTCCATTTTCCCAACATCAGCAGAAGACCCTTAATACCCACCGAGCCAATTTGAACTTGTAATGAACTTGAAAACAGTCTGAAGCTTTTGAACCAGATACTTAAAATAGTGTCTGAAATAAACCCAAACAACTATTATGCTGGGGCAGGCATGATGTTTCCTTGGTCCCACTTCTGGCCTGTCTCCTAGGACTAGACTATGCAGTTGCCAAGGGCTTCCTTGTAAGGCCTTCCAAAAAATGCTTCACCCCCTACATGCTAGACTTGGTGGCAGAAATCTGTCACCTGCTCATCCTATAAAGACATTTGTCAACCTTTCTCACTTGCTAGTGTCCATTAGCCTGGGTTGCAGATCAGAACTATCTGTGCACGCAGGAACCCTTCTGACCAGCAAAGCAATTTGGTTTCCATCATTAACCCCAATGGGCCACTGTGAATCCCTCCAAGGGAAGAGCCAGGTCTAAAATAGGCTGGACTGACTGCTGAGTTCCTGGCTGAGCCCTATTCACCTCTGGTTTTACTCTTTTTCTCAATCCTAATCCCATCTCCCCAGTTATCCCATCTGCCAAGTCCTTCCACTATAGTGAGGGAATTAGTGTCTTGCCATAACAAAACACCTGAGGAAAGAAACCTAAAGAAGAAAAGGTTTGTTTAGAATCAAAAGTTGTCTGGCTCCATCGTGCGGGACCATAGGTAAGGAGTTACTTCATGATGGTGGAAGAATGTGGTGGAGGAGGCTGCCTCTCCCTGCTAGCCAGGAAGCAAACAGAGGAAGACGATCAAGACCCCACCAGTGACCTACTTCCTATAACTAAACGCAACATTCAAATAATCCATTCGGCTATGAACTCATCAGTGGATTAATCAGTTGATGAGATTAGTTTTCTAACAATTTCTCAAGGCACGATCTCAACTAAACATGGCTACATCTGCTTTCAATGTCTTTGGGACATTCATACCCAGCTGTAATAGACAGGAAGGCTTTGTGAGTTCAGAGTCCCATGCTGTTTATCTGCCACCTCTAATGCCTACCAAGTGCTTGGCACACAGTCGATAACAATATCACTGCTGTATAAGTAATTGGAATGAATGAATGAATAATAAGCAAAAAATGAATGTATAAAATCAGAAATTCCTCAGACAAGGAAGAACTTGGGCCAGCTTCTCTCTCCAGTTTACAGGGCTCTACTATAGACACCCAGTTGACTTTGAGAAGCACTAGGCTACTACTTGGGGCCAAATACTGATCCCATTGTATTCTGCTTGATCTTGATAACTTTCTTAGCATGCATGAGCCTCCATTGTGGCATGTATAAAATAGGATAATAAAAACCCCTGGCACATGAAGAAACACTGCAGTGTCTGACACACATTGGCCTCTCAACTGTTAACCACTACTTGTGTTATCAGAAAGGAATGGTGATGTATATGAGTCCGTTTCCTTAGTCACTGAGCTGAGGTTAAACAGCCCTGTTTATCTTCCCAACATCTCTGGCTGTCTCTGGCCCCTGGGCAGAGCTCTCTGCCCAGCTTGTTGACAGAATTAAAGAGTCGCAGTCCATATGGGAAGATTCCTGGCTTGCTTTATTTATTTATTTATTTATTTATTTATTTATTTATTGGTTTTTCAAGACAGGGTTTCTCTGTGTAGCCCTGGCTGTCCTGGAACTCACTCTGTAGATCAGGCTGGCCTCAAACTCAGAAATCCACCTGCCTCTGCCTCCGGAGTGCTGGGATTAAAGGCGTGCACCACCACTGCCCGGCTGGTAAAAGTCCTGTTAACACTTTCGTTTTGGTTGCAGAGTCATAAGCCTTTCTGCAGCTTTTACATCCCCCAACCTTGTTTGCTTTCTCTTGTCTCCCAGAGCCATCTACTTGGCAGAGCTCATAACTCTCTGTGTCTGTGGTTTTTTCCCAGGCACCTAATGTTGTCTGTCTCCTTTCCTGTTTCTTCTTCTTCCCAGGTTGTCCTCTTGATTTGGCAGGAAGAGCGACTGCTTTTCATCTGATGCACTAGCTCAGATAGCCTGCAGGGCTACGGTGAAGCTTCTGAGGCCATGTCTAGGGTCAGTGGGAAACAGCATCATTAATTGATTAGCCATGTCTGCCACTGACCCAGGAGGGAAGGCAGACCTGCAAGTGTAGTCATTTCTACCCTTATTTGGGCAAAGGAACCACTATGACTCATCTTTACAGCTTTACTATAAATCTTAGAGCAAAATCAAACGTAGGCTAAACTACAAAGTTAAATCATCTAATACAGTCTACCACAATTTGGACAGGTGCTAAAAAATGATTTCTTCTCACTCTGTCTCCTAGCCAGAGGGAACATCTATATCCCTCTGTCTTTGGGGAGATGGGAGGCCTTGGCAAAGAATATTCGTCCCTCTTTCTAGAAAGCACAGGCTGCAATAGAAAAACACTTCCAGTGTAATCTTAAATCTCCTAAGAAAACCCAGGGATATGTTTGGCCAGGAGCAAAGCCAGGCAAGGCAAAAGTGAATGGTCGGTTGATGGCTGTCAGCTAAGATCATTCAGGGTGCTGTGCTCGCTCACTTGTTCATGGCCTAGGTAGGATCACTTTCCCTAGTCTCCCTCATCTCCTCACCTGTCGTGAGATAGCCAGGTTAGGGTTCACTTGGAACAAAGGCCTTAGAAGTACCTAGGCCCGGGCATATCCATGTCACATTTAGGAGTCTCTTTCTTGGCCCAAGCTGGAAGCCAAATGAAGCTCTAGAACTAGTACCTTCTGCATTTTCTCACAGATTCCTAGACTCCAGCCCATGCCATGTGCCCATCCCTGACTCTCAAGGCTGTCCTGATTAGAAACCACTCCCCTGCAAAGGAGTACAAGCTCAGCAAAGTCACTGAGGTCACCACCCCTGCATCTGACCACTTCTCCTTCAAACTATTCGATGAGCTCTGCCACCACTGATGGCAGTCTCACTTGTGACTGCAGGTGCAATGCTCTCTGGCATTTTCCAGATCTTGGGCAGGCTTCTTAAGCCTTCTGTACCTTGGTTTACTCATCTACAAGATGACACCAGACTAAGAATGCATTAATTACTTGTACATTGCTGTGACTTAAAACACCCAAGAGGACCACTTAAGGGAGGGGAAATTTGTTTTCCCTCTCAGTTTCAAAGTCTGTGGTGGCACGGCCCTGTACCCTTGATAAGCATCGTGATGGTGGCAGAGGATCTTTGTCATTTCATAACAGACAGGATGCAGAAAGAAAGAAACAATAGATGGAGCCCAGATAAAATATAATCCCTACCAGAGGCCCTGTGACCTCCTCCCTCCGGGCCCCACCTAACATTTCCTCAACCGTCCCAAATTGCAGCACAGCTGGGAACTAATAACACCACCAGCTGGGGACCAAGCCTTCTGGGGCCAATCCATGTTCAAACACCAGCATTCTGCTGAAGTACCTACTCAGCAGAATTCCCTAGGTTAGAAAATCTCACATATCTCAAGCTTTTAGAATAGAGTCTGACACTTGGTAATTGATGAAACTGCCATCGTGACTAGGAGCTCTCGTCTGTCTTGCATTGAAGGCAATGACAAGGGCTGCAATGAGCATAGGAGGAGACAGACATTGAGGAGGATGAGCCCCTTGTCCAAAGCTCCTTCTGGTGGAGGCTAAGCTGGGCCAGCATCCTGTCTTTTCCAAGCAATTGTCTAGGACTGTATAAAGCTACTGTGACTTTTGGTACAAAACTCCATATGACACTGGTGACTGACATTGTTTTGCCTCTTGACTCCCACCCCCCACAAAGGGTCTTATAAATAATCATGAGCCTTGACAGTTTCCAATTTGGACTGGAATATGTAGTTGTATATATAATGTGTGTATATAATGTGTATGTGTGTATATATATATATATATATATATACACACACACACACACACATATATGCATTCTGTATTATTATATATATCATATATTGCAAATCATATTAATATATTGTTAATTACAATTATATACAATTGTATAAATTTATATACAAAATATAAACACATAATTATATATTATATCTATATAATACATATATAGTATTTAGTGTATAGTATATGAAATATATTATATATGTATGTATATGTGTATATATCATGTATATTTGTACATTATATATCTGTTGTTTTTCAATCAAGTGTATACCTTGATGTCACTGCATATGAATGTACATTGTATATCTATTTTTTTCAATCAAGTGTATACCTTGCTGTCACTGCATATGAATGTACATTATATATCTGTTTTTTTCAATCAAGTGTATACCTTGATGTCACTGCATATGAATGAACTGCAGTCACCGGGAAGAACAGGGAAGACATTATATTCTCATACCTATGGCATAGTACTCTCGCTTTTCACAGCTCTGAGACTCTTGCCTTCCCTTGTGGTATTTCTTTGATTTGGATTGGGGAATTGCCCCTCTGCTGCTAGGCAAGAGGATGCGGCCCTTAGTCCCTCCTTTCTGTGCTTCCAAGGACAGGAGCCTCCACAGGGGCTTCTCTTTCCTCAGGAGATAGAGTAGTGTGGAGTGTCTGATCTAGTAGAGTTCTTGGAACAGGAGCTGGGTAACATCTGCTCAGCCTGCTATCCCACCTGGCCTTAAACTCTTGCTCCTCTGTGTCCTCTGGGCTGGCATGATACACTAAAGATGTGCGACACCACACCTAGCTAGTTTCTAAGGTATGGGTATTTGGGTATTTGTTACTGAACAATAAAGCTACCTACTCCAAACCTAGTTTATAGTCATCATTGGGTTCATTCCAGTTGCCTAACCCTGTACACCTCTCTCTCTCTCTCTCTCTCTCTCTTTCTCTCTCTCTCTCTCTTTCTCTCTCTCTCTCAACAACTGTCCTGGACTCAAGCAGAGAAAAGAGGGACTATTATTAATGAGCCTCTGACCATGAAATGCTCAGTGTAATCATATGATTACACTGAGAAGCCCAATCTCTCTAGGTCTGGTCAGCTGTGTATTTCAGGCCTACTCATGAAGAATAACTCCATCTTTGGGGTCATAATGATTGATTCAGAACTGGGTACATGATCAAGGTTGACTCAATAAAATGTTATTGTCAGTTATATATTGGGTTATTTTGAGAAAAGTTAATTATGGTTTCTATCCAGATGACCCAGAGGAAAATAGAAATAAGACTGTAGGAAACTTCTTTTCACCATAGAAGAAAGCCTGCCCGAGTGTGATGACACAGGAGAAAGAGGGGTAACAGGAATGAGGGAAAGAGACCAGATGACAAAGACGATGAATCTCTGCATTGCTTGGGCCAATTGTTGTTGGCCTTGATCACTTGCAACCAGATGGCCTTGATTTACATAGTGTTTCTCTTCCCAGTGATTCATCTGCAAATCAAGCCAATTGTAACTTGTAAAATTGATATCATGTTCTCCAACCTTCAACCTCTATCTTGACTTGGATACCATTGCCACACACACCAGCTCCCACTGATGTCTCTGTAGCCCTGGATGTCCACATAGGGACAAGTTTCCTTTGGGGCTAAGTTTAGCCTTCCAACCTTAACTGCTTCATGACTCACGGAGCTGACCAATAACAGTGCACACATAGCAGCTCTCACCTCCGATACACTATGCATGACTCTGGTGCTGGTTGCCTCTCTGCCATTCTCTCAAACACACCACAGACATGCCCATACTCCCAGGCTTTCTGCACTAAGCCTGTTACAATGATCATTACTCTTAAAAAAAAAATTCCTCTGTTGTTGTTCCTCTTCATTTTTTTTTTAAAAGTCATGGTAGGCAAATAGACATTGGGGCCATGGTGGAGAGGACCATCCACGTTTGTTTGTTGAGTTGAGATTAACAGAGTCCTGCCCAGGGTGTGCTCTCAGAAAGGCCCAGCAGACTGGCTGTTAACCAGCCCTTTTGACAGGAAAGTGGAATTCAGAGGGGTGAAGCAAAGTGTGGCCCTCATAGACCCTGACTCAAAATCGGGGCTCTGGGTCACTGAGCCATCAAGTGACCATGAGAGAGGGTTCTGGGGTCCAATGGGTCCACTCTACCACAGATTATGTCAACTGAGAATAAGCTCTCCATTCTCTGAGCCTCCTAACCACCACCTGCCCACCTTCTTTGGTTCACGCAATGCAAACACTCTATATGGTTGTTCACCATGCTTACTTTAACAGCCTGGATTCTACTGCTAAGAAACTCAGGTGGGTGGAAGGAGAATCAGGACTAACCGAGACCAAGAAGGTGACAACCTAGGTTGTTTGTCCTTCTTTCCTATGTTGAGAATGACCCAGCAACTAGACAAGTGCTCCACCATTGAGTTCCATCCTCAGCCCCAGGATCCTTGCACTGCTGGCCTGAGGGCAAAGCTTGTGGATCTGATGGAATGAAGCCATCAGTGTCATCAGGGAGACAAGGCAGTACTCTATACCAGCTTAGCTGCAGACACCACGTTAGTTAGATCTGCTCTGACAGCAAGACAGTGGAATGTTTTAAGAAATTAGCATGTATGTCTTATAGAAGACAGACATGCTAGAAGTGTATTTCCCACTAAGAGCAGGGGAGTTGCATCTGCCTCTCCCTAGCTTCTCAGGTATCTTGGTATGTCACACCAGCACCTGCAGGCTCTTATCTTCATGTAGTCTTCTCTCTGCAAACAACTCTGAATACAAACCCTTTCCCCTTTCTGTAAAAGATACCAATAAAACTGGAGTAAACCCCACCATAGCAGTTTCATCTTAACTAATTATGTTTACAACATCTGTCTTGCCAAAGAAATCTACATCCTGACATGCTGGAATTTAGGACTTCAGGGTATGAAGTTTGACAGAGGAATAATTCCATTTTCATAATACCTAGACACTTCACTTCTAGGGACCAAGCCTTGTGATCTGCTTGCATGCCCTTTGAAGGTGATCTTTATGAAATGATGTGGCTATAGCATAATTGGGATACTATCAAGTTAAGTATTGTGGTGCACATCTATAATCTGAGGCAATCTAAAAACCAAAGCAAGAGGATCTTGAGTTCAAAGCCAGGGTGGACTACTAGACCTTGTCTTCAAATAACAGGCAATTAGAATGCTATACTGGAAAAGGAAGAAGTATCTTTATACATACCACCATCGAATGATTTCTGTGGCATAGAATAAAGGTTGAAGCATATTTCTAAGGGCAGCCTGGTCCTAACAGAGCAGAACTCTGGCTTAAGTAGAGGCACATAGGTGATCTGAACACACAAAGCAGGAAGAGGAAGCAGCTGTGCCTGAAGCCTAGCTCTTCTTTCCTGGCATCTTCTGATCATTTGGATCTTTTATAACAGTGCTCTCCCATGTGATAATGCTAATTAAAATAAGGATTACCTCTTCTACACCCAAGGTCAGATTGATCACAGCAATGTAGTTAAACCAGAATGTCTCATGTCTCTGGGATGTCTAAGTGGTTCCATAAGAGCATCTAAAAGAACAGAGAGAATGGACTTTTTTTTTTTTTTTCTTTTTTGACTCATGGGATGTCAGGAACCTCCCTCCTCAGAGGCCTGGGGCCATGATATCCAGGAGCTGAGGCTTTGGAGGCAGGGGCTGGTGGTGAGGGCTGGCTAATCCTCACTCTCCTGTGCAGTCTCACATTCTCTGCAGTCCTGCTGCTGAAAGTATCCTACAGGCCCCCTCTGAAACCAGAACCAGGCCAGAGGCCTAAATAAATCTCAGCATGCAGGTCATCATGGACCAGGTAACAGGTCTACAGTTTCTCTAAAGCACTCTCAGGGTAATTGCCCAGAGCTTTGTACCCAATCAGATGTCCTTGAAACTAGCCAGGAAAAAAAAAAAAAAAAAATGGCCAGCCAAGTTGGACTCAAGGCCTGGGACAGGACTCTGCAGGTGGGATAAAGTAGATGGAAAATGGTGGGTGAGGGGACAGAGACATCTAACCCCCTCCTCAGAGAGACTTCTGACATTTTGTATTGAACTTTTAAAACTGGGGTATGTCTTCATCTGACTTTGTTGTTCTTCTGTTTACTTTTTAGAGGTTTTCTCGACGACGTAGCACCACCTGGCCTCAAACTCCAATGCTCCTGTTTCTTCATTCCGAGACCTGGTATGCTGAGCCCCGTGTCAGTGACTTTCTCATTTTAGAATCTATGAACATGTGTATGCACTCGCATCCGGCCTTTGATGCACATTAATTTCTCCGTGTATGTCTATAGTGAAAAATGGAGGAGGCGGAGTGTTTCTGTTTCAGAATAGTTACTGAATGGGGAAGTTGGATAAAAAATTAATTATCTAGAAATTCTGATTCCACGAGATCTATTGCACGTATTCCTTACAAATGACCAGCTCTCATGCCAGGCAGTGGTGGTGTGCACATTTTAAAATCCCAGCACTCAGGAGGCAGAGGCAGGCGAATCTCTGGGTTCGAGGCCAGCCTGATCTAGAGCACTAGTTCCAGGACAGCCAGGGCTACACAGAGAAACCCTGTGTCATAGCCAGGGCTACACGGAGAAACCCTGTGTCAAAAGACAAAACAAAGCAAAATCCAAATGATCAGCTCTCAAAAAGTCCAAGTCCAACAAAACATTCTTAAGTGAACATTGTAAAAATAGCTAGCTAATCGCTGCTTTAGGGTTTGGAAGGTCGTTTGGAAGGACCTTCCAAGTCTCCAGGCTTGTCATAGAAGATAACCATACAAACATCAGTGGATGTGCTGGTTAGTTTTTGTCAACTTGAAATAAACTAGAGTCATCTGAGAAGTGGAAACCTCAGTTGAGAAAATGTCCCCATCAGACTGGCTGGTAGGCAAACCTGTAAGACATTTCTTCATCAGTGATCCATGTGAGCAGGATCTGAGAAATCAGGCTAAGCAAGCCGCTGGGAGCAAGTTAGTAAGCAGTATTCCTTCATGGTCTCTGTACCAGTTCCTGTTTCCAGTTTTCTGCCTGTAGATGATGCACTGACTTTTTTCTCCCAGAATTGCTTCTGGTCAGGATGTTTATCACAGCAATAGAAACCTAACTAGGACAGGAACAACACACAGGGTTTTGGTTAGTAGAATGTTCCGGGAGATTAGACCTGGATAAAAGGAGGTGGCACTTCTACCTGTTTCTTCTAGCTATCTGAAGGCTGTGCACCTTGTAATTAATTGCTCGGCTTAGCTAATGCCTCCTAAATTAATGTAATTACCAGTGTCTCTGAAAATCCACCCTCGTTGCACACGCTGTTATCCAAACACACTGTCGGCAGAGCCGTAGCTAAAGCAGGGCGGTCTGAGAACAGAGTTGGGATTGATTTTAATTAAATTTGTTTCTCATATTACAAAGGTGAGAAAATACCAGTTCTCAGACTCACCAGGTTAAAATAATAGGAAGAGTGTGTGGATGGCAGACTCAGGAAAATAACAGCTAGGAGGTATTTGTTCCAGAGCCTGGCTGGCCCTGCTCAGGTTTTATTACTGCAGCTGGGCTGGCTCTACCACAGGCAGCCGGAGAGCTTGCTGGGCTGCTCATCATGTCTCCTGTCTAGATGCTGCTGGCTTAATTTGCTCTGGGCTGAAGTGTGGCAGGGAAGACAAACATTGCTTCTTGCTTGTCCCCTCCCATCCGGAAATCTTTCATTAAATGTGGAGTTTTGGAATGAAACAAAGGTGAAAGCAAGCATTTTGTTACTTTGAATCTGTTCTGTGCGATCTCTCTCCTGCCCCTCACCTCTCCCCGATTTTAAAGGCTCCTGCTTCCAGAAGAGTGGCCCAGTCTGGTGGTGCTGCAGTTATTCACCTCTTGGGCAGACAGTTCAGAAGGGGACCAGGTGGTTCCTCAGATTGGCTCGAGAGTGTCACACGACACAGTATTTCCTAAGGCTGTTCCAAAGAACATCAATCTGCAAGATGGTCATCGGAAGAACGAAATTCAACGAAGTTTGGCAAACACTGGCTGCATCCCCTGCCCTAGAAATATTCCAGTGTGCCTTAAAGCATGCCAAAGGCTGAGAACTCCTATTCCAAGGAAGCATCGCTCACCCAGGGTACTTTTTTGCAGGGTAAAACCCTGGAGTTGGGGACCAACTAGGAACCGAAGATTTCCCCTTTTGCCACATTTATTCCCAGCCTCTTTACCTGCTCAGTCTTCCCTGAGGCACAGTGGGGATCTGCTCTTAGAGCCAAGGACAGAAAGGGTAAGAAGGGAATGAGAGAATGCGCTCAGCATAGGAAGAAGCAAGAGGTGGGGTTAAGAGACTTTCCAGGGGCGATGGCTTTGGACAGGCTGGGGTCAAGAATAAAGACTCTGGGATCCAATGTGTGAACAGTGGCTGTGAAGTAGTGCTAGGCTCCCGGTGGGACCTCTATGTCACCCCTTCCAAAGCCTGGGGATCATCTCAGAACAGGAGATGGAAGGAATTGATAGAGCCAGAAGTTGGAGAGTGATCATATGAGACAGTGTCTTCTGGATAAGGCCACTGCATTCACAGACTTGCTAAGGCTGTGACCTGCCACAGGGTCACCATGCATGGGGGAGGGGCTCAGGAGGTTCCATCCCTCACCGAGGAACTATGGGTTCTGGTGCTGGGGGAGGAGTGTCTCTTTTTTTTCAGTTGTGTAGCTACTGAGAAATTACCAGTTAATAACCTCCCTCTCATGCTAACGCAAGCAACCATGATTAAACTCAGAGGATCAAAAGATAAAAAATATAAGACATCAGAGTAGGAGGGGGTTGTTGGGAAAATGAAAGATTTCAGTGAGAGAGGAGAGGAACTGTGGAGGGCAATGGGGTGAAATGATCAATTCAGTATACATACACACACACACACACACATATACACACATATATACACATATACACACATATATATAAATATATACAGAGTAGACATATGTATATACAGTATAAACATTATGAAATTACCAAAGAAAACTGACAGCTTCTAGAAAGTTCTCTCACTTTCAGCAACCTGTTTTGCTGACAGTACTCCCTCTGCATACTCCCCTGCCCTTACCCCAGCAGGCATGAGTACTGTTATCTCCTGGTCAGCACACAGTACACTGAGTACTTGGGCCCTGTCCCTCCAGATTATGCCTTTTCTGTGACCCGAGGTTACTGCTCTGGGGATACAATTGTCACTGCAGTGAAAAAGTCCAACCCCAGAGGTTACCAGCCTGGGTGAGCCGACTTTGTCATAAAGGTGGAAGGTCACCAATCTTTCCTGTGATTCTGGTCGAAGCTCTTTCCTGGGCTTCTAGCCTGGAGGGATTTGTGCATGTAAGCAAGTGGACAGGGTCTGAGGGTGGTGCTCAGAAGCAGAATACTTGCCTTCCATCCCAATCACCACAGAATAAACAAACACATGCATTTCATACGTACAAGATTAAGGGCAATGAGAAGTGCAAATGTAAGATTCAATCAGGCATAATGGTGTAGGAATATGATCCCAGCACTGGGAAGCTGAGACAGGAGAATCATAAGTGTGAGCCAGCATGGCCCAGATAAGCCAGATTCTATTGAAAATAAAGGTGGCTGGAGGGGGAGGGGCTGACTGGAAAACATGAGAGGTCTGTGGTTTCCCAAAGCTTCTCCGTGCCCTTCTCACATCAGTCCTTCTGGGAGGAGGGGCTGGGTCATAGGCCAGTCACCATCTTAACAAATATCATAAATTTGGAAAATAATTTTAATCTTAAAAAACATCTTAATATAGCCAAGAATTATCTTCCAAGGGCTAAGCAGAGAAGCATCTTTATAGACACTGAGCCCAACCCCCATAATGCTCGGCTTCCCCTCTCACCTCCAGTTTTCACACAGTCAGTATCATTTCCTCATTACAGAGGCAGTGTACAGTTTGGAAGGACAGAGGCCCTGGCCCAGACCCTCAGTCCTGGAGATACCCTGTTTCTGGGTCCATGGGATGCAGATTCTCTGAGGATTAATGTGACAGATTTGACCCCCTGGACACCTGAGAAGCTCTGCCTCCATTGATGTTCAAAGCACTTTTGTTTAACAGTTGCTAATCAATACTTCCAGGCTCTAAGTATCCCCAAGAGATTTCCCCTAAATAGAACCTTCTAGGGGAAGGATTGTGGGATGGATAGGTTGCTCTATCCTACAGCCTACATTGCCTCTGGAGAATTTTCTAGTGAGTTCCAGTAACCACAGAGAAGTCTGGTGTCCGTGCCCTGATTGGGGCTTCCACATTGCTGGATAGTTGCTGGTCCATTTAGTCCTCTTTCAAGAACTAGACCTGAGCTATAGAGACTGAAGTCAGGACAGAAGGGAGTGCTGAGGCACAGGACCACTTCGAGAAGGTGAGAGGCCTGCAGATGTAAGGGAAGATCAGAGGCAATGGCAGCTGAGGTAGCAGGAAGAAAGAGTGAACAGGTGAGTCATGTAACTACGGGCTTTCCCACCTGGGCCTGAGTTCCCAAAATAACAACTCTGAGACTTACTATTTATGAATAAATGCCTAGGACATAAGCTTTGATTCATTTGTGCTAGCTCATAACTCAATTATCCTGTTTAAACTAGTCTAAATTCTGCCATGTGGCTGGTTACCTTCTCCTTAGTTTCATAAATCTTTCTCTTCAGAGTCCAGGGCAAATCCTTCCCAAGCCTGACACTATCCCAGAATCCTCTCTTCCTACCGGAATGCCTACCTCCTATTTCTCGCCGAATCTAATAGGCCAACAGCTTTTTTATTGACAGGTGCTACTTCCATACAGTACCCAAGAGATTATCTCTACAGAGTCAACCTGCTGGAGATACCTGGGGCTGGCATTGGAGAAAAAAGAGGAACACATATAGTTGCCCCTGCCAGCCTCTGTCTGATTTGGGGCCTGGAGCCGGATGGTCAGCTTTGTCTCCTCTGCCCTGTGCTCTAACTCTGATCTCATGTGACCTGGCAGACAAATTGTTGGTGATGCCTCTGGCTCTGGAAGCCCAGACTCAGGTGCACATACTTTCACCATTCTCTGTCCCTAATGGCTTCAGCTCATTAAGTGAACCATCCACCAGAATCATTCTCCAGAGCCTTCTCTGCCCAATCATCCTCAGAAAGGACCCGGCCTGACACTCAGCATGCCCCTCTTTCTGTCACTTGCTCATCTTTGCTTCCCACTTTCTCATCTTCTCTTCTTTGTCTCGGTCTTTCTTAGTCTCTCAAATGAGACTTCAGAACTGCCCAGATTGGGACAAGGAAGCAATACACACCTCAAAAAGGCTGTCTGACAGTGCTGTGGGAGGATTCTGCAAGAGAGAGAGAGAGAGAGAGAGAGAGAGAGAGAGAGAGAGAGAGAGAAGAAGAAGAAGAAGAAGAAGAAGAAGAAGAAGAAGAAGAAGAAGAAGGAAGAAGGAAGAAGGAGGAGGAGGAGCAGGAGGAGGAGGAGGAGGAGGAGGAGGAGGAAGAAGAAGAAGAAGAAGAAGAAGAAGAAGAAGAAGAAGAAGAAGAAGAAGAAGAAGAAGAAGAGAATTATCTCTACTTTTACTGGAAGAACAGCAAACTTTTGATTGTTCTCCTGCTCTGGGGACATTTCAGTCCCACAGCACTGCCACTGTGTCCTAGCCCCACTTCCAGGGGAAAAGGGTCCTGGCAGGTGTGAGACTACAGACAAGCACCCAGAAGGGAGCTCCCAATGACTCCGCATGTGTGAACTCTGGGGCAGACCTACCGGTGTTCACCGTCTCCTGGTCTCAAAGACCAGGCAGATTCAATACCCAGCCACCATACAGTAAGCCACAATTCCTGGGGAGCTATCCAGGAAACCTCCTGCAACTTAATTGGTTGACTTTGAATCATGTATGATTTAGGAATATCTGGCTGACAACGACAGAAATTACATAAATTGTAGAAATTGTTGTGGTAAGGTTGTGGGATTGCTCACAGGAATTGCTTCTCCTGAAAGTTGGAGGAGGCAAAACCTGGTTGCTCTGCTGTGTTCGTCAGATGTGTACAACAGATGTGACTGTTGTAACCCTCGGGGCCCTGCTTTCACAAGACAAGAGATGCCAGCGGCCATTTGCCAGAATCATCATGAGCATCATTCCCACCCGATCACAGGGCGTGAGGAAAGAGGTGGTATATTAAGGCAGACAGAAGTCTGCTCCACAGGGAGGAGAGACACAGGGAAGGCCTGAGACATGAAAGAAAAAAAAAAACACGGACGGAAGGGAGGGACTCAGGTGAGGAAAGAAGAGCAGAGAAGGAGAATGGTGGAGGTATAAAAAAAGGAGACAGCAACATGGAAGAAAAGCCGTAAAAAGGAAGGACACAGCCCGGCAGTGGTGGCGCACGCCCTTAATCCCAGCACTCAGGAGGCAGAGGCAGGCAGATTTCTGAGTTCGAGGCCAGCCTGGTCTACAGAGTGAGTTCCAGGACAGCCAGGGCTACACAGAGAAACCCTGTCTTGAAAAACTGGAAAAAAAAAAGGAAGGACACAGACAAGGGAGCACTGTGAAGGGAGCACACATCGACGAGGCGGCCTGTGAAAGAGAAGGCGTAGGACACAACAGGCACACTGGAACTAGAGCACACAGAAGGGAGGACACAGGAAAGGGAAAGGGTAGGAACATCAAAGGGAAGTTACACTGTAGGGAAGACCCAGGTAAGAAGGAAGCATAGAAGGAATGACGTGTGCAAAGGAGAACATGGAGGCAGCAACACGGACATTCCATATCTGTACTAGGTGCTTTTCTGTTGCTGAGATGAAATAGGATGATCAAAAGCCACTCAAAGAATAAAGGCTTTAATGTTTACAGTCCCAGAGACTCACAGGGAAGATGTGGCAAGTCAGCAGGAGCAGGAAGCTGAGAGATCGAATTTTTCCCTTCATGCAGGAAGCAGTGAGAGAGCAGGAAGCAGGACAAGGCTATAAGCCCTCAGAGCCTGACCCCTGATGTACTTCCTTCAGTAAGGCTGTGCTTCATAAGGGTTCCATAATCTCCCAGAATAGCACCACTAACTGGGACCAGGGGCAAGTACAAGAGCTCATGGGGATCTTTGGGTCCGGATGCTTGGTGCTGTATTTCTCTCCCCAAACCATTGGACCAGTGGTCCTACTATGCATCTCGGGATTCTCTGCCATCATTCATTCATTTTTTTTCACTCATTCAGCAGAATATACCATGTCCTGTGGTGGTACAGATCTGGAATCTCAGTGTTTGGGATATAGTGTCAGGGAAACAGTGAGCTTGGGACCAGTCTGTGTTACCTAGTAACAATCATGGTCAAAACAAAGAAAACAAACAGCAATCATAAAGACAAATGCAAAAGAACACATCCAGAACCTGCTCAGGGTAACACAGTGGGTAAGAGCTTAGCTTTGTGTCCTTTGTTGTCTCTTCCAGTCCCTGGCTTGAAACTTCCTCACCTTACTTCAGTCTGTCTGGAAACGGTACTAGGTCTGCATTCTGTGGGAAGGGTAGGAAGTGATGGGGAAAGCATGGCTTTCTGTACAGTAAATGCTACATAGTCCAGTGTAGCCACCACCTGGGTGTGAGTCTGTCTTCTAAAGGGGACCAGTCATCTGGGTGCAGAGATAAGAGAGAAAAGACCTGGTGTCTGAGGCCCTGAGGAGGACATCTCAGGGTGATATTAGGGTCTAGTAATAAGGGCCACCACACACCTAAGTAGAGATGGAGACATATGGTCAGGAGTGAAGAATGGGTTAGCAGGACAGGTTAAAGGTGACCCAGCTCTAGCTGAGCCACACCTTCCAGGAGCTGAGTGACCTTCAGTCTCCAGCAGGGTCTGGCTCCTGGTCACATCTAGTTTGAAGATTCCCAGCTTTGAGTCTGATAAATTCCTTGAACTCCAGATTGTGTTGGGTTTACAGTTCCTTTTTATGCCAAAGCCAAGGGAAGCAAGCCAATTGTCTGCCATAGAAGTTGGAGGAGATTTATTGTTGTAACCAGCATGGCACTCACTGCAAGAGAAGCATCAAGCTTGCCTGTGAGATGTGGTAGGCTCACTGGGCCCATCAGTCAAATCTAAATCCAAGCTTTTGTGGCAGTCACTGGGGTGGACAGGCTTCCCACCTTTGGTGTGGAGTCCCAAAGGAGAGCAGGGACTTGTTCTCAGGGGGTAGTCTGTGCTGTTAGATTTACAGACCCAGGCTCAAATTTCACATTGCAATCTGTTAGAATCAGCAAGGTCATTCTGTATTGGAAGGCTGTCATTCAAAATGACTCTGGCCAGCCCCAAGGTACAGATGGAGATAACTGGCCTCATACTCATGGCAGAAACCACTAATTATAATTTTAAGATCTAGCAGAAGGATATAGGGTTGCTCACAGAAGGGACCTGACCACTAGCTTCAGGAAAACAATCCCAGACCAGTTTTGGTGGGCACAAAAACATGGGGCATTCCTGCCTCACGTTTCCCAGTAATACAAAGTCAACAGTAGCAATCCATTTGGACCATAGGATGGCAAGGACACAGGACATACTCTTGACATCAGTGCTAATGCACAGGTCACATGGATTAAGAGCTATAGAGAGTCAGGGAGCTCTTCTCTGTGTCTTCAGCCCAGTCAGTCTCTATCTTCCTTGGCCATGAATCAGGGCTATCTCCTAATGCACAGAAGCAGTGACCATGGCTAAGCAGTTCATGCATCCAGAGGGGAGGATGACAGGCTTTCAAATGATGGCTGGATCTGTGCTGGATGTTAAAAATATAAGCGACAGAAAAGCACAGGCATCTGTGAACATCTGGAAACAATACTGTTCTCCTAGGTTATGGTCTCAAAGGTGTGACAGGAAATCTTCAGGGAACTTCCCAAGCTTCACAGTTGTGCAGGAAAGATGACTTCAGCTCCCCAGGTAGACAAGTTATATCTGATGTCACAAATTCTCACCCAGCCAGTCCTCACTGCCCTGGACCTGAAGCACGAGTTCTTTGAGATACAGACCATGTTTTCTACACCCGGCCTGTGTACTCCTCAGTGTTTTGCAGAGGCACAGGAGTACTCACTCAGCAAACCCCCATGGAATGGGCTGGCAAGGCTCAGCAGGGACAAACTGTGATCAGAGCCACCACACATTAAACAAGAGACATACCAGCATCTAAGAGAGACGAATGGCTGTCACAGGTTTCACAAATAACCTACAGGGCTGTGGTGAACTGGAGGGTACCTGCTTCTCTTCTCCAGTCATGTCTAGATACAGCTCTTGGTTACCATATAAAGAGTGTAAACCCAGAGGCATGAGAGCTTCTGTTTTTCACAAAGCCTGGGGTCTCCCTAGTCTGTAAATAGATAGCTAGTCCAGATATCACAAGACTAGACTAAGCAGAGTTCTCAGAATGCATGTTTGGAGTGAGAACCTCTCTTGGCAGATCCCAGACTATTTCTCTGGCTTCTTATGAGTAGGGAGAGAGACCCAGGTGTGAGTACAGCTTGCCCAAAGATACAGCTAGAAACCAGAGTTGCTTGGATGGGAGGGGAATGTCTCAGTGCCTTCTGACCACCCTTCCTTCTCTCCAGTGGATCCTGGAGCTTCATTACTGAGTCATCAGAATGCTACGAGAAGGGTAGGCCATGACACCTGATCAGTTACACAGAGAGGCTGCCACCATGTCCTCAGCATCCTCACCACTCATCTCCCCACATTCAGAGCCTTGGCACTGACCCACAGAACAAGAAACGGCAGCTGAGGAGTTGCAGATACAAGGTCCTTCCCAGGCTAATCCCTGCCACCCTGGCCTTGACAGCTCAAACACAGACAGCCCTGCAAGCCTGTTAGCTTTCTGTAGAGAGGAAAGATGAACAGGGAGAAGAGATGAGGACATCCCAGGTCTCCCTCCTCCCCTCAGTGGAGCTGTTACCCGAGGCCTGGGGATGATTTGTTTGCCCACAAATCCAAATAAGATGACAAGCAAATCATCAGACTGGCTGAGAACGACTTGTTAATTAGGAAATAAAATCAGGGCCCCGGACACACAGAGCTGTTTGGGAGTTTGTGGGAGTTTGCTTTATTGAGTGGGTGGCTCTTGCCATCTTGGTAATACAGCTGATAAACAAAGTGCAGGAGCTCATTTGGCTTCAGCCCAGACTGAGGACCAGAGGGAATGAGAGTGCCAGTTCTGGAGAAGGCAGAGTGGCTCCTGTCTGCAAGCTAGGACTCGTTTTCTCGGCCAGAGCTAACCTTTTAGCCCAGGCTACCACTGGGTACTGCAGCTATGTGCTCCCTTCCCAGTGCCCCCTTCTCTGTCTATGGCTCAGCTTCGAACCCATTTGTAGATAGGCTCTTCGGGGAAGCAGAGATAACTGGAATCCTCTCAAAACAACATCCACCTCCAGTTAGGCATACATGTTGTGCTTGAACCTGAAGTGTCTGCCACAGGCTCCTGTTTGAACACTGGTCCCAGGCTTTGGGGCCTTTAAGAAGGTGTGAGATGTGGCTGGTGGACAGGTGTCACTAGGTAGCCTTTGGTCCCCGTAGCCCTCTGCTCTCTAACGGATCACGATAAGAACAGAATGGGCTCTACCACACACTCCTTCCTCCACTTGGATAGAACTTGGATGTTTTGTCATGCCCTAAAATCCTGTGAGACCCTGAGCCAAAATAAATCCTAAGCTGTTTTTGTCAGCTCATTGGTCACAGTTAAACAGTTACGACCTAAGACAGAGTGAATTTAACCAAAATAAAAGCTGTAACAAATAAGAAAACTGCAAAAGGTGAGATACTATGAAAGTCATAAAAATTAGCATAACGTTCGAGTTGGTGTTAGCACATCTTTAAAGTATTTCCTGGCTGTCCCCATGCTTGGTTGGGCTTCATACATTTAGTTGGTGGCCTCTTTCCAGGACAATGCTCATATGATGCCAGTTTCCTTCAGAGAAGATAGAAAGAGCTCCTTGGTAAGGTTCAGGGAAAATTCTGATTGCAGACAAAGTGGGATGTACTGATTATAAAATGACATAGTCCAGAACTTTTAAAGTCCACACTGCTTTGGCTGCAAGAAACAGAGTCCTGCTTCCAGAGAAAAAGAAAGACAGGCTGAGGCCCCGGGATGCAGAGTAGTGTGGTGGCCAGGGATTTGCCAGCCAAATCTAGAAGCAAGAGCTATGATATCACAAAGAATCAAGCAATGGTCCTCTCCTTCTCTCCCTCCCTCTGTCCCTCCTTCCCTCTCTCCCTCCCTCCCCCTCTCCCCTCTTTATTAGCTTCTCCTCCCCACTCCCAACCTTGAGCTGCCTGCAGAGCAAACCCTCAGATTGTGAGTGTGTGGGGGAAAGTCTCTGCCTTCCACCTACCCCCACCAGAACCTAATGGCTGAGCTCTGGGCCACCCAGCTTGTGTATGCCAGTGTGGCTGCATCTATCTGTTTTGCTGGGGATATCACAAAGACCAAAGTGAAGCACAGAGGGGGAAAAGCTGCTGGAGACTTGCCTGAGACACGAGGCTAATAAAGTTGATTAGCCTGTCAAGTCTCTCCTGTTTCATTACTGACAGCTTGTGCCTTCATTTTGATTTATCATCAACACACCCACCTGAGTCAGGAGTGAAGATTAGCCCAAATTAAAGCTCTGGTGACTAGAGAGAGCTGAGGCCTGACAGCCAGGAGGAGAGGATTAGAGGCAGGCTGGGGGTGGAGCAGCAACGGGGAGGGTGGAAGGTGACAGGACCGGTGTGCCCAGGGAGCAGGAGATGCAATCCTGAGGACAGACTTTCCTCTTTTCATCCAGGAAGGAGAGAGAATGTCTGGGTTTTTTTGTTTATTTGTTTGTTTGTTTTGATTTTTTTTGTTGTTTTCTAGTCAGGTAAGAGAGTCCATCAATAATGCTTGTGGGTATTGTGTGTGGCTTTGAGAGCCTCAGGGGGGTAATAAATCTTAACCAAGGGCCACTTCTCATCAGATCCTTGGCAATGTGAGATAATTTGTCTCAGATAGAAAGTAACCTCTGCCCTCCTTGCCCTCCCCTGAGATGGTTAGGGCTAGCTAGGGGCTAGCAAGCAGTGAAGCCCTTGAAGGGCACTTTGCAATCTTGCTGCAGACTCCAAGGCACCGTTAAAAGCTGCTGGCTGCCCTCAGTCCCCAGATTTACCCCTTAGTGGCAAAGTTTGACAGTCCCCACACCTTCTGGCTTCCCCTGAGTGCAACTGTAAAGACCTACCTAAACAAGATCTGCCTGTAGTGAGGAGCGCCATGCCACCAGAGGACCTCAAGTCTACTTTGGAAAAAGCATGGAGGAGGTATGAGATATGACTCTTTAAGCCATTTCCTCAAGTTAGCACCAGGAACAGCCGACTGAGTGTCCCCTTACTAACCTAGGAGTGTGCATGCCTACTGGGATGACATTTAGCTGAAAACTGAATTTAGATGTTTCTAGCACATGCCAAAGAACCAGAACCCACCAGCCTGACCTGCATGGCAGGTAACCTTGACACTGGTTCACATTACTGTGTGACTCAGCACTGACCCAGGTCTTGTAGGGTGCTGCAGACACTTGGGAATGCTGACCAAGTGAGCCCTGTCCAGGTGGAAGACAGGTTCTTACACACTGTGGAAGACCACAGTTTTTGGAAGTGGCTCTCAAGAACTTAAGACTACAACCGAGTTCTTGGATGTTCTACTAAATGTCTTCCTGATATTTCTGCCAGGGTCTTCAACATTCAACATCCAGCAAAGGGCTCAATTCCTTTCCTACCTTCCTTTCCTCAAGGTTGGGCAAGGCTTCCACCTCCGAGTGGAAACCCAGGAGCCATCTTTGAATGTTTCTCTCCCTTTCCTGACACAGCATCTGGTCCCATTGACTCTCTCTTCTGAAGGTACCCTAGATCCATGCACTTTCTGAAGCTCTCTGCCCCCCCCCCTTCAGTTGTTAGTCATCTTGCCTGGGCTACAACATGGCTTTCTGAGCATCTTCTCAGCTACTACACAGCCAAAGCACCCAACCCTGACAGTCTGTCATGTGTGTAGTGGCCAGAACAATCTTCAAGACACAAATCAGCACCTGCTTCTACCAACGTCTTATTTCAAAGCTATGAATTTCTGCAGCTCACTCACCAAGATTAATTCTCCATCCATTTCATATCATACTCGCTGCCCTCTGACCCTACTGTCTTCTCTATTCTTTTAACCAAATTTGCTTCACCTACAGGTCTTAATATTTGCAATTTCCTCTGCTTTGAAAGGGTCCCCTCCCATCCCCTCACAACCCCTTAAAATCTCTACATAACGGAGCTGTCCCTTTTTTTGCTTAAATGCAATGTTAATCTCTAGAAGCCCTTTAGAAACTTCTTCTGTAGCTCTTTTATTGTGTGATATTATGTTTATTTGCTCCTTTTTTTGCTTCCTCTTACCAGAATAGAAGCTGAATCCCCCAATATCCAGGACAGTGCTGAGCATATAGTTGATATTCAGAATATTTAGCAAGGGAATATAGCCTGTTGCTCCTTTCAGAACACTGATAGGAAAACTTCCTGGACACATTTCTCTTAAAAAGAAGCTGGGGCTTTTGCCTTAAGCTGAACTTGAAGACCCAGGCAGCTGCAGAATCCTGGGACTGGCGAGGGCCACACATGCCATGGCTTCTGCCAGAGCAAGGCCCCAACCTGCTGAACTGTGTCTCTGGATCCTTATCCTTGCCAGACTTTTCCATTTTACACACACACACACACACACACACACTCTATTTGCCACCCACCTTCTGCAATGAGCCTTTGTGTTGGAGTCCCAAACTATACTGCAGTTTGGGAGCTGGTTTGCCTGGCTGCAAAGCTAGACCAGATTTGAAAAACTCAGATTGCAAAACCAGCCAGGAAGTTGAGTTTTCATCAGAGAAGATGAAACTCATTGTATTGATTGGGCTGAGGTAGGAGGGGCGAGGGAGAGAGGAAAACAGCCAGGAGCTCCCATTTCTATATGATTATAATCAACTCAGGTTTAGCTTCTGCTTCATTACGCTGGGGAAAGCAGAACGAGCGGACGTGCCCTGCCCCCACCATCTACCACACCTGCAGGTAATAGTGTTAGCTTTGCACAGTTTTTTTTTTTTTTTAAAAAAAAAAAACTCTTTTCCTTATTAAACTTGCACTGGGCGAATCTCCATTGGCCTATTGATTCGAGTATTAGGCTATGTATCAAACATATGAAAATACAAATTGTTGTTTCAGAGAGAAATGACTATCTTATATTGTTTCTGTCTCCAGGGCTCTGAATATTCCCTGGGGTTCCCAGGCTGAATAGAATCAGAACCAGAGCCTCTTCTGGGCAGAGGTGGAGTAGTCTCTCTGGGTAGATTTGAAGCCACCTCCTGCTGCTGCTGCCAGGGAGCCAGTAACAGGATAGAAATTTTCCATTTACTTTTAAAAAAACAATACTTATACTTTAAAAAAAAATTCTATAAAGAGGAACCCACATAAAAGTGATCCTGGATACGCTGACTCAGCATTTCGACCTTGAAACAGGCTTCCGAGTGGAATCCCTCTTTGGGTTAACTAACCATGGCTGGTTGGTATCAAATCAGCAAGCACGTCACTTATTATTATCAGTCATAGAGGCTACAGCTCAAGGTTAAGTGGGATGAGAGCAATCTCAGACAAGTTATTTATGTGTGTACCAAAACCTTGCTCAATACCAGGTGATACCAGGCATTGAGGTTACGGTTGTGCTGAGCTATGGCTGTCCAGAATGGTAGTGACAACTTTGAGGAGCAAGCTCAGTCAGGGGACTTGGGATCATTGTTTTCCTGGGCTTGGAAGTTCTGGACAGAAAGAGGAAATGGTAGGTTGCCCACTTCAGTAAGCTGAGATCTCCCAGGCTCCAGGATCAAGTTGTAGACATAGCCACAAGGCCAATGTCATATGCTTAATGCACCCCAGATCTTGGCTTCCTCAGAATTTGGGCAGATTTCTTGTTCTATGAGTCTGAGTGGTTAGAACATCAGGCTGAGTCTGCCTATTCATGCCTATTGACTTCCAGCTCTGAGAAGTTCCACCACCTCTCCATCAAGATCCCCCTCACCCTTGACTTCCTCAAGAAAGCTTACAAGCAACTCTAGATAAGCTCTCTGCCCAGATTCCCATCAAATTTTGAGTTTTGGTCTCCTCCATGGCTCTTCTGGCATCTTTGCTTTAGCATTGGTGAACAATAGCAATACTGATTGGTGATGGTAACAGTACAGGGGCCATTTACCAACCATGCACTCTATGTAAGGAGTTTTACGTGTGTTACCCGACTCAGTCCTCTTTCTGCCATAGGTAAGCATTCTTGTTATTCTTACTTTGTGAGAGGGAAAGTGAAGTACAAAGGCCATAGAAGTTAGGTTGTCTGCTCAAGAAAACCAGTTGCTGCCCCTCTGGCTCCTGAATGTTCAAATGTTGGTCAAGCAGAGATTTTGAACACAGACATTCTGGTTCCATAAATGTGCTTTAACTTCATTATGTTACATCTGTTCTTCATGCTCATCAGCCTGGCTTCCTAGAGGAATGACCTTGGTCATGCCCTCCTTCCCCACAGTGCCTAAGATTTCTGTTATTGTCTTTTATTTGTGGAAGGGTCTTACTATTTAGTCCAGGCTGGCCTTTATCTTGTGACTGTTTTACTTCAGCCTTCTAATTATAGGGTTATAGGTATGCATACTGCACCTGAATACTTAGGAGGACTTTGGCAAGCTGCCCCTGAACTTTCCAGAGTGGTAGCTCATACCCTGAGATAGAGATGGAGCTGTTTACATCAAACCTTCTCTCTGCCCAGCTCATCTTTCCCTGCATTGAGACTAATAGCTCATGTAAACAATATTAATCTTTTAGAAGAGGCAGCTGCCTCAGCAGAGGGACTGCAAAGATCTCAGCTCAGGATCTGTGTGTACAGGAGAGCAGGCTGCTGCATCGTGGCCCAGCATGGCCCTTCTGCAGACTTTACTCCATTTATCATCCATGGGATTAAGGTTTGTCTCTGTTAGAAACATGTTGTTTTTAGTACAGGGTCTTGGGGAAGGAACTTGATGCTTTTACTGGGGCTAATCAGTCAGGGTTACAAGTTCAGGATGACAGCATAAGGTTACAGGCCTACTTCCTAAAGGGCTAAAACATGGGTGAGGGACAGAAATTCAACCTGACCTGGCTTAGATGCAAAGATGCCCTGAATCCTGTAACTGGAGACCAAAGAGAGACCTTCAGAGACTCCACTGGAGTTGCTTTCTCTCTATCCCAGTCCTTTTCCTTACTCGCTCATCTCTTGGTCTCTGCGTATTGGTCTCAAACTCTCTTGCTATTCACTGGTAGAATCTCTCCTTGTAGGTGTGTGAGAGCTGGCATTGACATATCTATCTCTAGGCTCAGCATCATGTAACTCAGCAACATGGGAAGGAAGAACATTTCTTTAGCCAGATTGAAGGAGAAGGAAATCCATGAATGGCACTGACTGGCTGACCTCTCCTTGTGCAGCAGATCTTGAGGCAATGACAGTTGTCTGTGGGAAAGGAGACAGTGCTTAGTGAGGCCTGTGCCTATGCCTGTTGTTTAGCCTACCAGGGAGGACAGTGTGGTTGGTAGCCACTGCTGAAGCAGGTGAGGTGGGATTGGGAAGTTCTTCAGTTGAAATGCATTGCTATTGTAGGTTAGAACGGAATTGGACAGATAAAATTAATTGATGTCTTATGCAGGCTCAAAAGGAATTCCCAGAGGGACCACAGAGCAGTTGGTCTTCACATGTAAGCCCTCAGCTCTGGCTCTTTTGTCTGGGTGTTAGGACCTTTAGTTCAGGAATACTGTGGCAGTTATCAATAGTTCCTTTGGCCTTTACTGGGAGACTTTGGACTTCCCCTATCATTCAGGGTACTGTGGTCATACAAAAATTAAATTAAAACTCTGGAGTTCAGTTTTTTATTTTTTAGTTTTATTTGTACATCGTTCACTGTACTTCCATCTGAGAAGCCATGACACAAAGATGAAGTGACTTATCACAGCAATGACCAAACTGAAAAACTGCCAGGAAACTTCACTCAAAATTGGAAACTGAAGTTGAATGTGAATATTCTAGGATGTGACCAAAAGTTTGCATTAAGTGTTATGGTTTTAAGGTGGAATGTCCCCTAAGAGGTTTGAATATGTAGTCTCCTATAGGGAACAGTTCTGATGCTAAGGTCCTTTTCCCCAATTCGGTCTTTATCTGTCAGTAAAGAAAGTTATGGGCCAATTGCTGGGCAGAAGGTACAGGCAGGATGTCTGGTCCCAGGAGGAAAAGGAGACGAAAGGAAGGAGAGGAGGAGTTTTTTGCCATGCTTTGGAGGGAGAAGAAGCCAGCAGCCATGTGAGGTCTCAGGAGAAACTGGGGCCTGTGGCCACTGCTACAGGCTGATGGCTGGGAATTTTTGTCAGGAACTAGGTGGAACTAGCCACTGAAGTTTAGGGAAGATGGTATGAGCAGAGAGAAAATTATTATTAAGAGCACACTTTTCCAAGTGGGAGATAATAGCACCCAGCAATTGTGTCCTAAGGTGTGTGTGTGTGTGTGTGTGTGTGTTGTGTGTGTGTGTGTGTGTGTGTTGTGTGTGTGTGTGTGTGTGTTTTGTCCAAGGATTCAAGGGAAGCTGGGTGGGGGCTGGTAGTATGGTCACTTCCCAGAGCTAAAGGTGGGTAGAGCATAAAACTACACACTGCAGTCTCCAGCTGGCAACACTGTTTTGAGAGGCACAGGACCTTTAGGATTGTGCTTACTTAGCAGAGGTAGGTTGCCAAGAGTGGGCCTTGAAGCTTGTGCCATCTTCTATCTCTTGATGCTTCCTGATCTGCCTGGATGTAGATAGCTGTGTTGGAAGCTCCTACTAAAGCAGATCAAGCTGATTCTGCTCCCATGCCTTTCCTGTCCTTATGTAGTAAACTAGAACCAAGAGCTGAGTGATGTAAACCCCCACAGTTGCTTTGTTCAGGCAACTTGTCAAGACAATGAGAGAATAACCGATATAGAAAATTGATGTGAAGAAGTGGGCTCACAGTTATGAGAAACTTAACCACATGATTCATGAACCTGGAACTGATTTGTGTTGAAATTTGGCACTATGTGCTAGCAAATGCCTTGGAGGCTGGAAGTAGAGCTCAGTAGGCCATGGAGAGTTCAGAAAACCAGCATGCCGATGGAAATATGGACAGTGAAGGTTTGGCCCATGAGATTTCAGGAGTACAAGAACCTTATGGAAAAGCATCCTGGAGACTCTTCTTGTGATGTTCCAGCAAAGGACTGGGCAACATCCTAAAAATCTGAGTGAGGATGAATTCAAAAGCAATGAACTAAACTGGTGAAAAGAATTTCTAGACAGCATAGAATTCAGACTATGGCAGGGTTATTGCTCACTACATTTAAATAGATTTATAGGAATAATTCAGAGCAGAAAGCAGAGTAGGAAGACATGGGAAAAAAAGTACAGTTTGACAAGAAAAGGAGTTTGAATACAGTTAAAGTTGCCAACAAGGAAGGTGCAGAGCCAAAATGGGTGGTAGTGATTGTCAAGGGATCAATGCCAGCTTGAACAAGCCTTGAACTGAAACAACAGAAAAATCTTGAGGGCAATATAAAACACATCAAAGGCTCTAGGGCCTAAAAGTGCAAATTTACTGGGAAAACAGTCATTTAAAAGGAATGAATGTGCATGGAAATAAAGCAGAGTTGGGGTCTGGACAGAGTGCCCGTGCAGGAGCACCTTGTTTGAAGGTTGCCTTTGGGGGAATATTTTCACAGGCTCAGCCAGGCAAGCACAGATGAGCCACCACAGCTATAGTAAGAGAGGGCCTGGATGTATCTTGAGCTAGCAGAAGAATTTGGCATCATCCATGTGGAATTGATTTTTAGGGATGCAGAACACAAGGGTAATGGGGTCACTGAGGCTTACATCAAGGGTCAAGAACAAAAGCTAATAAGGGAAGGCAATGTTTAGCTGGATCAGATTCCCTAAAAGAGAGGCCCCGAGAGGTCAAGGTGTGAAGTTCTGAGGGTGGACCTTGAATTTGATAGAGATGCTCAGGATATTAAAGACACGAGCACTTTGGAATGTCTGCCAAATAATACTGCAAACAGAGTGGAGAAGACCCAAAAGAGAGAGAGAGAGAAGGACATGTGTGCCACAGGCTGAAGGACTGTAAAACAGGGCTCCTTGGGCCTGTTTGGAGCTCATGTGATGCCACAAGCCTTGAAGGCTGGGCATGGAGCTGCAGGGTCTGCTGTTCACAGGGCTTGCTTTCAGTCTTGCTTCTTCCAGTCATTCTTTGTTACAGTCCTGACCCTCGTTACCCCTTGCTACCATTCTGAATTCCTCTTCAGAAACGAAAGTCTTCACTACTGTGCCATTAGATGTCGAAGGAGTTAGAACTGCTTTTCATTTGTTTTGTTTTACGAGTCTGCCTTTAATCTGAGAAAAGACTTTGGGCTTCTGAACAGTGTCTGACTTGTGAAAACTACGGAAATTCTTAGAATCGCACTATGTGCATTTTGCATTAAGAGGTGGCCTTATGCTCTCAATTGAAACAACAGGAAAGGAGCCTGGTGGTGAGAGGTGGGTAGGGTACAAGACTCTGCCTAGGGACCAGAGCAGAATATGATGTTTTGGATGTGAAATATCTCCCACATGTTCTTTTCCTTAAACATTAAATGGTGAAACCTTTAAGACTGGCCAAGTTAGTGTAAGCGAGTCACTGGGGGCAGGTTTTGAGATGACATCTGCTTCTGGTTCCAGCCCAAGCTCCTTGATCTGCCAAGTTGAGAGTAAGCTATGCTGCAAGCTCCAACTACTACCGACTGGGCCATTCTTACAGCTGTGGATCTGCCTGCCATGCCTTCTCCCCAAAACTTCTGTAACCAACAGCACAATAAACCCTTCCTCCAGGAGGCTGTTGCCATTGGACACTTTGTCCCAGCATCAATAAAAACAACGACTACCCTAAGAAACAACACTGATGAAAGCGATACCCTGTCCAGGTTGGAAAGCACTGAGTTTGGAGTCAAACCACTCTTGCTTAGCTCACTCTGACATCCAAATTGTCCTCTTCTGGAGTGTTTAATACTATGAGATGAGGGTGTTGTGGAATCAGAATGAATGCCAGTCAGTTTATGGCTCTGGGTCTGCTATGCCCCACATGTTAACCCTGTAGGGCTCTGGGCCTGCTCTGCCACATGTTAACCCTTTAGTTACTGGATTGCATCAAGTTCTGAGACTTCCAGAAGATAGCCCAAGGCAGCTTGAGCTGAGCCCAACAAACAGAAGGCTTCTTGGTGGGGCTGAAGTTAAAAAACTATTTCAAAATGAGTATGGGCTAATTTTAATATCTTAGCAACAATCCAACTCTGCTAATTCACATTGGCTGTATGTCTACCCTTCCCAACCCCCTCAACTTTATATTCTTGATGGCTGAATTTTAACCTTCCAAACCCTCAACTTTATACTCTTCATAGCTGAATTTTAACCTTATGCATGTCAGCAGCCAGGGATGCGCCTCAGTTATTACTAGACCTGGTCAGATATATGGCCCGGTTATTATTATACATCCTTACTTGAGGAAGCCTTGAGGAAGGCTAGTAAGAATGTTGAATTGCTATCTGCATGGTCCTGTCTGTGGCCAGCTCTGATCATTTCAAGCAGTAGCGATTTTTCTCCTTTCTCTGGATTCTTATATAACACAGGCCAGACAAGTACATCAGCCAAATGAAGTACAGAGTCAGACAGACACAGCAGCCCCAATGCTCAGAGGCCAGCCTGCCTGTCTGTCTCTCTTTGCTTTCTCTCCCTCCTTCCTGCTCTTCTTCCCTTCCCATTGTTTTTGTATTTTCTTTAATGATTTATGTATGCATTATCCTAAGCAGTGAGGATGGGCAGTAAATCAGACTAAAGGGGAATTGGCCATGTGGAGCAAACTGGAAAGAGCAGTGCTCTTATGGAACACTTCCTCCATGAAGTGGGCTTTATCAAGTGCATGGGACTCACGTGTCAGGGGCAAAGACTAGTAGGGACTGGAATGGTCCTATTAGTAGCAGCCGCAGGATGGAGCTGGGAGTAAAGCCGTATGAGGAAAATGGTGAGGAAAACGGTGAAACTGGCTTACCTGGCCTGGAGAGTTTGCTTGGGGAAGCATGAGGCTGTAAAGAGAGAGTGTAGTATATACACACACACACACAAAAGTCATGGCTTTCTACCATGAGTCACAGCCCAGGGCAGGTGGCATAGGACTCCACCTTCATGGGCTAAAGATGGGAGGAGTTATGGATGGGTGGGGCAGAAAAGAAGGAGGAGGGATCATCAGCTATGAGTGGATGAGACTGGAAGGAGCATGTAGCCCCAGAGTGGGATAGCACTCCATACCCTGAAAGGGAAGAAAAGGAGCCATCTAGTTTTAGCACAAAGAAGTGATGGGACCAGAGTTGTCCACACAGGTCTCAGATGGCATAGGGAGTGGCTGGGCAAAACAGAGCCCATTGGGAGAGATCCATGGAAGACCGATGGGACCAAGGAGGTGTGCTCAGGCTGTGGGGTGAAGAGGCAAGGCGTGAGGCAGAGGTCTTTGGAGGCTGAGGTAGATGACACATTGTATGCAGGAGATGGGGATTAGGATCAGATAAACAGGAGAACATGGAGTATCTTCAGTTCCTAGCTTGAACTATAGAGTGAACTGTTGACACGCACCAGGACTGGGAACATTGGATGCGCCAACTGTGTTGGCTTTGCAAGGAGGCATGATGCTGGTGAGAGGGAATGGGAAGGCAAGAGCTACACTCCAGACTTGGGGACTTGGAAGTACTCCCCAGGCCTCCAGGTGAGATGTTCCATGGATGGGACCAACAGGTAGCTAGTCACAGGACGAATGTGGGATAGAGGGCCAGAGTGTGGCTTCAGAAACAAGATGTGCAGTGGGACAGAGAGGTGGTGCTGCCTCAGCGTCAGCATCAGGGATGCTTTCCAATTCCAAGCTGGGATGCTATAATGTCCTTTTGGGGACTGAAGTTCTTCCCTTCAAGACTATGTCCAGAAAACATGTATTATCTTTCCTGATGTCCGCATCTGGTGACATCTTTAATTTTATTTGGTTTCTTCTTCTCCTTTTTTTTTTTTTTTTTTGTCATTGTTGTTTCTGGAGGCAGATCCTGAAGGGAACAGATGGCAGTAAGAAAGAGCAGATCAATGCTGAGGACAGTGGCCTGCTTTGCCCTTGGATTTTCAGACGAATGTTCTCTGTTCTTCCAAGTGATTGTTAGAAGCAAGCTTAAGGCTAATTATTTGTGTGTCTCAAATTTCCCTAGGGAGTTAAGCTTGTTTGGCTGGTTTATAGCTGTATTTCCAGACTTCTGTACAAAGCCAGGCTGCTGCACATACCAAAAAATTGTGTATTTGCTTAAGCAACATGAGTGAGTGCCAGTAAGGTGGTAGATGCTTTTCTGGGCTCTGGAAATTCAACAACCAACCAACCAGCCAATCAACCAACCAAAGATGCATCCTCATAATGACAGCCACTTTTTTTTTCCTGCTATGTAGATGGGTTCTGTCATGTTGCTCAAACCCAGCTTCCTCCTGCCTGAGGTACCATAAGGAGGGGATTACAAGCCTGTACTACCACACCTAGCTGACAATCATGGAGTGCAGCAGTAAGCAATCAGACATGGGTCTGCCTTCCAGGGACTTCCACTCTAAGAGGTACAGTTTCTCATCTGGCCAGCACAACTGTTTAGACCCTTGTTCACAAGCCACAGAACACAGCAGGTCATGGCAAGCACACGGTAACTTACTGGGAGGTAGGTGAAGCAGAAAGAGAAGGAGACCAAGCAAGCACTGCTAGGTGTCTAATGCCTAAAACACCAGCTCAGGGTTACATTGTTACACAAGCAAGCACACAAAACTGAGAACTTGCATTCCTGGGAAATCATCCACTCTCCATGTCCTCTTGGGAAGGCTGGTGTTTGTAACCACAATCAACCAACTGCTAAGAAGCAGCAGGCTCAGGCAGGAGGAGTTTTGGTGGACTAAAGAACAAGACATAGGAAAACAGCATCCTTTGACCTGGTTAATTTCAAGACAGGAAACCAAGGGTTTTACAATTAAAATATAGTTGTAATTAAAGGAGAAATTTAGTTAGAGGAGGAAAAAAAATCCAGCTACTATGTGTTGTGCTTTGTGTAGCAACATGCTGAGGGACCAGCAGCATGGGCGACATTTGGCCTCTTTAGAGACCATACTAAGGATGAATTAAGTGGCTTCATTTGAAAAGACAAACAAGAAAACAAACCTCTCTCATCTGGTGTTAAACATGATTTATCTGTAGGATTTTTGAGGATTTTTTAATCAGTTTAAGGAAGTTCCCTTTATTACTAGCTTACCGAGGCGTTTTTTGTTTGTTTGTTTAAATCATATATTGATACTAAATTTTTAAGAATGCCTTTTTAAATGTCAATTGATAGGACCACATGGTTTCTTCTCGACTTTGTTAGTGAAGATCACAATGACTCGTTCTCAAATGCTGAACCAGCCTTGCATTCCTAGGACCAGCAATTTGACAAACAAACAATGCACCATCCTTTGTGTATTTTCTTGGATTCTATGCGCTAGTGTTTTGGTAAGGAGTTTTGTGTCTATATTCATGAAAGGTAATATTTTTTTTCTGGATTTGGTGTCAATGAAATGCTGGCCTTATAAAATAAATGAAGAGTGTTTTCTGTTATAATGTAGACAGAACGCAGTCTTTAAATGTGTGGTAGAATTTGCTGAGGGTCCGTCTGAACCTGTAGTTTCCTGTTGTAGAAGTCTTGGCTGTAATTTCAGATCGTTGGGACTGAGAACTGTTT
The DNA here is from genome assembly GCA_019843965.1 of Rhynchomys soricoides. Taxonomy (NCBI): domain Eukaryota; kingdom Metazoa; phylum Chordata; class Mammalia; order Rodentia; family Muridae; genus Rhynchomys; species Rhynchomys soricoides. The sequence goes on from JADRCH010000063.1 coordinate 1,277,694, forward strand.
AGGCTATCTAGTTAGTCATTTATGAATTTTGGGGTTCCAAGGAACGAATGATTTTATTTAAGCTGCTAGATATGTGTCTAGATGGTGTATGATATCCCCTCTTTAACTGTTAGCATCATGGTCTGTTAAAAAAAAAAACTACTTTCCAAATAATGGTAATTTGTATATTTTCTATTTCTGTGAGAGTCTATCGAAAGACTTATCAATTTTATTGATCTTTTCAAAGGACTAAGTTCTGTTCCCATTGATTTCTCCATTTTTCTGTGTTTAATTTAATTGATTTACAGACTTTTTTTCTGTTTGCTTTGGGTTTATTTTTCCCTTCTTTAGTGCTTTTGTTTAAAGTAAAAATGTTATGTTCCTGTATGAAGCTACTGTTTCTTAAATATATGTGTTTATTTTTATAATTGCTGTCTGATGATTTTTAACTACAGAATATATATCTGACATGCCGTATTTTATATTTATTTAATCCTTTGTTCAACTACTTTCTGACTTCCCGTGAGCTTTCCTTTGGACTCATCGATGATTTACAAGTGTGCTGTGAATTTAACAGCATTTGAGGACCACTCTTCCACCTCAGATATCTTTTTTAGTTTATTTCAAGAGACTTAAAATTTGGGTCTCAGATCCTAGGCTACACCCTTTCATTCCATATTTCTACACCTTGTTCGTATCCCAGTGATATATTTCTGAAAGTGCACATAAGAAAGTAAATATTTGTCCTCTTTCTCTGACATTAAAAAACAAGCAAGCAAGCAAACAAACAAACAAAAACCATAACTACTGAACAATGAGACTAAATTATGTGAACCCAAACAGTGGAATATAATGTAGCTGTTTACCCACAACCTTGGATTGTGGCATATGGTGAAAGGCTGATGATGTGCTGTGAAGCTCTATTTTGTGTATCAACCTCCCACTGAAGTGTGGCCTTAAGGAGGTGAAAGACATCGTCTCTTGTTTCATTGTTGTTATTTTGGGAAGAAGTTGTTGATTTTGGTGTGCATGTGGTGGGGGCATAGCACTTGGCAAATGGAAAATATTCAGATATATTTAAAAAAAAATAGGAGAGAAGCCATTTCCTGCTACAAAAGTGTGTGTGTCATCCAAGATCTTATGATGTAGCCCAGGCTGGTCTGGAATGCAAGATCCTCTTGCTTTAGCCTGAGTGCTGGGCTTCCAAGTGTGTGTCCAACACGTGGCTACCTCACCTTGCTCATTTTGTGAGTTGCATTCTTGTTCCTCACACTTTCTTCAGGTGTGTGCATTACACACACACACACACACACACACACACACACAGACAGACACACACAGACAGACACACACACACACACACACACACACCACTCATCTAGATGCGCTAATCACCTCAGCATGGATGAGAGAGAAGGGCTAGGTAGTGAGGCTGTGACGTGACCATCCTGTCTTCTTGCCAGTGGTGCTCTCAGTTCCCTTCTGAGTGTCCCACGTGTGTCAGGAGGTTCTGCTGGAGTTGGGGTAAGCGCCACATTGCTGTGCTCGGCTACCTTGTTTCTCTTTTGTCTCTTCTTCCTCTAGTGCTCTGCACTTGTCTTGTCAAGAGCACCACAAATAGGTAAGCCATCCCAGCTGAACTTCAGGAACTTCTGGAATGGGTGATAGAACGAGCCTCTTCAACCTGCTTCGGAGAGTTTAAACCCCTGCTCCTTGAAACATATTCTGCTGGGTCACAGAGGTGACAAGAACAACACACCACATTTGTGGAAATTCCTCAAGGGCCAAGAAACTGGAAGAGCCCTTGACTGTGATGAGAACTCTCAGGAAGTAGTTAAACATAACCATTTTTTCTTTCACGTGCAAAATTAACATAGACCAAAACTATTGCTATTCCTTGGTCTGTCCAGGACTCTGCCATGTCCATCAGTACTCAGTGCAGTAGGACTGTGGGGATGGTGGACATTTGACACACTGCCTGACTCCTATCATGCCCCTAGTTCTCTCTGGCACTAAGACCTTCCTCCATGGTCACAGCCCTGCCCATGCGCACAGAAGCTAGTGACTGCACAGGAGAGAAAGATGGGTGGTTTAGGCCCCAATCCAATGGCTGCATCATGTGAAGGAAGTAATGCTGTGGCCTATCCCACACCCCTAAAAAAACAGGGATCTTTCCAAGAGAAGTTTGGCCAAGGGCTTTTTTCCTCAGTTGCAGGAGCCACACCATCCTGTCTGAGCCTCTCCTTCTCCCTCTGCCTCTGTAGAGTCTGCACAAAACACTCGGCTTTTGATCGTCTCTTCTCAAACACAGCATCATTGTCCTACTTCTGCCTCTTTCTAATAAGAGAGAAAGGCAGAGGGCTCGTTCTTGTACGTGCAAAATTAACACAAGTCAAAGCTGTTGCTGTTCTTTGATCCGTCCTGTATTCTGCTCTGTCAGCCTTATTTCCCCACCGAGGGTGTTTGGCTCAGGGAGGATTACATGGGAGGGAAAACCGCTTACCACTTCCCATTTGATTAACACAATTTAAAGCCGCCATAATGTTCAGGGAAGTTCATTATGGGGAAAATGCTCTGATGTGGGCTGCCGTGGTGTCTTGGGACCAGGGCTTTTTATTTAAAATGCAATCAAGCCCCAACGGTGAGAGGATCTGCAAAATCCACCTAAGCTAGAGATGGCAGAATTGCCATTTAATGTAGGCAGACAAAAAAATCCCTTTCTTTTGTACAGCTCTTGACAATGTATTCATACTGTTCACTAATACTTAGTGTGGCTTGTTCAGTTCAAAACCGTGAGAGGCAGAACCTCCCCTAGAGGTGCTTACTGCCCAGAAGAAAAGATGGATCATTCAGAGGAACATGTGCCTGACAGACACCAGGATATCATAGGATGTGTGAGAATAGCATACCCATCTGGGAAATCAGGGGAGACAACCCTGAAGAAGCAACATACAGGTCAAGATCTGCTCAGGTGAAAAGGGAAAGCCGGAGTTTTTCATGTGGGGAACACTCCATATGCAGAGGTGGTTGGGCACCTGGCCTGTTAGTGAAGGGTGCCATAGGGTCTGTGCCTGGGCCAATGTAGGGAGGTGGCATATGAGAGGTGGAGCTGGAGAAGATTCCCCCAGGATGCCAGCATTCCTCTCTTGGGCTTAGTCACAGTTAATGTAGAAGGTGCTGGTTTGCTTTAGAGGGGACGACAACAGCTCCCTTACACACAGGCAGAAACTGAGGCAGGATAGAGCCCAATGACAGAGCCAAAGTCAGCTGAGCAGATTCAGGGTGAAACCTCAAGGCTGAGCCTTTCTGACCCTTGTTTTCCTGTTGTTCTACGGCCTGGTGAGGATCTGGGAAGGGCTGAGAAGTGGAGATGCTCAGAGCTTTCCATGCTTCTTACTGTAAGTGACCCATGCCATCACTGTTCTCATTTCATTAGCCAATCAGGCCACACCGTCCAGGTATAAAAAAGCACTTAACCCTGGACAAAGAGCTACAGGCAACTAAGAAATGTAGAAAGGGGAGAGATAGCTTTTCCTAGAAAAGCACACCAACTGGTTATCTAAAACCCAACGATCAGCCCTTAAAACATGCATTCAAGTAAAATTATTTGGACTGAGAAGGTTGTGTTTATATATTTAGGAATCCAGGCTCGCTCGCTTGCTCGCTCTCTCTCTCTCTCTCTCTCTGTATGTATGTATGCAAAACAACAATTAAAAGGTAGAGGTCACGAATTTGAGAAAGAATGTGGTAAGCGTGAGGGATTGCATGGCAGGAGTTGAGGGAGAAAAGAGAAAGGGAAAATTATATTAATTTTATTGTAATTAAAAAATAAAAATTTAAATATTTGCAGAATATACAAAGCCATTATCCAGGAATGCCACACACCCTCCATTGGGCTTACTCCGTTCCTCTGCAATGGAGATGAAATTCTCCAACAAGCAACTTCTCCCAGAAGTCTCTGGCCTAGGGGATGGAAACTTCTCTATTTGAACCATCATGTTTGTATTCAGAAGCAACTGACCGTCCAAAACACACAAACACACAAACAAACCCTCGCATCTAGGCTGATGGTGTATCTCGACTGTTGAGACAGGGTCACAAAGGCTGTGATGTGATGTGTTCAAGTCTCTGCTGACTGGGTATATCCCCGGAGGGTGCTAGTGCCTGGTCATGTAGTAGTTCCATCTGTCAATCTTTAAGGATTTTCCATGCTGACTTCATATTGGCTCCCCGAGTTACTGTGCCGGGTTCTTCTCTCCTCTTGTCCGCATGAACACTTGTTTTCTTGAGGAGAGCCATGCTGATTGGGGTGACAGAATTCCACTATAGTTCTGATTGGCAATTCTTTCACCCTTAAAGATCCTGAACATGGTTTTCTTTTTTGTTGTTATTGTCGGTTGGTTTTTTTGTTTGCTTGTTTGTTTTTTGTTTTTGTTTTGTTTTGTTTTTTGTTTTTTTCCAATGAACTGGAGAGTGTCGCTCAAGATGAGCAGAACAGGCCAGACTCAGAAGGGCACTTGTCTTCTCTCGTATGTGAAATCTAGATTAAAGCAAAGAAAACAAAAAATGAAGCTACAAAGGAGATGAGGGAAGAAGAATCAGAGGCCTGCGCCATGGTCGGCAGGTAAGACAAAGGCACATCATGGCTGTGATGGAAATGCCATAATAAGACCCATCACTTTGAGAAATCAACACAGGCTAAGAAAAATAAAATCATGTCTTCATAAAAGAAAAATAAAATCATGTCTTCATAAAATAAATGCAGACCGTTATCTCTGCCTGTCAGAATGCTGACTACAGCAGGAGAGAGACTAGCATCACTAGTGGGGGCTCCAGAGGAAGGGCAAAGAGCAGTGGAGGCCATGGGGGAGCCCCCAGGACCTGCTTTTAGCCTCCCCACCCCACACTCCTGTGGTCATCACAGGAGAGAAAGATCAGGCTCTGCCATTGGTCCAGCACAACAATGGCAGATGAAGCATTTGTCTTAAGCAAGCTTAGATTGTTTGATTACTGGATTCGGACCAAATAATTTACTTGGAAGCTGGTGACCTTAGAAATTAGACACCTGGAATCACCTGGGCTGTGCTCTGTCGCGCTGAGAAGGGAGAGCAGAACAGGCTGGAGGGCTGTTGAGACTTCCTTATATCTACTAGCTAGGGGGAGTGAGCTTCCCATCCTGTATACCCTGTCACACGTGACCTTAGGAAGGCACTTCATGTCTCTCTTGCAGGCAGAAGACACATCTGCAATTAGCCTCCGCTGTCTCTGGTAGGACTGGGGGAGGAGGGCCTGCACCTGCTGTCGGCCACCTGGGCAGAGCACTGAGACAGGAACTCTGTTGACAAGCCCTGAGTCTGTGCGGGAGGTTCACCTGCCGGGGCTTTAATAAACTCTTTCTTGCAGCTCTCACACCTGGTGACCTTTACCCTCTGCAGGGGGCTGCTCCTGTGTCGCATGCTATTTATTCCCAGCCATGAGAATTCTGGGCAGAAAGGCAGAGAGAGACCTGTGGCAAGTTGACAGGCATTTGAGATGTTAAAGTGCCCAGCCCAGCCACATTTTCTCTTCTGAGAATAGAGAGAGCATCACTATTTGAGTCTGGGGTTCCTCTGTTCCTCTCCCCTTTCTCTGCTTAAGTGATGCTAGTCTCCTTGTTTGCTTTCATTTATTTGGTTTTTCATCTGTGTTGGTCAAGGGCATGAGCAGATGCTGGACTTGTGGCTTGGACTCTGGAGGTGCATTCGGAAGGAGTCCTCATGGATGGGTGTGTCACCGTCTTGCTCCAGACTCTGCATTCTTGTCCTCAAAGCTCCCGGCCAGGGATGCAAGGAAGGCACCTTGTCCTCCTGCTTGCAGAGGAAGCTGCTCAGGGTCACACAGGAGCAGTGACTTGCTGCAGCATCCAGAGTGCACTAAGACTCCCATGAATCTGCTTGCTTAGGTTGTTATTAATATTTGACAAACACTGAGTCGCCTCCCTGTACCGGCGTCTCTCCAGGGTGTCGGGGAGCAGAGAGGCAAACAGGCTGATACCTTCAGGAGGCTTCCAGCCTGGGCTCCTTCCCTGACTGACTTGGATGTCTAGTACTGTGCGCTGTACTTTCTTTCTCTTCCCTTCCATTCTTCTCTTCCTTTGTCTCCTCTCCTTTCTCTTCCTTCTTTCCTATCAGGTCAATGAGGGTGGGTCCCAAGTCACTGCCACTGCTGTCCCTCTCTTTTCTCTTTCTTTCATGATATTTCAATAGCTTTTGATACAGTGCACCAAAGGCTTTTCTTACATGGGAACAAAAGGTGAAGCGCTAATATGATTTTATTTGGGCTCAGATTGGATAAGGAAGACCTTTTGTTTCTACCTCCCATCTTCAAGTCAGCACTGGTTAATTAAATTGAGCCTTTGGAAAGTGACCCCTCGGGGGAGGGGAGCTCCTGATAATATAATGTGCCTTAATCAAATATAGGCAATAAATAAGCAAGAAAAGAGCTATTCCACAAAGCTGCACTCTAGCAACCTAAAGATGAGAGCCCTTGATGGAAAGGTAATTTGGGTGAAAGTGCACACTTAGGTAATGAGCCGCAAAGGCCCTGCAAACCTTACCACACCCGACAAGCTCATCACCACTCCAAGAAGCTGTGCTGGAGGGTTAGAACTGCTTAGCAAGACCACCAGGAAGCTTGCAGTCACAGAAGGGCGGTCCTGTTTCTTTCAGCACATGCCTCACCTGGCCACAAGGGGGCGCAAAAGAGTCATCATTTTCCTCTGCAAGGCGCGGCCGACCTGTGAGGGGGCGGGGACTCACCTTTGGGCCAGGTGTGGCTGGCAATTTGATTATTTCGTGGGTTGGGCTTGGGGGAATGCAAAGGGACCAAAACATCCGCCTGCTTGAGGGAAGAGAGTCAGGTTCGCAGCCAAATCTAAAAACTATACCAGACGCAGTGTTTCCTGGGACACAGAGAGGAAATGGCAAGGCAGCCTGGCTGAGGGATGTGGCACGGGCAGAGGAGGTTCCGAAATGTACTTGCTCTATGATCATAAGCGGCTTGCTTAACCTCTTTTAACTCGATTTTCTTATCCATAAAATGAGGTCAATGATCTCGCTTTCTAAGGTTGCTGAGTATTCAGAAGTAGACATATGAGTGAAAAGAAGAGGTGCCCAGGACAGAATGGTTATTCTGTGACTCTGTCCCTTCCCCTCCTCCAACTATACCTAAACGTGCTGTCTTCAGGGAAACCAGGCATCGCACACTGCCTCTTGCACTTGTGCACTTGCAGGAAGTTCTAATTAGTACGTAATTTCCTCCAGCTTACCTGTGATGATGTCCATTCATTCATTCATTCATTCGTTCATAACTATTGAGATCCTACTCAGTCTCAGGTAGGTATTGCAGAGAACGGAATGGAGAGCAGAAGCAAACCCAGTGTATACTGTCTGGAGCTTCCATCAGTGCTAACCAACAGAACTTTCTGTGACCTTTGAACCATCCTCAATCTGGGCTTTCCAACATAACAATAGGCACCACTTGAGATTATGAGCACTTGAAAGGTGACCAATTTTAAATTTCACTTTAGTTCATTTAAATGTAAATGGATGCCCCTAACAGCCAGGAGATCAGATAACAAGCCTGGAGGATCAATGTGAAAATGTTTAGCACACAGTCAGTACTCATGGAGTACCGTGGCCCCAGTACTTAGTACATAGCTCTGTTGCTGTTTGGCCATCCCAGGGAGACTCCAGATAGTCTGTGCAGGATTTTGCACACAGTTAGACTACTTTAAATGGCTCTTAAATTAAGACACAACACGGTGCACAAAGCAAAAGTACTTTGGAGCTAATCAGAAATGAATTTAAATTGTGGCTCTGTCAGTCCCTGGCTAAATTACTTGAACAGTTCACCTGCTCTATCTGAGTCTGAACTTCCTCTTTTGATAATTGGGGTGTTGGTGGCCACTGTATAGGGTTGTGAAGGCTAAAGATCCTGCAGAAAATGAGCCCAGCAGTGATCAGAACCATTGTGGGTTTTCAGACTTGAGACATCCAGTCCAGAGCCAAACAATGATGTTTCTCTGAACTTGTTCAGCCTCCCTCCCAGGTATAGCTCTGGGACTCAGCTGTCCTGGCTTTGCTGACAGGTCTAGGGTTGAGTACCAAATTCCAGGTAATCTAGCCAAATCTTTTACTTGGAATACCTTTTGGATGTTGGATCTAAGGAGAGAGGTTGATTATTTCAGTGGTGGCAGGAGCTGAGCGTCTAAGAACCATGAGCCCCAGCAGAAGCTGCTCTACAGGAGAAAGGAATACAGCCAACAAATGCAAGACACATGGAGGGCAAGGTGGAGAGAGAAAAGGAAGAAAGTCAAAATGGTTCTGTACTCTAGTCCAGTTGGCCTTGAGACTCTGCTAGGACACTGCCTGGTCACCTGAGATGGTGTCTCTATCCTTCTCAGAAGAACATTGCCCTTTCTGCTCCAGTGTGTTTGTGCTGGCTTTCTCTTGTTTACAAGTTCTAAGACCGCAGCCAACCATGCACCGTCCCTTACCCCTGTTCACTTCCATCCTGCCTTGAACTTTTTCTACGCTGTCTTCCCACATCTGCCATGAGATGGCTCAGAACTTTGAATGGCTTCAGGGTTGGGGAGAGGGAGGGGATGCTAAATCTCTGGGAGTTAATTAGTGCAGTTGGACTTGTTTCCTGTAATATTTATGAGATGTTACCTCAGGACAATTCAGGAGCAAAATAACAAATGCAGGTGTCTCTGAAGTGGCTTTTCAGGAGAAAGCTCACTGTTGTGAGCATGTCGAACAGGGAGACAGGGGCATAGTTTCAAAGTCCACTTGGAGGAGGATGGCATTCCTGTCTGCCTTTCCTAAGAAGGCAGATGGACCAAAGGGAAGACGTTTCACCATGTTTCCAGACTAAGGTGACAATGTAGCTGTATTTCCTAGTGACATTTTGCAGCTTATACCTGGGACTCCCTTTACAGAAGGCCTTTACCTTGACCAGGAGCCCTCTGCTGGACCTCAGAGTTCCTTCTCTTTCTAGGCTTGCTTCTGTAGCACTGCAAAGACTCATTTTCTGGATCCTTCTTTGGCATTGCCATCCACACATAGCTGGCTTGTTCCAGACCTGAAGCAAGGCCTGAGGAGCTGAGATCTGGCCACCCTGACTACATTCTGGTCTCAGGGTTGCTCTCAGACCTTGGGCATATCATATCTCACATTTCTTGCTCCTTAAAGTCCCCATCTATAAAGCAGAGATAAAAATATCTGCCCTTCTGACCTCACAGATAGGAAATTAGATTAGAGATGTGAGACCTGGCGAGGCACTCTGTAACTGCAAGGTGCTAGTATTGTTTTTTTATATAACCTTAAAAATCTCATTACCACAGTGATACATGCTTACTGGAGAACACTGAGACAATGCAGATAAGAAACTGATGGAAATAAAAATAGTCCATAATCTCAGCACCTAGGGACAACTGCTGTAAATCACCTAATGGGCATCATTCTGAGATCTACATCAATCTGCTTGAAATTTTGTGCTTTTCTGCAATCTTATTGTTCACATAATAACATGTAATTGCCCACCAGAGATGGAACTTGTGGGATTTCCTCTCTATATTTAGAGCTATAAGCTTCTCTGGCACTGTTCACGGTGTTCTCTCTCATCTCCCAAAGATTCTGTATGAATACCTTAGACTCACAGGGCAGCCTCCCTCGGGAGGAGCAGCTGTGGCTCAGTCTGGGGAAGGTGGCTGTATGAAGTGCCTTTCTAATTGCCATGACACAATCCCTGATGCCAACACTTGAAAGAAAGACCTGTTTTGGCTCATGGTTTCAGAAGGCTCATGGAGAACATTTGTCAGGGAAGCCATGACAGGTCAGAACAACTGACATCATGTTTGCCTAGAAACAGAGAAAAAGAAACACAGGAAAGGGCCAGGACAATATAAAGCCCATAGATATGCCACTAGTAAACCTACATCCTCCATTTAGGCCACCTCCCACTTTTACTACCTCACCATAATGGATATGAACCTATCAAATGACCAATCCATTGATTAGGACCAAGCCTTCATGATCTAAATGTCTTTGGTGCACAATCACAGACACAACTGGGGTTGTGATTTAGCTCTTCAGTGTCTCTCAATCCAACAGGATTGGCAATGAAAATAAACTGTCATGGAGGGTTAGAAAATCTGGATCTTGGTGTTTTGTGGGTAAAGAGGAAAGCTTGCCTATCCCATGGGGGACTACTCCTGAGAGACAGGATCTGGAGTTCTGGTTCTGAGAGGTGGTGAGAAACAAGTCATTAAGTGTGATTTGTATCCCTGAGACCACCTAGATCTGTGAAAGTAAGAAGGGTATAGAAAATGATCAGCATCCTTGCATGCCCTATTCTGGGGCACCCTGGGCCAAGTTTGGCACTGAACGTGATGTTTCCATCCTCCAAGATGACACTAACCAGGATGGAGACTAGAGAGACTCTAATAGCAGCTCATCAGTAGACTAGCATAGTTGCTCTCAGTGTATTGATGAAAATGATCCATGTTAGGAGTGTCTTAGTCTCCCCTGGCATTTCTCTATGGAGAACTGGATTGGTCATGGTTCCTCTGACATGTATTAAGTTGCTGAGATTTCTGGAGAGGCCTTGGTTGGAAGAGGCTGTAAGGATTTTACTACTAATTTTGAAGGTGAGTGACTAAGCAACTCCTAAGTAAAGCATAATGATGTTGCTATTTGTAGTGAGTCAAATTATGTCTCCCTCCAAAAAGGCAAAGGGCAAAGGCTGAACCCTAAACCCAGTGACAGATACCCTTAGAGATTAAGCAGAAGGAAGAAGGGGGACCCAGTAGTAACCTCTGTCACCAAAGCTCAATAGGTGAACATTCAAAAAAAACCACAGACCCACATCATGGAGCAAAATGCAGAAGCTGGAGCTGAGACTCCACAAATATCTGCAGAAGAGCCTGGCTCTGCCCTGTCCAGTCTTGTTGCCAGAGGCTTGGGAGTTTCGAGCTTCCATTGGATTGGTTTTTGTCAAGGCAGCCAGAGTTGATTTCTGTTGCTCACAACCCCAAATATCTAGTAGCAGAGATGGTCATTTTTGAGACCCTTGACCTCCACTAAGAAACTAGATAAAACCTGGCCCATTATGCAGGTAAGACCACTGAGGCTTGGAAAGGCTCCTACTCCAACCTACTTGTGAGTGTGAAGGCTGAACCTCGCCTTTTTAATGAAAAGCCTTTCCATTTGCCTCCCTGGAGGCAAAAAACAAAGCAACCAAGATTCTTCTTCAGGCTTGGTGACACATAACAGTCTGCTGAAAACCTCTGCACATTCTTTGCAGCCAACCAGTAAGGCAAGCTGAGCAAGATGTCGGCCTGTGCATTACCGTGATGCTGGAGAAGGAGTCATAACAGCTTTGTGTTGCTGGAGAGGTGGCAATTGAATTCTTTTCAGCATGACTTAGGGCTGATGTAAGGCAGAATGCTGATTTTCTTCTGAAGCCCCTCCCAGCTGTCAGGAGAAGCCTGGGGATGTGGGCTTCTCAGGAGGCCCCCTCTGACAGTTTCTATGGATCTGAGGGTTTTCTGGGCCCCAAATGAATCTCTTCAGGCACTCTTGAAAGTCGGCCATAAAGACACAGGCATAGACTGAGTTGCCTGCAAGTACTCTGAAATGGAATACAATCTCTTCATGGTTTAGAAAATTAAAAATGACTGAGACACTGTGCTATTGATTTTCTCTCCTTTGTCTCACACTGCTGGGTGAATAAATTATTCTTGGAGGTTTTGTACAAATTACTCAATAAAGTCATAGCAATGTGTCTGGTAAATGTAGTCCTTTCTGGTTCCAAGGCAGAAGCTGCTAAGTGGGAGTAGTCCTCATAGGTCATGGGATTCAGTTCACTCACTTCCTGGGTGTGGACATGGGGGACTGACCTGGGGATCCCAGAGCACTTTGGCGGTGAGTAGAGTTCAGAACAGTGAGCTGAAATCCATTGTCTCTCCATCTTCAGAGGACTAGAAGGCAAAGTCTTTGAGATGGTTAGTTTCTGTGTCAACTTGACTCCACTGTGAGTCTCCAAACATCTAGACATCTAGTCAAACTATTCTGGGTGTGTCTGTGAAGGAACTTTGTGACTAACTGTGCTTATGCCAGTATGTGCTTTGCTTTTTGAGCAAAGCAGATGGTCCTCAATAATTCGGATGGCTTCAAGTAGTCAGCTGACAGCTAATGAACAAGAAAGTTTAGTGAGAGAAGCCTTCCGCCTACCTACCTTCAGCTGGGATGTGTGTCTTTTCTGGCCTCATCACTCAACATGAACACCAGCTCTCCTTGATTCTTGAACCTGCTGGCTTTCAGGTTAGTGTGAGACACTGGCGCCTGTACTCCTCAGCCTCCATAACTACAGCCACAGGAGTCAGCCCTCACATTCTGCTGCCTACCTCCAAGAAAACGACAGACATACATATTCTAGAACAATACAGCCCATATAAATTAGAGGGAAAGGAACTTTTGAAGGAACTAAAAGAAATATTTGTCCTCCTTACCTGAACGTTCCCATTTGCCATTCCCAGGCAAGTTGGTTTAGACTGCAGGAGTTCTCAACTTGTGGGTTACAACCTCTTTGGCCAACTTCTGTCTCCAAAAATATTTACATTACCATCCATAACAGTAGCAAACTTGCAGTTGTGAAGGAGCAATGAAAATAATTTTATGGTTGGAGCGGGTCAACACAGTCTGAGGACCTGTGTTAAAGGGTCTCAGGAAGGTTGAGAACAACTGGCTTAGAGGCTAGAGCCAGTGAAATGGCTGTGCAGAGTTTGCAACTCTGTAGCTGAAAGTTCAGAGCTGCCATTGCTTTAGAATAGCAATATTCTTCTTCCCCACCGCGTGGACTTTCTCCAACTCTGTCTTTTTGTAGGTTTTGTTTGTTTGTCTGGTTGGTTGGTTGGTTGGTTGGTTTTAGCTCACTATGTCTTAAGCAATGCTAAATTCACATAAAAGGAACTGGGAATCTGCACATAAAAATTCCAGTCTGATGCTTTCTAAAAACCCAACCAACTTGGGTCACATTGGCTCCTGGATTAGCTGGGAATGGAGTAGCTGCTGCCTTTTCAGCCAGTTTCTGAGTCCTAGGTTTACCACAGCCCTTACCAGGCCCAAGTCCCTGAGTTAGATCTGGAATGTCCCTCAAAAGTCCTTAGCCCCAAGCCTTGGGTACTATAGGGAGGTATTGCCTAGTGGGAGACAGTGAGGTCATTGGGGCCTTTGAAGAGGATATCAGGACCCTGCATCCTTCCTGTCTGTTCTTCCCTTCCTAGATACCATGGCAACTTTGATAACTTGGGTGGGTATGGGGGCATGGGTGTGGGAAGTGGGGGTTAAACTGAAACAAATTATCCACCCACCCCACCAAGTAGCTGGACTACATTTCCCAGAACTCTCTGTAGTTGGGCAAGACCATATGACAGAGCTCCAGCAAATGGAATGAGGGTCGGTATGAAAGGCGTTCAGACCTGACTTCTTTTTTCTTCTTTCAACCAATGAGTAAATGAGATTCTGTGAAAGGAACTTTGATCTCCCAGTCCCTGTGGAAATGATGCCAGCAAGGAACATAATCAGGAAGCATACCTTTGCTGTCTTAGCCGCTGAGATTTGGGGATTAATTTGGTTTAATAAGTATCCATTCCTTAATTGAAAGTAACAATGATAAGCACAGGAATGTGTTAGGTTCCTTTTCGGTGTTAGGCACTGCCTGTAATCACACATGTATTGTCACACTAAGCCACCACAGGCCTGTGAGGCGGTATGATGATTATTTTCACTTAACAGTAAAAAATACGGAGGTTCATTCATGTGTCTGACACCACACAGCCATCTATTAGACCTATGCTTTGTGGCAGGACTACTCTGAAACAAAGGAGGAGCATGGGAAGCAGAGAACATCTGAAATAGAGTAAAATGTGCTTCCCTGGGCCAAAGACTGAGGCAGCCATGACTATGGATCTTGGGGTGCAGTAAGAACAGGGCAGACCCATGCTGCCCTCATCAAGCTTGTCTTGCTCTGTGGGTTGGACACTTGAGAGCTTAAGGAAGCCTTCTCTCTAGGACTCCGACATGTCTGATGCATAATTTAGAGCCTGAGGCTGTGAGGTGGTCCCTGGAAACATCACTGGAGAACCTTCCTTCTGGTGCTTCTGTAGGAGCTCCAGGCTGAGGCAGTAGCCCTGGCCATGGGAGACTTTGTTCCTTGAGTTTGAGGACCCCTGCAGAGGACAAACAGGGATTCAATGACAACTGAAATTGGAAGAGACTTGCTGTCACAGCAGGACACACTGACCCAGCATGTGCTTCTCTGCTGTCAGAGAAATCAGGAAGCAGCAGGGCTGGCAACTGGCTTCTGGGAGCTTTCCTTCAGTCTCTGGGGAGCCTTACCCTGGCCAGAGGTGGGGTGCCCCACCCCTGCTGTCTCTGTTTCATGAATGTCTCAAGACGACTCAGGCCAGGCATTGAATCAGATGCTTGCAAAATCAGCCTGCAGGACCATGGGGCCATAGGCTGGCCTTGTTTCTTGGGTAGGCAGCCAGAAGGTCAAGGGAATAGACAGGCAAGGTCCTTTCAGCTCTAAGGAAGAAAGAAGACTAGATGAGGCACTCCTGGTGGGGATTGCCAGGGAAGGGACAATCAAAGAGCTGACAGATGGGTGACCACAACACACAACACAGTAGAATGTCTACTAGGTCGAAGGGACAGGGAGATAGCTGGTTTTGATTGTCAGTGTAGCTAGATTTAGGATCATCTGGGAGACACTCCTCTAGGTGTGTCTAAGAGGATGTTTCCATAGAAAATTAACAGGATGTAGAACCATCCTAAATGTGGGCATTGCCATCCCATGAGCTGGTAGCCCATGAAAAAAGGGCAAAAGAGACCTTTTCACAAACTCCACCATCTCTTCCTCTCTGCTTTCTGTCTGCCAAGAAGTGAATTAATGATGCCCACCATAGGCTCCCACTGCCATGGGGCTCTGTCTGAATGGGCAGGGCCAAGTGACCATGGACTAACACCTCTGAAACCATGAGGCATAACAAAGAATTCTGCTCTGTGGGTTGTTTTCAGGCATTTTGGTCACAATGACAAAAATGTACATCAAGAACAAAAACCTTGTGCTGGGAGGAAGTAGCTAGAAATGAATTTGAAATTTGAATGACAGCAAGGAGGCCAGAGGAGCTGGAGGAGCATGAACTAGGAACCACATCAGAGACAAGGCAGATAGTGGGTAGGAGGGAGCCCTGGCCTCTCTTGGAGAGGAGATGTCTAGCAGGCTGCTCGGTGTCAGTCCTCTATTGCCAGTTGTACTGGCTAGTTTTGTGTGTCAACTTGACACAAGCTGGAGTTATCACAGAGAAAGGAGTTTCAGTTGAGAAAATGCCTCCATGAGATCCAGCTGTAAGACATTTTCTCAATTAGTGATCAAGGGCGGAGGGCCCCTTGTGGGTGGTACCATCTGTGGGCTGATAGTCCTGTGTTCTATAAGAAAGCAGGCTGAGCAAGCCAGGAGAAGCAAGCAAGCCAGTAAGGAACACCCCTCCATGGCCTCTGCATCAGCTCCTGCTCCTTGACCTGTTTGAGTTCCAGTCCTGACTTCCTTTGGTGATGAACAGCAATTGGAAGTGTAAGCCGAATAAACCCTTTCCTCCCCAACTTGCTTCTTGGTCATGATGTTTGTGCAGGAATAGAAACCCTGACTAAGACACCAGTGTTAAGGGCTGGATGAGACATGCTCAAGAACAGCCTCAGTGGTGGGAGATGGGGGTATGTGGAAGATCTCAGAGTCAGTGTCCAAACTTCAAACTAGATGGTCTTGAGCATCTAATGAAACTTGGGCTCCATTTTTTGCATCTGCAGAGGAGAAAGAACAGCAAATCCACCCTTCGTAATGCAGTAGAGAATTCTGAGGCCCAACCTAGGGTAGCGCAGCACTGATCTTCACCATGAGCACTTGCTCACACTAGGACAGTCCACTGAGGGTAGGTTTTGATTTCCCCAATCCCTTGGGGGTGATGGCAGCTTTGAAGCATCATGGGGTTCCTGAGCACTGGGCCACTCTGAGGCTAAGAACTCGTCTCACCCCATTCTTCCAGTAAAGACAGTGGTCCCAGACTTTCTAACAGCCCCATGGCTAGAGATTGGAAGATTGGCTCTGTCCAAAGTCCCATTGCTAAGTGGCTTCTGAGAATTCTCTCCTTCCATCATTGAACAACCCAAGCTCTGCTCATGTAGCCCACTCTTCCCTGTCCCCAATAGCCACCCAAACCTTTGTATTGCCTCCTTCTCTCCTGAAAGGCACAAGGCTGATCTTGCTGTTTATTCTCTGAGCACCCTTCAGTTTGTTAAGGCCAGGCACATCTGTGAATTATCTGAACAATTACCACAATGTTATCTCTGTAACTGTCCCTCTCATGCCAACATATCAGCCAAGGCTTTGATAGAATGAAGCAAGCTAGTCCCATCCCAGGGCTGGGACCAGCTCCTAGAGCTCTGGTTTCTATTCAGCTTTCCAGTGGGGTACCACTGGCTCCAGGGAAAGCAGAATGCGTATGGAATCTGGTTGAGTCCCTGGGGTGGAAATGGATTTTAGGCCCGGAAGCAGAATATGGCGTCTCTGCTCTCTCTGTCTTAAAGCCATGGTCACCTGCACACTTCAGTCCAACCTTTGACAGCCTCGCTATCATGACCATCTCTGAGGGAAAGCCCATCCAGGATGCACAATGCAGGACTCCACAGACCAACCATTACAGCATCTCTTGCCTGCCTGCCAAACTGCCTTCCCTCCACCCAGCCCTCACCTCCAGCACCAGCAGGAGCTCTGCCCCTCTCCTAGCCCCCACCTTCTGCCATCTGCTGGGCTACACACTGGCCTTACTGTGTCCGGGAGTGGGCACTTGGCCATGGCAGCACACAGGCCTATGTGCCAGGCTACCAGGTGAGCATGTGTGAGCCCTGCATGTGCTGTGAGGCTGCTGCACAGCTAGGATCTTCAGGCAGGGAGGACGGCCATGTGGCATGATTGGCAGGGTGGGCGGGGGCGGAAGCCTGGGAGGGAATGCTGGTAGGGCACACACTTCTACAGCTGCTTGAGTTGACCCCAACCTGAGTCAGGTTTGGAGGAATGAGTGGGAAGAGGGAAGGGGAAGAGCAGAGATCAGGGCAGCTTCCTTGTTGCTGCTGAGTCAGGTATCAAGAAGAGAAAGGGTAGGCACTCCCTGACTCTGGACAAGCATTGCTTTAGCCACAGAAGACATATTCCCACCTACTGATCACTCCTTGAATGCAGGACCAATCCAGGCACTGTCCACCGTGACACCGACTCTTCCCCAAAATCATGGATGGAGAGATGGAGGCTAATTACTCCATTCTCATACCGAAAATGAAGCTCTAGGAGGTGTGGGGGGGCTGCTTGCTCAAGGAAGCCATGTTAGTAAGGGCTAAGAGCCTACAACCCCAGACCCATCCACTCAACTCCAGTCCTCATGCCTGCCTCTCCATCTTGTACTCAGGAAGCCCCTCCTGGTTCCCCAGAACTCTGTATTCTTAAGTGGCATTTGCCAGGCTGTGGTTATTTGTTTGAATGTGTTTTAAATAGCAGAGATGGCTTTCCAGGTACTACTTTGGGAAGGGCCCAGGCCCAACCCTGACCAACCGTGAGAACCATCAACAGCCTTCCTTAGACCTGGTGCAGAACCCACTCTAGCTTCCCAGCTCTGGAAAGCTGTGGGATCAGAACTGCAGAGAGAATCCTAGGGGATTCCAGAGACCAGTTGGCCTGGGAGCCTCTGAACAAAGTGTCCCAGTTACTGAGGCTTTGGATAAAAATAAGACATTCCTGGAGTGAGAGGAGGTCAGGGGAGGCTTCGTAGGAGAGACTCAAGGCCGAGGTGCACATTGGAGGGTGTTTTGTAGGTAAACAGTATAAGGATGCAGGCTCAGAGCAGCAAGGCAGTGTGGGATTGCGAATGGAGGCAAGAACCACGCCATCAGAACCAAACATCATGGGAGGCAGGAAGAGAAGTTCTTGGCAATGGGGACAGGAAGTGGGAGACTGGTTTCCATGTCAGACCCAGATACCCGGTTGAAGACTTGCATGCCAGCAAGCATGGGTGACACCCACTACATGTAGACACTGTTTCGGGCACTGGCGATTCTCAATGAACAGACAGATGGGACGCGAATACTTAGCTGTAGATAAATAAACGAGAACAGGAGTAAGACGATGGTACAGGGAGCTTGGCTGTACTCCCTAGAGAGCAAGCAGGTCTCAGGCCAGGCAGAGAACCACCTAGTGCCCTAAACAGCAGGTGCAAACAGCCCTGAGGCAGGAGAAGGTGAACATAATCACAGGGCTTCTCCAAGTGCAGTGTGGCCAGCATGTGAGCAAGGCAGAGTGGGTGGGCAGGATAGGGTGTGGAGCCCGACAGCCAGGGGAGACAATGAGGTGAAGTGTAAAGATGGTCTACTCTCCCGATTTGGGTCCAGGTCCTGTCCGGAGACTGCCTGGAGAGCAGAGCCCCAGAGCAAAGGTTCTCCATGTAGCCCTTCTCCCAAGACTTGTAACAGTGGTCCTCTCCCACGCGTAGTCTGCCAGTTGCCTCTCTAGCCCCCACAGACTCTTTTGTCTCTCCAGGGCTTCCTTTCAGAACTCATCACCCCTTGCCAGGCCAAACCCACGATGCCACAAAGAAAGTCATACTGAACTCCCAGCCCAGTCCCTGAGAGAAGTCTTCTCCTCCTCTTTCGCCTGGCAAGAAGCTTCCGAGACAACGCTACCCTAATGGGGGCTTTGTTCCTCAGGAAGGCAAATTTGAATGATATGTCTCCTTCACATTCACAATTTACT
This sequence comes from Rhynchomys soricoides, assembly GCA_019843965.1. Taxonomy (NCBI): domain Eukaryota; kingdom Metazoa; phylum Chordata; class Mammalia; order Rodentia; family Muridae; genus Rhynchomys; species Rhynchomys soricoides. Next base: position 1,296,573 of record JADRCH010000063.1, read on the forward strand.
GTACAAATGGCCTGGTGCAGCGGCATTAAGAAACTTAATGCGTTTAAGTAGAAGTTAATTGATTGAAATTAGGCAGTTGGCACCTGCTGCAGAACAGCCACAAAACAGCACAGAGTGACGGATGACTCTTTCCAGTGAAGGAAGCCCGGACAGCTGTGGACACTCGGAACTTTGAGAGTCCAAGTGCTAGCCCACAGCACTCACACTCCTGTGGATCCCCACATAGACATGTACGGCATATTTGTGTAGGTAGTGTTGGCAGTGACTGGGCCGGTGTGCTTCTGAGTAGTGTGCACGGTGAGTGTGATCTATGTTTTGTTGTGCATATGTATTTCATGTGCTGTATGGCTATGAATGTCTGCATGCATGTGCTGCACATGTGGTGCATATGTGCTGAATATGGGAATTGTGCAGGGCATGAGGGCTGTGCCAGGAAAGAAAAGTCCCGAACTTCTCATCTCAGAATCAGGGTTCCTAGGTGGAAAAATTCTGCTCACGTGCTCAGCAATATGAGGGCAGTAAAAAAACTTTTGACAGCTTAAAAAAGTGTGTGTGTGTGTGTAAAAAGATCTTACTATATACAGCTCAGGTTGGTATTGAACTCTAGATCCACCTGCCTCAGTTTCCACACCACACCTAGCCCTATACAAATTTGTCTCATTGAATTCGCATTCCCACTAAAGCAGCTGGTCAGTGAGGTGACCCACAGTGAAGGCACCAGAGTCCATGTGGCCCCTTTCCTGACAATGTCAACTGTGAGACTCCCCACTCGGACATTTATGTTTTAATGAAATCTCCTCCAAGACTCTGGTGACATCCCCCCAAAGGCAGATGTTAGGCGAAACAGTCGGGTGTGTGTGGGGAGGTGGGGGGGGGAGCATGGTTGCCTAGTGACTAGAAAACACCTCCTCACAAGCACGAGAGAAAGCATGCACTGTGCATGGAATTGCATGCCAGAGACGACCCTGCTCTGTCCTTTGAGAAGACAGAGACTCATTACACTCGGGAGATGATAATGCCGGGGAGCTGGCATTTCAACAGGCATTGATGCAGTCCTTCCTTTTGTCCCTCCATGTTAAAAGGAATCACAAAAGGTATTTACATAGCAAATCCCTTTTCAAATATTTCCCTTCCGTCAAAGCCAAGGCCAGTTCCACGGATAGTGAATTCCTCTCTTGTAGGTTCCTCGGGAAGCCAAGCTTTCGCCATGCATGTTTCTGATGTACCCTCTCTTCCACAGTTCTTCCTGTGTCCCAAGCATCAGCTCTGGACACATGCACTGTCTTTTTGTTCTTATCATGTCTAAGCTTCAGCACCTCTTTGCATGAATCCTCCGTTTGTGTAGGCTTTGGAATATTAACTTTTATCTGTAGGTGACCATTTCAAGTCTCACCTTACCTCCTCACAAAGTCCCCCTGTTGCTGTACCTAAATCTGTGGGTTCAGGGCTATGTCCTGGCGCTCAGAGACTGTCTGGGTCTGAGCTATCACTCCGAGCTCCTACACCCCCATTGCTACTCTGCAATGGTCAGTCATTGCCTATTTTCTAAGTTTGTATGAGCCAAGAGGTCAGAATGGTTTCTACATTGAAAAAGATAGAAAAGCCATATTTTGTGACATAGGAAGTTCCGTCTTGGTTTCAAAGGCGGGCTTTATGGGAGTGCAGCCGTGTGTATTTGTTCCTGAGCTAGGAACTACAGCTGTTCTTCCTGTTCAGGAGCCATGGCAGTTGTTGGCAGAACCTACAAGGCCTTTGATATTGATAGCCTAAGGCTTCCGAGGAGGGCAGGTATAAGCCTGGTGCCCTGCCTGCTTGGCACTTCCTAACCCATTTGTGTTCCATTTGTGCTTACAGCATTAATTTGCTTTCTCTAAGTTGTTTCTTAATTTACTCTTCAAGGTTCAACCCAGAACTCTCTCTGCCCTTGCCCTGAGTCTGGAATGGGTTGTTTTATGTTCTACCAGCATCTTGGGTGATCTCTGGCACGTTACTTGTTAACTATGACAATATTCCATGTTGAGTCTTTGTGGGGTGCCAAGCAACCAGGTCCTGTATGTAATTTACAGTCACCGCATCCCAGAGAAATAGCTGTTATAATACCCATTTGACAGATGAGGAAGCTGAGACCCAGAGGATACCAATCCAGCTTCATATCTGACAAAGTAGAAAAAGAAAAACAGTCTCATACCAGAGACTCACACCGCTCTTGTCCCTACCTTGGGCACACCCATAATTGTGCTCTCTTCTCTGTTTCCTCAGATCAGAGCTCCTTGAGGTCTCTCCTGAACCCTGTTTCTTTCTGTATCAGGAAGGCTAGACAACCAGGGATGGAAAATGGCTTCTGAGTGGCTCCATCTTCCCTGCACCAGAGCATCATCTTGACCTTGGCCATGCACATTTTCGCCATTCTTTCTCTCCACCCCAACCCCCATTCATGCAGGCAGCACTCAGTCAAACATTTCTTCCCTGTGAAGAAAGTCAGACCAATGCCAACTTCTTTATTATATCCATGGGGAAACTGAGGCTCCAGGGTCTTTAGGTAAGTAAGTACCTAGTGCCAGTGGGAAGCTGAGTCAAGATCAAGCCAGCCTGGAATCTTCATCAGACCCAGGACTTTGATCAGTGGACCAACCCACAAGCAATCTTATTGATGGGGAAGACCAAGGGGTGTGTTGTGTTATGAGGCTTTTTGTTATGAAGGATTAAAATTCCACCAGTGCCCTAGGCAAGGGGCCTTGACAGTGATTTTGCCTGGCAGATGCCACCCAGGCAAGCACTGCAATATTACACTACAGTGCCGGCCTGCTCCTCACTTACCCCCCTCCCTCTGCTTTCTGCACACACTCCTGCCTCCAAGGGCACCGGCTTCCTGACCAGCCAGCCGTGCTCTAAAGCACAAACAGGGTAGGAAATGAAAACCCCGGGAAGAGCAGATGAAGCGGGCAGGAGGTGGAGGTACCTCTACCCTGCACGATCTGCTCGGCTCCCCAGGCTGGCAAGAAAAACTTAAACATTATTTACTCAACCATGTGTGAGTTAAAACCAATATCTGCCTGCCATCTGTTCAACTGAGTGACCCCATGACGTCAGCCTCATTCCTTCTCATAGGTTGCTCTGTCCCTCTGTGGCCCTTCCCCAGGCTACTTGGTGAGGAAGGAGGGGCCCTGGTAAGTAGGTCCAGCCCCACAGAGCTCTCTACAGACACAGCCATGGAGGTTGCTAGTCACCCTCTGCACTTGGCCCTTGGGCTACTTCTACCTTAGGAGGTTGCCGTCATTCTCAGTGGGGTTCAGTGGGAATCCCAGGTCCTCTGCCTTCACTTCCAGCAGCTCTGGATCAGCCTCTAGCTGATGGGATGACTGTCCTTAAGCATGTATGTCCGTTTCTGATCCTAGTTTTCCTACTACGTATACAAGGGGACAGGCTGGCAGTCCTTCAAGGTTCCTTTGAGCTGTAATGTCTCTCCTGTCTGCCTCAGGTTGGACTCCCATATCTGATCAGGACCCTCATACCGGGCAGGACCATTCTTTCTTCTATCCCCTACTGCGTCCATTTGTCCATATCTGCCAAGGCAGGTTCCCTGCCATGATGTCTTCCTGTTACCTGGCAACCACCATCACCACACCACACAGGGCTTTGGGAGCCTGCTGGCCTGCCTTCCATCACACACACACACTCTCTCACACACACACACACACACTCACACACACTCACACTCAGGTGCGCGAGTGCAGCAGGAAGAGATCTTCAGGTACAAAGAGCTATATGTTGGGCAGAAATCAGGAAGAGATGCTCAGGAAAGTGTCATGGTACAGAAAGTATTTTGTTAGAAATAAGAATTGAGTTCCAGATCCCAGACTGCATAAGATTGCTGTGCATTCTTGTGCAAATTATTCCCCACTCTGAGCTGTGATCTCCCCATTTGCATGCTGGGGGCAACAGATTCATTGATTTCTTGTTCTTCAGTCAGACGCTTTTGCACAATGAAAGGTCTGGGTCCCGGCGACTTGAAAACTGTCTGCCACAGAGAATAGTCATGGAGTGGTAGCCCTGGCTTCTCTCTTTGTGTGCATATGGGAGTTAAGGCAGTGACTGAGGCCAAGTATACAGTGACCTGCACCTAATTAAAGGTGCATGGGACAAAATGGCCCCTGAGGACCAATGACACGGACTTCTTCCCAACCCTGTTCAGTAAAGTGACAGGGAAAGCTTGGTCACAGAAGGAGTATTTTCTCCATGAAAACTGCTAAATTACACAGATACCAATCATCCATCTATCTCCATCCATCTGTCTAGCATCTTAGAAGCTTCTTGATACACATTTATCACCAGTCTATCACCCTAGGCAACAGAAATTTTTACTCTCCTCGTTCCAGTTCCCTCCAGTGACAGCCTCACCTCATGTGTTAAGGAACGAATTGCGCTAACCACTTATCAACCCTCCCCCAGGGAGCTCCAGGAATGCAGATACCAAATGAGGAGAGAAGAGGGGGTGATACTTGCTTCTTCAGAGGCCTGCCTCTCTGGGCCGTTGGGGGGTGAACTGCATAAAGGCGGGCTCATTTGTGTACTATCAGGAAGACTCGTTAATATCAGGGTGTTAAAATATGTAAATAGTGTCAACATGCACCACATCCTAATTACTGTTTTGCATTATCAAGTCATTTACTCTTTATGACATTCTGAGACTGTTCAGCTGTGTCAGCGAACACTTAGCAGAACCTCCTACCAGGGATGATGAAGTCTCAGCTTCCTGCTGCAGAAGAGGAGGAGGAGAGAGAGGGGGAGGAGGAGGCAGACACACAAGGCACTACAATGCCTCTGGTTCCAGGTGCCTCCGCACTGAAGAAGGACGCCCATTGTGGAGATGCTTTTGTGTGAACAACATATGTTTCCGCTTCCTGGCATTTCCCGTCGTCTCTCAATCCCGCTTCTCACAGAGGCAGATTTATATGCAGGCTAATGAGAACTGACATTTCTTGCACTGCTTGCTACAACTGCTGCACTGAGTTATGGCAGGGCAGGTATCCCCCAGCCACAGAGCAATCTCCCTCAAACACTTCTTTAAGGCCGCTGTGAGGTCCCAACTGGGGAAGCTGCCTGTTCTATCTGCAGAGTGACATTCAGGTTGTCAGTCGGGATCCTGGGACTGAATCCCACCTGCTCTTTGAGTCCCATGCCTGGCTCTAAAGGAAGCTTTCTGCTAATGTCAAAAGGTTAAAGCTGTGGAACTTTATTTTAAGGGATTAGCTGAAACCAGAGGTGGCACAGACACCAATCCCCCATTCACAGATATATTTTATAATGGTTTCATTGGCCAGTTTAAAGCATTAGCACATTTCATATAGACATTCAGATTGCTAGTGTTTCTGAAAACATCAAAACTAGCCCTGACAGCAACAGTGTCAACTGGCCTGAACAACCCCCCCGTCCCCCCCCCCCGTTCCCCGATACTCCTGGAGACTGATCCACCAACCAAAGAATACACATGGACGGACCCATGGTGCTGGCCCCATATGCGGCAGAGGAGGGCCTTGTTATCCATCAGGGGGAGGAGAGGCCCTTGAGCCTGAGAGTGTTAGATCTCCCAGTAGAGGAGAATGCCAAGGAGGGAAGATGAGAGTGGGTGGGTGGGTGGGTGGGGGAATACCCCCATAGTGGCAGGAGGAAGGAGGAGGAAATGGGGAGGTTCCAAAGGGGAGATCTAGAAAGGGGGAAACATTTGAAATGTAAATAAAGTAGGAAAAAAAATAATAATAATTAATAATAATAATAATAATTATATATATATATATATATATATATATATATATATTAACACCTAAAAAAAAACCCAACCAAACAAAAACTAGCCCTGAAACTTGGTTGCTAGGCTTGCTGTGAGGTAACCTTCAGTTGGAGTTGGAGCGAGGTAGAATGCTCACACAAGACTGGCTATGATAAAGCTTCTAACTCTGTATGCTGTATGTTTGAAGCCAAGCTCCACAGCTTATTTGCTCGGTGACACTGGGTAATCACTTAGCTTCTCTGTGCTTACTCTCCTTTTGTACAGTAAGCAAGGTAGTCCTGATGTCATCCAATCAGAAGCTCAGATCAGCCCCTGTCACATGTTCGGTGCCATGTCAGATTTATTTATAGGGCTGACACCTGGCTGCCATTCCAAGAGGCACATGCTTCTCCTGCGTTAGACGCTAGAACTTTCTGGGGGTGACCTGTGCTGTGCTGTAGTGACTGAGAGAAAGCTACCAGTAAGTGTGTTTTTGGATGATCAACCACTGGGTGCCCTACACACAGTCAGAGCAGGCCAAAGCTGGAGAGAGGTGCATTCTAATGTTGTGCCTGCCATCTCTACCATCAACTGTTTACACCCATCAAGGTCCAACGTATTCCCCCGGGCGACAGGTTCACAGAGTGAGTAATTCTGTATTGGAGATTATTAAAGATCTGCTATCTCGAGCAGGAAGAAGGGAACAGAGAGGTGAATGGAGACAATTTCCATTAAAATAGAGCTGGGAAACAAAAGCCACATAGAACTATTCTGAGCCTAAGGCAGGTGACACAGGATTCAAAATTTAATGAGCCTTAAATGCCACTGGATGAATGCAGCCGAGACACAGGGCTGTGCAAGACAGGGCTCGGTTTTAGCTTCCTCCTCCGAATCTTCCACTTTTTAAGGCTCCCTAACACTAGCTGGCTAAAGCTCAGTCAAAAGAGGGGGTGACAAGCTAGCAGCAGGAAGTATAGAGCCTCCCCCCCCCAAACCTTCTGCTGGAACGAGTCCAGCCTGGTAGTCACCCTGTGTTTAGGGTCACGGGTCCCATGTTCACCAGTATATCTCTGCAGGGCACATTTTCCTGCAAATCCCCTGAGTTGTTTTGGGAAGTCCACCAGAGATGACCACCCAGACACAGTTTATGGCCAATTGAAAGTTTTCCAGCTGGCTGGGACTACACTCAGGTAGGTATTTGGGACCCAAATGAAGTCCTAAGTGGTCAGGGTAAGAGGTTTTTAAAGGCTAACCCACATCCTAGTATCTTGCTTACAGTAGTAGCAGCTACAGGCCGAGAGGTTTTGCACATGTAAGCTGTTAACAGAAGCTAAGTTAGCTGGGTCATCTTGACCTTGGGTTCCTAGAGTGGAGAGGGGTAATTTTCAATGGGATTCTCCACCAAGGAGCTCAAATTCTAGATAAACCTGAAACAGCTTCAGCAAGAATACAAAATGGAGGATTCTCCACTGTCTTGCCCTGTCACAGAGTATCTTCTGACTTTCCTAGTCTTCCCTGGAGCTACCTTGCTTCCTCGGCAAGTGGGGTTTGGTCACTATCTGGAAGGTTGTATTTCCCCTAGGATGCTGCTGAGCTGTGGCCTCAGCTGAAGGGCCTCCATTTGCATGAGGCACAAACAAGGAGGCTAAGTTCATTTTGCAACTGAGGTTTCCAGTTTCTGACCAGGCGGTGATTATGAGGGGTGTCAAGCCCCCTCTTGCCCGTGCAGCAACCAATGATTAAGAAGCAAAAGTCCCATAGTGAAACAAGCCCCCCAGAGGCCTTTCTGGGCACCTGTCCAAGAGGCATGGTCTGTAGCTTTGTTGCAAAGTACTGTTGCAATTCTTTACATATATTGGCTGTATGAACGGACGGGGCTCACGATGGTGTTTTGACAGACCTTGTACTTTGATACCACCCACCTAGTACCTTTTCCAGTTGCTAGAAATCCCTCCTCTCCTTTCAGGTCCCTGTTTCCAAATGGAGTAAGACCTCAGGGTGCCTTACTTTCTGTGTCTAACTTCACTTAGCAGGCCATCCTCCTGATCCATCGCTTTTTGCTACAAGTGACAGCACCTTATTCTTTGTGGCTGAAGATCCCATTTGTCTATATACTACAGCTTCGTTCTCCATTCATCTGTTCGCTGCATCTCACAGTTCTGTTACTGACACACTGGAACAGTACCTCTGTCCTTGGGTGAGGTGGCTGAGACTAGGACCACCAGGGAAAGAGGAGACAACTTGCAAGTAAGCTTTTACTGAAAGGCACGCCATACAGAGATGAGACGGAAGCTGGAAGGAACAGGCTGCTCTGCCTTGAATTGTAGCTTTTATGGAAGGTAAGGGTGAAGTCAGAGATGAGCCTGTCAGTGGGAAAGTGTGATGCACCTATTTTCCTGGCTGCTCCCGAACTATTATTTTTAGGAAGTGCTGTCGGAAGAGGAAGTCCTGTGACTGGGCTATATGATCTTTGAAGCGAGTGCTTGAACGGAAATATCATTTACCCACATCCAATCTTCCGTGATCTATGGAAGACCCTGTTTGTACTCGATGAAGTAGCAGGGCACAAACATAGTCCCATGCGCCCAAGTGCAGTAGAATTGGCCAAGCCTATGTTACAGTGACTGTGTACTGAACTGCCCAGGGATTTTTGTCCATTAATGAAAGACTACTGTTGGGATTCCCTTCTTTGCTTTCAGATCCCCTAACTCCCTACCTACTCCAAACAACTCCATGCTTTGTCCACTGTGAGTGGTGAATCAATAAACAGGAATGTACAGGTATCTCTGTAGTATGATGACTTACATACTTGGAAGTGGCATATTTGGAAGTAGCTGGCTCTTCTGCCCAGTTCCAGGCTCCTCAGGAAGCACCATACTGATTTCCACAGCTGTCCCACCAGGTTAGCTTCCCAGCAGTGGTGGGTATTGGTTTCTTTCTTTCCTGCTTACTCCTAGCATTAGCTGTAGCTTGCATTTTGTTAGTAACCATGCTGACTGGGTGGAGGTAGAGACTCGTTGTAGCTTTTGGCTTACACATTTCCTTTGTGGCTAATAACATGAGATTGGGTTTTCCTAGGCTTGGCCTTGTTGGAGTAGGTGTGACCTTGTTGCAGGAAGTATGTCACTATAGGGGTTGGGTTTGAGACCCTCCTCCTAGCCACATGGGAGACAGTGGCTGCCTTCTGATCAAGATGTAGAACTCTTGACTCCTCCAGCACCATGCCTACCTAGACATTGCCGTGCTTCCTGCCTTGATGATAATGGACTGAACCTCTGAACCTGTAAGCCAGCCCCCATTAAATGTTGTCCTTTATAAGGGTTGCCTTGGTCATGGTGTCTCTTCACAGCAATGAAACCCTATCAAAGTCCGGTATCCTGCATAATTCTAGTTCCCAGGAATAGGCTTAGAATCAAAGGTTGCTGTCATTCCAAGTCTTCACATACATGACACAAGATGAAGTGGCCACCTAGAGATGATCTCCCAGGTGGATTCATTCATATTCATGGGGTCCTATTTGGAATATGGTCCCATTTGAGTTCCCACTGGGCAGGTATGACTTCTGCATTTGTCCCTGCAATCTTGACTCCAGCAAATAATCAGGCACAGTTGTGAGCCTTCACAATATTCCTGCTATAGGCTTTGTCTGCCACCATAATAATATGGATTTGGGGGTCCAGAGAAGCCACTGGAAGGCCAACCAACCTATTCTCACGAGAGTATGCTCCATTCTAAACCAAGGATGCTGGTCGCTCACCATATCCACTATCCATTTACATGTGTGACTTCAATTGTTTCTGGTTATACTTGAAAATGTCATCAAAGTGTTGGGGTCTTTGCAGAAAGGGGGCCCAAAACATGGCACAGGGATGAGGTGAGTTTTGCTGTTGGAGTTCTCAGACTGAAAAGAACCAGAACCATCCAAATTCCTCTCAGGCAACTCTTCTACACACTTGGGCTCAGAATCTAGGTTGTGGGTCACGCAGCACAGTCCTTCTCCAGGGTCATCAGCCCAGATAGACAGGTTGGACTTTCTTGTGCTGTGGCAGGGGCACATGCATTTGCATGATGCCTTTGTTCATGTGGGAAGTTACTGAGGTGGTAAAAGATGTTCTGCACTGCAGGTGGGTGGATAGGCCTCAGAGATGAAGGGATCTCCACTCATCCCCCTTCCTCAGCTCCCCTTCTTTACCTCCTTTTTCATTTCCACCATCTCATGCAAGGGTCCAACACTTATTTATGAAAGCAGCCTCCCAAGCTATATGGCTGCATCTACTTGTACACTCCTATGGTCACTTTATCACCCAGCTGAGAGCTCTTGTCCCATATAACATCACACCTCTCCCTCCTTAAAACCTACAGAGACTCCTTGTTCTTATGACAAAACTCAAATTCTGTCCCATGGCCCACATGGCCCACTTGAAGGGATTCTCTCATCTCTACAATTTTGTCATCCATCATCCCGCCCCAGATTTGTGTTCTATAAAATAGACCTTTTCTCTCTTCCAAGTATACCCCATGTCCATGGTCAACCACACCCCAAAATTTGAGGCATGCCATTTTTCTTTTGTTGAGCATTCTCCCTAGATCCCTTGTCTCCCAACTTGTCCTCTCTGTTCCTTAGACAAGCCTTTTCTTGCCACCATCTGCTTCTTCATACAAGTCACCCACTGCCAGCCCATGGCACGAGCTTCCTTCTTTGCTCTTCATGTCCTTTTCTAGAGTGTATGCCTCCTTAGAGCTGGCCTGGCAGGCTTATCACTCTATCCGTATTATGCAGCACTTTGAGTGGCAATTGGAAGACCCTGAGTGATTGTTTGTTGACAAAATGAGAGATTGAAGGCACAGCAGGCCTCAGGGACATCTCAGAAGTTCCTCTTGCCAGGGATTACTGGTCCATGTTATCAGGCAATTTCACCGCAGGACTCCTTTTGACCATCACAGGGAGGTGGGCAGTGAGACTTCCTGGAATAAAGTTCTAGGTGGGAATATGCATCATGCTCCCTGGACAATCACCAACCCCATCAGCATCCTGTAGTCCCCGGGGTAAGGCAGGTGATCAAGACACAACCTGTTCCCCCAAGGAAGTTACAGACTGATGGGGCAGATCCACACATGCACACATTTCTCTGTGTTTTTGGTAGAGTCAGAATGAGACAAAAACCATAAAATATGGATAAACCTTGGAAGGAGCAAACAAACACTGGTACCTTGGCTACATCTGAAACAGTGACCTGCATCCCCTGCCAGCTGACTTCAACAAGAGAACTTTAATTATATTGCTTAATTACACCAGAGCACACCAGCTTTTTAAATTTTTTTTAACAGTAATTCCCCACTGGGCTCCTGATATTTGCCTTACATTATTACCAAGCACTCAAGAGGAGTGACAAACAGGAAAGGGGTCTTAGCCATTTGGAGTACTCAGCCCTTCTGTGTGTTATTTGCTTATACAGTCAAAGCTGAGGGAAGCAGCCTCTTCATCTGTTTCTGGTGATCTGTGAGCCCAGCAGCATCTGAAAAGCAGAGAGCAGAGACACTGGGGCCAAGCACCAGACTATGCCTCCGACTTCACAAAACATTGGACTTTCAAACTGATCTCTCAAAAAACTGTGTAGAGATTATAGCTCTGCTGTTTTCAAGAAGAGGAAACTGAGGCAGGATTGAACCTATGACTTATTTGCCTACACATCAATCTTGTTAATGAGATTGCATCTCTAAGTTCCAAGCTTTATGGTTTTGTCACTAAACAGGAGCTTCGAAGCAGAATGTCCACAACTGCGCAGAACCACACAATACACTGCCTAACTTCTACACTGCCTAACTTCTTTACAAGTATTTTATTATTTTCTTTCTGGCGGCTTCAGGTTAGCATATGTGTTTAATTAACATTTCTAATTAAAACCACAACACATAACACTCAAATGTTTTCCATGAGTTACATTCCTGCAGATCTGTAAGTGGCAAATCCACACATGGTAGGTATATCATTGCAATTTTCCTAGCGAGATCCGATAACATTTTTAACAAATGAAATCAATGGGAACAAGTTAGAAATGTTCAGCCTGCTCCCTCTCCAAGGCTAAGATGAGGAAGCAGGATCTGCTTTTTGGAGACACCATGGCAAGAACATCATCTAGGTACAATGGACTGAAAGTTTGTGCTAATTTTGGGAGTTAAAGTCATATTCTCAATGTGATGGTATTTAAAAGGTGGGAACTTGTGAGGTCATTGGGTTGTAAGAATAGAGCCCTCTTCACTGAATGTAATGCCTTAGTAAGACGAAGAAGCAAGAAGCGTCTTGCTAACCCTCTTCTGCTGGTTAGTTTTTGTCAACCTGATACAAATCTAGACATACTTGGGAAGAGGGAATCTCAATAGAGAAATTGCCTCCATCTGATTGGCCCATAGCCATGTCTGTGGTGCATTTTCTTAGTTGCTAATTGAAGTAGGATGGTCCATCTGGCTGTGGCTGTTCCCTTCCTTGGCAGGTGGACCTGAGGTATATAAGAAATTTCTGAAGAAGACAGAGGAAGCAGTCTAGTGAAAGGTTTCCTCTGTGGTTTCTACTTCAATCCTGCCTCCGGGTTCCTGCCTTAAGTTCCCTCCCTGATGGCGAACTTGTAGCCTGTAAGATGATCACTGTGTTTATCACAGCAACAAAGCAAACTAGAACTCTTAGCCTCTTCCCTCCTCTTGAAGACAATAATAATCCTCAAGAGTCATTACCAGAACTTGATTATGCTGGCCACCCTGATCTTGATTGGTCGTTGTTGAAACCCAAATATCCTGTGACACTGGGTCCTCCATAAAAAATATGACTAGAGGGCAGGGATGGTTGGATGATGCCTTTGTTATTGTTCTATTATTGTGAAGAGACACCGTAGCCAAGGCAAATTGTATAAAATAAAATGTTTGGGGAATTTATTACAGTTTTTGAGGCTTAGTTCGTGATTATAGTGTTGGGAATTAGAGAAGTGTGGTGCTTGAAAAAGTCCAGGAGCCCTGACCCACAGGCAGCAGGCAGAGGGAGCAGGACTGGGGCTGGTGTGGGCTCTTTCGAAGCCTCAAAGCCCACTCTTAGTAACACACCTCCTCCACAAGACCACACCTCCTCCACAAGACCACACCTCC
>JADRCH010000063.1:1309483-1328053 GCA_019843965.1 Rhynchomys soricoides
CCTCCTCCACAAGGCCACACCTCCTCCACAAGACCACACCTCCTCCAAAAAGGCCACACCTCTCAATCCTACCCAGACAGAATATAAGAGAGGACATTGCAGCTCAGAGAAACAAAACGTTCTATCTAAAGGCGGATGCAGAGTAAAAGAGACTTTAAACTAGAGTTTCATCAGTCTGTTAGTCTATTTCCACACAGACCCCAAAGGGATCAGAAATTCTGTCTGACATTTAACAACACCCATGGTATAGGGATAGTCTTGCCTACAGTGGGATTTCCCAAAACTTAATTACTGAATAGGCTTTCTCTGAATCTGTTAGCTTCATATTTTCAATTTAGATTCCACACATTCTATTTAAATAAGTTTACTTATAAAGGGAATTTCACACTGTCCATAAGCATAAGCCAGTGTAACATGTAGGTGCGTACACTCATTCTCACAGTTTCCCTTTGCACCATTTCTTTTTCCTGTGTTTAACGTAGTCTTAAATAGCAAAGGAAAATTCCAGAACTAAACAACTCCATCAGTTTTCAATTGCATGACATTCAGAAGGGCATTCACAAGAACATATCTTCTCTTTTCATTCTGCTTTGGGGTGCAAATTATCTCCTCTTACAGCACACCCACTCTTGGGTAGTACTGGTTCATTTATCAACTAGTACCACTGTATTAGTCAGGGTTCTCTACAGAACTTATAGAACATATATATATATAATACATACATACACACACACACACACACACACACACACACACACATACAATCCACTGGAATAGTTTACAGGCTGTGGTCCAACTAGTACAACCATGGCTGTCTATCAATGGAAGAGCCAAGAATCCAGTAGTTGTTCAGTCCATGATGCTGGATGTCTCAGCTGGTCTTCAGTATATGTTAGAATCCCAAAGAAGCAGGCTCTAATTCCAGTGAGGAATGGACGTGCCAGTGAGAGTGAGAGCAAACAGGCAAAGAGAGAGCAAGCTCCTTCTATGTCCTTTATGTAGGAAGCCAGCAGACAGTATGGCCCAGTTAGAGGTGGATATTCTACCTCAAAGGATCTGGATTAAAGGTATATCTTCCCATCTCAAAAAGCCAGATTAGAAAAAGTGGACCTTCCCACTTTAAATGATTTAATTAAAACAAGCCTTTACATGTTTGCCCAGCCATTTGGGTTTTAGCTAATTCCAGATCCAGTCAAATTGACAACCAAGAATAGCCACCACACCCACCTTGATTATCAGATCATCTGTTTTGATACTATGATCCTCATCTATAGCACTGAATTGTGTCATAGGACTTCACGTGTTCACTGAGGGTCTTGAGACATTCCCCCATAGATATGGGGAAACAACAGCACATAAACACATACATAGTGTGCTAAATGGTCACTAAGAAATGTTTGTAGTTCTCCAGTGACCAACTCACCTATTTTTGGTGGCCTGGGTGCATTTGGAATGCTCTGGACTTTGTTCTATTGAAGCATTTTTACAGAACATTGATAGAGCTTCAATACTTTTAAATGACTTAGGAAGAATGGTAGTCTTGCCAGTTGGGGTGGTAGGATATGTTGAGAATTTAGCTGGCTTTATGACAGTTCATAACTAAAAGGCATTGTAATGATTAAAAACAAAGCAGTAACTAGGAAGTAAAACAAAATGTGATATAACTAACCTTACATCACTGCTCAGCTGGAGTGGCAGATGTGTACCTGTCTCCTCTCTCCTCCACTATGCACATTGAGTCTTACTAATGCCCAGGGCAGCATAGGGCTTTTTCAATCCTCATACTGCAGGATAGCTATGGAGAAGCCCATCACCCCATTCCTTTGACCATTCTCCAACCCTGCTATTCCATGCCTTTGATGTGTGACTGTCCTTCCTTTCCTGTTACCCACAGTGCTTCCTTTGCTTTGGACTAGAACGCTGAAGCCCATGAAACTCAAAGCCTGAAATATCAGCAGCCAGCTTTTAAAATGTGTGGGCAATAGGAGGAACTTTACACTTGCAGAGGTATCTGGATAGTCAGCCTGTGTGACATGAAAAGTTGTTTGTTGCAGCTATAATTTGTTGCGACTTGACTCCAGAACACCCTCAACAGGCTTGTGTGTTTCCAATAGCCACCCCAACCTTCTGCTGCTTTCAAAGACTGTGAAGCTTTTAGGACTTGTGCTTAGCCTGGAAGAAGTAGGTAATAAAGTGTGGACCTTTGAAAGTTATATCTGCATATCTGCCCCAGGCTCCAGTCTATCTTCTCTGCCTTCTGGTTTTCTTTTGTGTAAGGAGAGTCTGCCAAACTCTTCTGTCCCAGGTAGGCTGCTCTCATTATGCCTTCCCTACTAAGATGGGCAGCCCTCTGAAACCAGAAACCAAAGAAAATTCTTCTCCTTTAAGTAAAGTTCATTAGATAGTTTGTCATAGCAACAAGACGACGGATCAAGGTTGGATATGGTTTGTCTCTTCCTGACCCATTATTTAATCCCTATTATGAGATAGAAAGAGGTGGCAGCAGTGGGACCTTTAAGGGCTGATTAGGGCTGTGCCTTCAAGCATGGATCAACCCTTTTATGTAATTCATATATTAATGGATTGATGTGTTAGTGTGTTATCTCAAGAGTGTGTCTGCAGTTAAACAATTTTTTTTTTTTTAAAAGCCAGTTTGGCTAGGATTCATGCATACAAATCTGAAGACAAATTTAGCATGATTTGCCTTGAGGTAAATGTAACCTGCATTGGATTTTTCTACTGCAGTGGAAAGAAAAGGAGGGTGCCTCAGCCTCTTGTTGCTAATGACACAATCCTAGAGACTGAGGGGTTTATTTGGGCTCACTCTTGACCTAGAGTTGAGGATCCATACCTGGCTTGAAGATGGCCTTCTTGGTGTCAGAACCCTAAGAAAGCACAGAGGATTATATGCTTCCAGATAGAAGTGTGTCAGAGACTCAGCTGCACTACACCGCCTTTTATGGCAAAACCATTCTTGAACCACCGCTTAATAGATTCATCTGTCAATCTATTAGAATTTCTTGCCCTGAAAGCCTCCTGCCCCAGGACTAGTTTTCATGGTACCAGAAGGCACCATGGAAACTACCAAAGGAATGAATCAACCAAAAGTCTTACCCAGCTAGGACACCCACAAACCACAACAACCAGGATATGGCACAGTAATGCTACACAGACCTTGGTAGTAACCAACAGCTCTGGAATCGGACTTTAGACCTGTTCATCAAGGTGATAACAATGCTATACCAGAAACATAGCTAACTACCCCAGACTAATGAAGTAATGGAATCTTGAAGGAGAACCCACAGCTACTACCTTACTAAGCCAGCATAACCTCTAACTACATTCTAAGCATTTGTCCTTACAGCTACAGAGAAGTGGAGATCTTACCCTTTACCAAGAAAATCTCTGATTCAACTGATGGTGATCATTACAGAAAACCACAACCAATCTTAATGCAGAGTATTAGAGCCCTGTCCTGATGGATACATCTATGATGTAACTCTCACATGTTATGATGTAAGCCTCAAGGACATTATAGAAGGGTGGGCAGAAGGATTATAAGAGCCAGAGGACCAGGGAGTTTACCGTGAAACTGTGTCTCCTGGTAACATCAGACACCACACCCCTAAACTCTCACTAACATGACTGTCTATACATGAACTGAGCAAGGACAACAATAGTCATGCTAAAGTAGTGAAACAGCTTTTCCAGGGATGAGCACACCAACTGCTTATCCAATACCAGTTGTCAGTACATTAGATAATGGAACGATCAGGTTATATTTAGGAATATTTATATCTATACATACAATAAACAACAATTAATGATAAAGAGGGGCCATGAATGAAAAGGTAGCAAGGAGAGATACATGGAAGGGTTTATTAAGAGGGAAGGAAGGAGAAAATTATATAATTGTATTATAATTTAAAAATAAAAGAAGCAATAAATACAACAAAAAGTGAAGCAAATGTCTTTGACAGCATATAATATTTCTTATACTATGATGTCAAATGTCCTGATATCAATACCATATTATACACCCTTTTCAGTAAGTTTAAGTGTGTTTCCTGTTGTTTTTAAGTTTAAGTTAGAAGTAAGCCATAAAAAAGTCCCACCATCCCACTTCCCAGTATCTCATAAGGGATTAAATTCAAGCAGGAGTTTCAGTGGCTAAACAAGAGCAAACTCTCTCTCTGAATCAAACTGATTGTGACCTACTGCTGTTCCAACAGTAGGCTTTCACAGCACCATCAATAGCCACCCCTCAGCCACACCATAGGACTCCTGCTGTCTCTGCCTCACTTCCAATGAGAACACTGAGAAACAGAGTTGTGCGATGGCCCACCATTACCTACTTGCTTAGTAGGTAGCAAAATCAGGATTTGGCAGCCATCCGTAAAAGATCATATGATCCTGGTGCTGTCGAAGCAGGCTTCCATCCCTTACACAGATGAGCACCTAGTGGGGCATCTGCTATAGTTTGAATCAACCATGCTACCCAAGGCTCATATATCAAAGGAATGGTCCCTAGCTGGGTGCTATTGGAAGGTGTGAATCTTTAAGAGGCAAGCCTAGTGATAGGTCATTAGATCACAGGGAAGATGCCCTCAAAGTAGACTGAAAGCCCAATCTCTTTCTTTTCTCTCACTTCCCAGTGGGTTTGCTTATCCACATATCCCCTGTATGATGTGTGCCATGAAAGGTTCCCAAGCAACCCAATTAACCAGCTGCGGGCTGGATCCTCCAAAACTGTGACCACAAATAAATGTGTTTTCTGTATCAGACGGGACCACCATGTGGCTTTTCTCTCTTCTCTCTATGTGGTGTGCTCCCACTGATTTTTGCAGATTGACACACTTTAGCATTTCTGGTATACCTTCAACTTGGGCATGTAAATGACCCTAATGACAGGCTACTTGATCCAGCCTGCTAACATTTGGCTGAGAATTTTTCATATTATTGATCTAATATTTTGTTGAAGTTTTTAAGGGTAGACCCTTTAGGGTGTCCGTAAGTTTCTCATGATGCCTGTGTCTGGCTCCTGTGTCACAGTAGTGCCATCTTCGTAGGATGAGCTAGGCAGTGTTCTTCCCTCTTTTGAAGCAAGTTGTGAAGGATGAGTGTGGATTCTTCTGGAAGCATCTGGTTCTAGGATGGTCTTTGTTGGGAGATTTTGAATTTACTCAATTTCCTGTTATGAATATGTTCATATTTTCTATTTCTTGTTCAGTTGTAATGTGTGTTTCTAGGAACTTGTTCATTTCTGCTGCTGTATAATTTCTTGGCATGATGTCATTCATAATTTCTCCCAGAATCCTTTTCCACCCCTGCAAGATCAATAACAACATTCTCATGCTCATTTCTGATTTCAGTAATTTGAATTTTATCTAGATGGTCAATATAGTTTGTCAATTGTACTGATTTTTTTAAAATGGATAATATTTATTGTTTACCATCCTCAACATTTAAGATATATTATCTCATTTGGTCTCAACACATCTCATAGAAATAAATACAGTTGACCTTTCTCATCAGGAAATGCCACATCCACAGATGAAGCCGACTGGCGATTAAAAATATTTTTTAAAATGATACATCTGTTAAACAGCCAGGTTTTTTGTGTGTCATTATTCCCTAAATAGCACAGTATGACATCTATTTATATAATGATTACATTTTTATTAGGTATTAGAAGTAGCTTATGTAAGCTACATAGGAGGATATTCATAAGTTATAAGCTACTACTGTGCCATTTTATATAAAGGATTGAGCATCTAAAACATTTCACATCCATAAAGAGTCCAGCAACAGACACCTATGGGTAAGGGGCAACTGTATCTCCATCATAAAGATATAAATGGCTCTAAGTAGCTTAAGTGACTTATTCTGGGACCCAGAAGTAGAAGCCATGAAGCGAGGAGCAGAGCACAGACATCTCAACAACTGGTTGCCCAGATCCAACTTTCAACCTCAGAGCTATAAAGACAGGGAGATAGCTGTGGTCATGTGTCTGGCCACTTAGTTGTTGAGCAAAGAGGCCCTGTGTCAAAAGGCTGTGTCCCTGAGTCAGAAGCCATCCCACTCTCCTCTCTCCTGGCACCCGCTCTAGCTGTGACTCCACCAGGCTCCATGGCCAGTTCAGAGCCTGCCCCTGTAACTTTGGGTCTCTCTCAATCTTCCAGCAAGCAGACTTGTCCAAAGGGTCCAGGAGCTTGAGCAAGAGGAGACATTTTCTCCCCCTCCACCTTTGCAGAACAGTCAGGGAAAGGGAGGGAAGGCCTTGGTGTGGAGAACTGAGGCCCAGGAAGGAACCTGTGTGGCAAGCTGGCAGGGCCCAAGGGTGCTGAGCTGGCTTCTGTATGCCGACTGTGGACAGACCTCTGTCAACTGGGGTCCCATCTGGCACTACTTGCTCATATACAAGACCTTCTCTCCATCAAAATTCCCTTTCTCTGAGATGAGCTGCTTGAGTGTGTATCTTGTTCACCTCTGCTTTCTAGAGCCTTGCCCACAGCCTGGGCCTAAGCAAGGCTTTAATAACTGTCTGTCTGTGAATGGGTAGACTCTGCTCTGCCTTGGCTTGCTCATCTGTGAAGTAGGGATCATAATGGCTCGACTCCGTGGCCTTTACTGTGAAAGGTCAATGATCTTTTCAAAGTGACAGCTTTCATTTTCATTTTTTATACTATTTTTTGAGACCATGCTTGATCTCTCAATCCTAATCTGATTCCTGATTCTTCTCGGGCTTTAGTTCCCTCTTATTTCTCCAGTCTCTTAAGGTTAACATTTAAGGTATTGGTTCATGATATCTTCTTTTTTACTGTGGATACTTTTTTAAAAATTCTTCATTTATTATTTGTAATCGACAGACTATATCTATGGTGTGTAATATGATGTTTTGATGTGTGCTTTACTGGTGAAATTATTAAGTTAATTGGCAAACCCATTGTTTTACATAGCTATCCTTTGTTGTGGTAAAATATTTACAATCTAGTTTGCAGGTGATTTTGAAAAATTTGGGGCATTATTAGTTATGATAGTCACACGCAGCTAATAATTTCGCTCTAAAACCACTCTTACTGCATCCCATGATTTTGGAATCTTGCATTTTTCATCTTGTTAATTTCATTTTTTTTTTCTTTTCATATGACTTTTCTTTGGCTCGTTAGCTGTTCCAGAATGCATGGTTTTGTTTCCACCGTCTTGTGAATGTTTTGTCAATTCTTCTCTTATATAACACATTCTGACTGCAGCCTCCTCTCCCTCTACTCCTCCCGGTACCCTCCCCCCAACTTCCGTCTCTGACAGATCCTCCATTTCCCTTCAGACAAGAGCATGCCTCCCAGGGATATCAACTAAACCTGGATAACGAGTTACAATAAGACTAGATAAAAGCCCTCATATCAAGACTGGATGAGTCTGCCCAGAAGGAGGGAAAGGGTCCCAAGAGCAGGCATAAGAGTCAGAGACAGCCCCACTCCCAGTGCTAGGAGTCCCACAAGAATCCTAAGCCAAATGCTACGACGTATATACAGAGGACCTAGCACAGACCCATGCAGGCTCCGTGGTTGCCCCTTCAGTTTCTGAGCTCCTATGAGCCCTGTGTAGTTGATTCTTCAGGTCATGTTCTCCTGGTGTCATTTGTTAAAATTTAAATTTTTTGTTTTTACTTTTCTTTGTGACTTTTATTTCGTCTGTTGGTCATTCCAGAAAGCCTTGCTTTGTTTTCATAGTCTTTTGAATTTTCAAAATTACTTTCTACTTCGGAATTTCAGCTGAATTTTCAATTCTTGCAAGAAGAAATGTCTCATACATGGGCAGGCTGTATGTGAGATGCTCTCAGAGGTTCATGTGTTTGAAGGCTTGGTCCCCAGCTAGTTTGGGAAGGTTGTAGAACCTTTAGAAGGTAGAACCTTGCTAGAGGAAGTGGGTCAAAGGGGGTCGATGTTGGGCGCTATGTAGAATGGTCCCACTATGTGTTCTTTCTCAGGGTCACCAACCAGCCCCACCCCTGCTCCTACCACCACACCTTGCCTGCCTGTGGCCATGATGGAATGTGTCCCTTTGAACTATAAGCTTAAACAGACCCTTGCCCCTTGAGCTGTTTTTGAACACTTGATCCCCAGTTGGTGGCATTTTTTCAGGTGTGTGGCCCAACAGGAGGAAGCATGTTACTGGGGAGGGGGGATAACCTTGTCCTATTTCCAGTTCACCCTCTGCTTTGTGTGCGTATGATCATGTGTGATCTTAGCTTCCTGTTTGGGCTGCCTGTGACCAGGCCTCCCCCACCAGCTCAGAGTTTCTCTCTAAAACTGGGAGCCAAAATAAAGCTGCTTCCCTACGTTGTTTTAGATCCTGGTGTTTTGTCATAGCATCAAAAAGTAACTAATACAGTACTTTATCATGGCAATGAGAAAGTAACTAAGGACAATATGATTTTGTTCTTTCAGATTGTTTTGAGAATCATCTTGTGGAACAAAATATACTTTATTCTTCTTCCATGTACACGTAAAAGTGTATGTGCTGCTGCTGTGGGGTAGGGTGTTCTGTGAGTCTTTATTAGTCCTACAGATAGTCCCTGACTTATCAAGACTCAACTTAAAAGGCTTCTCTTTTTTTTCCTACGATGATATAACAACAATGGGCATTGAGAAGACACTATGTTGTAAATCCTGAGCTTTTCCCAGGCAAGCAGCACAGAAACCAATTCTGGCTTTTATTTTCACTGTAGTATATAATAAACCACACGTTAGATTTAAAACTAATTCAAAATAGGCTTTGTATGAGATCGTTTTGCTCAATTATGTGCTAATGCTCCAAGGACACTTACGGCAGGGTGGGCTAAGCAAAGGTATTTGTCAGGTTAAATATATACTAAATGCACTTTTTGGAGATAGGGTCTTTTGTAGCTCAGGCTCTCCCTGAACCTTGAACTCTTGATCCTTCTGCTTTCACCTCAAGTGCTGGGGTGATGAGTGTGTGCCACTATGCCAAGTTTAATGAGTTACTGAGGCTCAAACCTATGGCTCTGTGCATGAGCTACAACTGAGCTACACCTCTAGCCCCAAAAATAACATTTTTAAATTTAAAAGGAGTTTAACCTACGATAGGTTCTTGAGGACATAATCACATTTTAACCTAAGGAATATCTGCTCAGGTTTATTGTGTTGTCAAACCTACTGTTTGCTTGACGGTCTTCGCCCAATTGCCCGGAACTGAAAGTGACTTGTCCGATCTCCAGCTGTCCCAGTGGGGCCATCTACTCCCCATTGTCCTGTCAGTGTTTCCTCTCTGTACCTTGGAGATTCGTCGTTAAGTGTATATATGTTTTACTTGCATATTCTTGCTGTAACGACTCACCACAGCATATCTTTTTTCATTGTGTCTTAGAAGATGTTTTGTCTTAAGGACAAGTTAGTTTTCACTTATTCATGCCAGTAGCCATGTGGTGGTGGTGGTGGTGGCAGTGGTGGTGGCGGCGGCGGTGGTGGTGGTGGCGGTGGTGGTGGTGGTGGTGGATGTGTGTGTATTTGCATTTGTTACTAGGGATCAATTTCAGGGCTTCTCTCTCTCTCTCCCTGTCTCTTCCCTTTCTCTTACTTTCAACC
The DNA here is from genome assembly GCA_019843965.1 of Rhynchomys soricoides. NCBI lineage: Eukaryota > Metazoa > Chordata > Mammalia > Rodentia > Muridae > Rhynchomys > Rhynchomys soricoides. The sequence continues at coordinate 1,319,092 of JADRCH010000063.1, forward strand.
TACTTGTGTCTTTGAATCTAAGTTAAGTCTCCATGAGATGGTGTATACTTAGATGATTTCTTTTTAATGCAAGATGCCAGTGTTGTCACTTTGATTAGATGAGTTCACTGTGTGGGCTTTATGGGGGACAAGTGACAGTGATTTCAGACATTTGTGTGTGGGGCCACCCCATCATCTAGTGTGTGATCTTGGAGTTCATAATTGTATATTTTGAATATCATGATGTAGCAGCTCTGAAGAATGAGCAAGCATGTTGCAGCTTATTGTACTTGTTCATTTGGTGACATTTATGAACAACTGTGAGGTCTGTGTTCTTTGTGACACCTCTGACACCTGTGTCTACTGGCTTAGTGGCCAAAGCCTGAAACCAAAATATTTGGTGGCCTTTGCAGTTTGTGTGTGTTGGATATGCCTTCAGCACCTAGCCAAGAAAGTTCATGCATTGCCTCGGCCTCCTCCCCACTGTAGAGAATTTCAAGGTCAGTCAGAGATGAAGGCTTTTGGGTTTTCATATTTCTGTCCCAAGTCTATGCACTGGGAACCAACACAGCTTTCCAGATTCCCAGAGGAGGCTGCAGACTTTGAACCACAGATTCTCCAAGCACCTCACCCTCCAGCTTCTCCACCTCCCCAGCTCTGGTGAATCTAGACCCCACCCCAGCTGTTACTCATTGCCTCATGCATCAGCAGCTAAAATATTTGCCTGTGTCTTGACAAAAGTCCCACTTGGCTTTTGGAGGCCCGTGTGAATCTAAAGTCACATGAGCACTTGAGCAGACCTCCACGGAATCAGATCCTTTGAAACTGATAATTAGGATTATTCAGCCTGTCTCTGCTTCTTTCTGGCTGGGACTGAAGACGGGAAGTTTACTTTCTAGTTCTGAACTAAGCGTCTAGGGATGCACGACAGCAGCTTAAACCCAATGGCACTCACCGCTGCTGGCATACAGCTATTTTCTTGGCACGCTTTCCCGGACAGCAGCAAGGTTTTGTTTATACTTTAAGTGTTACACATAGATTCGGCCTATTTTTGCTAATTCTTTTCTTGCTTTACCCAGAAGTAGACTTTAGGAGCTCTCACTAGCCATTGTTGTTGACACTACTCCACTACAGAAGTGTTGAGCTACTTTGCACACTATTGACTCCAGAGGCTTTCCCCTGTGACATTGATGGTGATACTTCAAGCTTTCTGTTGTTGCTGTCTACAGCGCATGCCTGTTCATTCACCTTGGCTCACCAATGGTTGTTTCCTTAGGCTGAGTTCCTGAAAGTAAGCATGTGGGTAAACAGGTAAAAACAGAGCCAAATAATTTCCCAAATGGTCACTTTTATCTACATTCCCAACAGCCATGCTTGAAGGATTGCCTCATCACAGACCTTTCCTCCACGGGAGGCATAGCTCGAGGTGTGGATTAGGTGGTGGTAGCAGAAATATCTCTTCGTCTTAAGTGATGTGTGTGTTGACAGGTGACCTGAAGGATTATGATGTTCACTTCATTCTGTGTTTTCTTCATCTGTGGATTTCCTACTCTTTGGGTGTCTGCCCCTGGACTTCTTGCCAGGAAGGATCGTAAGCTTCAATGGTGATCGCAGTACATGTGGTAAGACATGGGACTCTCAAAGCACCTTCAGGCACACCCAAGTTCACTTTGATAGGTTTAACACACTGGATTCATAGCTCCCCCCTTTAAAAAAAAAAAACAAAAAAACACAAACATAGTGGCTTAAAGGAGTATAGACTTCTCCATTTCCAAATCTGGGGACCAAAAGCCTCAAGCTGAGAGTTTTATCTTGGGAACTTCTCCAGCAGAAGCTGGATGCCTTGGGTCATGACCTCTTATCCACAATAAATACATTACAACTGCAAGCTCTCTTCTCTCACCATCCCCTCTTCAAACTCAGCCTTCTCTCCTCGAGGAGGGCCACTGTGATTGAATGAGGCTCTCCCATACTTAGGACCACCTCCTGTAGTGAGAATTTCGGTTTCTTTAAACACAGAAATGTTATAGGAATATGTTTTTTCTTTAATCCTAAGTGTGGTATATGGATCTGCTTCAGATTGTCCACAGCAGCTGACTATGATTTGCCTCATGCTCTACAGGGGCGTGACTTTGCTAGCTGAAGACAGTTAATGTTTGGAATTCTGGGGTCTCTTCAGAGTAGATAAAATGCCAGAGCCTGAAGAAAGGTGGTAGTGGCACACCCTGTTGCTACAGCTGCCACCACCACCACCACCACCACCACCACCACCATCACCACCACCACCACTGTCACTGCCGTTGTTCTTACTGCTGTTGCTAGTCTCTAGTGCAGGTTTGCTGGATTGCTGGTTCTATTTGGAGATATCCTGAAGATGAAGATTGAATTTGCCCCAAGGAACTCGATGCCCCTAATCAGCAGGAAGTAGTCTAACAATATCAGCACCCCTTTTCCTTTCTAACCCTTTTTGTCCCCCTACCTAGTCTATTTTTGGGGGGGAGGGGGTTGGAAGAGATAAGGGTGAAGAAGGGTGGTAGGAAAAAGAACACAATGAAGTAACCAAAAGTCCAAGCCACCCCTCCCCATCTCAGGGTTTTCAATTCACATCTACAAAACTCCTACCCATTCACGATAGTCTACACAGAGAAACAAAACTGATGGGATGCTCATGGAGGGTGAGGGTGGGGGGGGGAGAGAGAAAACCACCTTAAGAACTGGTTTACTTGGCTGTAGAGACAGACAAACCCCAAGTCTATAGGGCAGACTAGTGGGCCAAAGCCCCAGCAGTTTTGATGCTGTCTTGAGTCCTAGGCTTCTGAGGGAGAAGTCTTCCTCTTCAGTAGAGTCATTTTCTTCTGGAAAGGCCTTCAGCTGATTGGTTGAGATCCACCCACATCCAGAGCATACATCTGCTTTATTCAAAGTTTATTCACACAAATGAGAGTACCCAGACTATCATTTGACAAAGCAGAAGAAAACAGAAACTGGTAGGTAGGAAAGTCTAGCAGTTTGACAGTAGGATAGCCACTGCAGGGATTAGTGTGTGCTCATACTCGGGGGACTTGGTGCAACCTGCCCATGGCATCTGGCCAGTTCTTTGAATAAAAAGAAAATATCTTCTATTGAGAAAAAGTAGATAATGATTCAAGCCAAGTAAAAGAAACATCCTAAGCTCCCATCCTTATGGTTCTGAAGCGAATTTCCCATGATTCATTTTACCTTCATTATGTATAGTTTGGAGGAGAAATTCATATTGTATTATCCTTGGTAATAAAAAGAAAGATCTGCCTTTCTGATTAAAAGCCCCTTTTTCCCATACTTTTGAAGAAAACTCTCTCTCTCTCTCTCTCTCTCTCTCTCTCTCTCTCTCATTGCTATTCTTGGCAGGACATATTTTATCAGCTCAGGCTCCTAATTGGATAGGAACACGGCTATTGTGGTGATGTTCTGTTGCAGACAGGAGACCTTTCGGTTTGGAAGACAGAAGACACATTTAAGTAGGAATCTGTTTCCTTTTGGTCCCTTATAATATTTGAAAATGACTATGAAATGGGAGGAAGATTCCTAGCGAAAATGCTTCTTGCTTCCAGAACTCCATTCCTGAGCTTCTGGCTTCCTCTGAAGACAAAAGAAACCAAGATACAAGGAAGACAGTACTTTCTAAAAGCTGGCTTCTGTTTAAAATATAAAATAACAGGCATTGCTATTATCCCAAAGGTTAATTCTGCTTCATATTCTTTGTTCCCAGGAGTCTTTTGCTTCTTTACCAAAGGAATTTGAATTGCAATGGAAGTCTTTGTTCTGTTTCTAAAGCATTTCCTTAAGCCTTAGGCTATGGAGGAGTTGCTCAGTCCTGGGCATGGAATCTGACTCTCATTCCTCAATTACCATGACTCAGAAGACCTGGCGACTGAGTAGAGTGGACAGCTTTTCCGGCCCACATGTGTGGGACAATCATAATAGCAACTGTTCTCTGCCAAGCCCTTACCTGCTGGTTCACAAGTTAAAGGCAGTGCAGACATTATTTCAGTTTGCACTTCCAGTCTGGGCATAATATCACCTCATTTAATGGAGGAGGAGACTGGCTTAGCAAGGTTGCTGAGCTCATCTAAGCACAGGGCTCTTGTTGTATCCAGGCCTATGTGATGGCACTGGTGCCTTTAGCTTTGCTGCCGGTAGAATGTGTTTGCTTCCAAAGCTTGTTTGCTTCAGTCTCAAGGTTAGGATGATATCATGCTGGGGAGGGGGTGTGTGTGTATTTATGCATCCAATATGTATGATATTCTTATGAAAGAGGAAATTTGTCCATAGAGACATATGTTCATGGACATTTGTTCATGGAAGAGATGAATATGACAATAAGAAGAAGGTAGCTACCCACAATCCACAGGGATATGATGCCTGGAACTCCCCAGAGCCACTCTAGAACTCTCTTGCATCTCTCTCCCGGGAGAGACTCTGCACTTCTGTTGCTTAGGCCATCCTGTTGTTGGTACTTCATAGCTATAGCCCCCAGAAAACCAACAGAAGCCCCTACACCACACCACTGAGCCCTCGCTTTTCTTTCTCCTGAGGGAAATCCATGTTTGTCTCTTGCCCCAAAATGTGACTGCAAAAAGTTTTGTGGTATCTTGGTGAGAGCCTGAGGTCTTAGGGAGCCTCATAGCTGATCCAATTGGACAGTCCAGCATCCAACAGACAAAGAGCTACAGGGCTGCATCCCAGCCCCCACAGTCCCACAGATGGTTCTGGGCCAGATGGCTCAGGAGGAGGTGAGGGTCAAGCAGAGGCAGCCCAGGTGATTGTGGTGGCAACAGAGAGGTAGGGGGGAAAGTTCACCTGTCCACCTCCTAGTCTTCTTCTGGTTCCTCCTCTAAAGAGGCACTGGCCAGCTTTGACAGATGTGCAGGCTGGGAAGGATTCCAGGTAGCATGTTGGGAAAGTAGGTAATTAACCCCATGCCAGGGCCTGGGCTGGCAAAGTGGGCAACAGCAAGTGTGCGATGGGTCATTAGGTTCCTCTGTTCATGTCTCCTACCTTCAGCCAATGACCCTCACCACCTTCCAAGGGGGATACACTCTCTACTCAGCAACTTCTCTCACCACCTCTCCAGCATGCACTGCATCTTCCTCAGATGCAGAGTGGAATGCCAACAGTGGTGCTGAGCATCTTGCAGAAAGAAGACAAAGAAAAGCCTTTAGTCTCTCATCATTTACTGGAGCAAGATCAACATAAAACAACCCATCCTTCAGTGTCCCTAGGCTTTAAAAGAATGTTCTAGACATATATACATATATGTATATGTAGACATCATATATACCATATATATCGTATATGTACACACACATACATATACACATGTGTGTTCATGTTCCATATTGAAAAAAAATGCATGTAGCTATGAGATACAAGTATAAACCAACAAACAAGAATCCAGGAGGCTGTCTTTGCAGATAAAGACTCAGAAATGTGATCCACTTGCACTGACATCATAATAGTAGTCAACTCTGAAGACAGCTCTGGAGACATGAGGACGCAATGTTCAGTAGCATGCAAGTGCAACATCCTACTGTGTGCCTGGTATAGTCCAAGGAGTCATGTGTCTAGCACTTCATTTCATCCCTTCAATAACCTGCATGCCAGGACCTTCGTGGCCCATTAAAGATTTGCAGAAAGAGACTGGGCACCCTTGCTGCTCCTCTGAAGGTCACAGGAGTGTATAGTGCATATATATAATTATATATATATAATTCATGGCCAAAATCAGGGGAGCCCAAGGTGATGCTATAGCCTCACATGAGGGAGTCCTGGTAGCTGAGAGAGCGCCACATTCTGGAGGGCAGTTCAGTTGACCAGGGTTTGTGAGAGAAGTTTGTATCCATCCCACAAGCCAAGTCTTTCCCCGTTAGTCATTAAACTGAGGATATGCATTAGAATAACCTAGAAACATTGTTTTTAAAACTTCCATGCTCTGACCAGGCCTGCCAGCTAGACACTTAAGAACGTCACTCCAGGACTGGGGGACTATGCTCTTAAGAAGATCGGGCAGGAAAAGCATTTGCCTTGGTGAGGGGATGGTCCTGCTTCGCCCGTCAGCAGGGTGAGTCTGCTTACTTTTGTAGGGACTGTCATGTCTGGCCTAACTTTTTGTTTCAAATGTGGCCATGAGTGGGGGTGACTATTGGGTCTGGAAAAGGACAGGGCCTGAGAGGGAGAAGTGATATATCAGATTTGGCTGATTTAGATTTAGCAACCTAAGTTCCTGAATCTCCAAGAGGAAAGAGAGAAACCTTGAACTGACCTGCTGTGGTGCAGAGAGCGGAGGTGCAGATTCTGATGCTTCTGTGCTAGGAGCAGCTGCCAGGAGACACAGCTGAGTTATGGACCAAGCTACCTTCTTCCAGACCCGGGCTGGTCCTGCCAGGGGGACACACTAGAGCATGATGAGGGTCCCAGAAACTCAGAGTGAAGTGGTGTCATAAGATAGGTCTGGATGGTACAGTAAACCGAGGCACAGGTGGGACACTCACAATGTGGGAGTCCAGGTTTTGTTCATCAGCTGGTGAGGTTGCACAGTTCTTCGTTCTTTGTTCCTTCTGGCCACATCCACGAACTGAGCAAAGGAACCCTGCTGTCATTTCCAGCACTGTCACTCAGCTTTCCTGCCACTCTGACAAAATTCCTGAGACAATCAGCCCTAAGGAGAAAAGGTTTATGCTGGGTCATGACTGCAGAGGCTTTAGACCGTGATTTCTTTGCTTTGGGCCTGTGGTGAGGCAGAGCATCCTCTCAGGAAGTCCATGGTGGAATAGAGCTGTTTACCTCTCAGCAGTGGGGAGGCAGAGAAAGGGAAGAAGGGATTAGGTCCCTGTACTGGCTGGTTCTGTGTCAACTTGACACAAGCTAGAGTCATCACAGAAAGGAGCCTCCCTTGAGGAAAAGCCTCCATGAGATCCAGCTGTCAGGCATTTTCTCAATTAGTGTAAGGTATTGTGGTTGCCTGCCTATTGTGGTTGGTGCCATCCCTGGGCTGGTAGTCCTGGGTTCTATAAGAAGGCAGGCTGTAAGCTAGGGGAAAGGAGCCAGTAAGCAGCACCCCTCCATGGCCTCTGCATCAGCTCCCGCCTCTAGGTTCTAACCCTGCCTTGACTTCCTCCAAGGATGGACTCTGATTTGCTGAAAGTGTAAGCCAAATAAGCCCTTTCCTGTCCAACTTACCTATTGGCCTTGGTGTTTGACCACAGCAATAGAACGTTGACTAAGACAGTTCCCAATATCCCCTTCAAACCCTAATGACCTAACTTCCTCCTAAAGGTTCTAATAACTTTCAGTATACCACAGGCTGCTGACCAACCTTCAAAGGATAGACCGTCTAGGCACATTGAAGATCTAAACTACGGCAGGCACTGACGGTGCAAAACTAAGGCAGAACCACAAGCTCCAGGCCAGCCTGGGCTACATGCAGAGTCTTGTCTCAAAAACGTAAGGGCTGAAGATATAGTCCAGTGGTAGAGCACTTGTACAGCAGTCTAAGGCCCTGAGTTTCATTCCTCACTACACACACACAGACACACAAAAGAAATGAGGCTCCTATGGTGGAGTTTGGGGAGTGAAAAATCCATGTTGTCTTCTTCAACAGAATGCATCATTGGTACTTACCTAGCCTTCCCTGGGAAAAGCAGATTTTATCTAGTTTATTCTTTACATTCCTATTCCCATTTCACAGATGAGAAAACTGATTCAAACTCAAGGACAGTGGCTTTCCAGCACCAAGCTTGCCTCTTCTCTGATGGGCATCTACCACAGTCCAAGACTTGTAGTGCTCAGGGACCCAGACTAGCTAGCCAGCCAAGACTCAGATTCTGGCTTGGACACTTCCTGGCTCATCCATCCTGAAGAAATCATTTCACATTTTTGTGCTTTGGTTTTCACATGTGCAAAACGAGACGGTAGCTATATTGGTCCCTCAATGGCTGGTTCGGGAAAGGCATTGGTCTCCAGCATACCAATCACACACTTAGAATAAACAGTGCCTGATGTACAAGCTGTCAGGAAGCAGTCACTGTTGAAAACCCTCATCAAGGTCTCTCCCCTTGAGCCTATGCCCCCCTCCTGGGGTTAATTTAAGCACACAAACAAGAGATCATTAGTCTTGGAGAACAGAAAGGCCAGTTTTGAGGCTCCTGTGCTATTCCTCAACTGTGGGCAGCACCAAGAATTATTTCCTCAGTTCACTGTGTCCCCTGTGGTGACCAGAGATGATTTGATGGGCAGAGCAGAGTGGTGGGGTGCCATTTGTCGCTGCAGCAGAGAAATTGAGGGTGGGGGCCGTCCCCAATGGGTTCAGGTGTATGGAGAATGAGCTCAGGGAACCTGCACTTCTTTGTGCCCCTAAATCCAGCCCTTGGACCGAGGGTGTCCAGGCCAGTGTTTGTTTGCTAGAAGAGCATCCTGACTTCCTGGAGGGGAGTTGCTGTGGCCTAAGAATGAGTCTATCTGGGGGTGCAACGGTCTGCAGCCAGCTAATACAAAAATAGACCTGTTTCCCCAGACCTTTTATTCAGTACACAATGGGATCTCCAGGCCACTCTTTCTTTCTTTCCCACAACAATGATGCCATCAATTCCCTCCTGGGGACTTCTTTATTTGAAAGCTGGGAGCTGTGAATTTTAGCGTTGCAGATAATCTCACTGGTTACAAAATAGTCTAACCGAAGTGAGCTATCCAATTGCCCACTGAGGCTGGTTTTCTAGAATTGAATGGACTTTTATTTGGCTGAGTCCTCAGCCTCAGCCCCAGTCATGTCACTTTCTGAATGTCCTCTGCCAAGGGGGGGTGTTTTCTCCAGAAAGTCATGAAACTTGACGTAAGCCCAGGACTGAGCTCCTTGTGGAACAGGTGTATATTTGAGGTGCTCACACAAGGTGCATGCCCACACAAGGTGCATGCCCACACAAGGTGCATGCCCACACAAGGTGCATGC
>JADRCH010000063.1:1328063-1358104 GCA_019843965.1 Rhynchomys soricoides
ACAAGGTGCATGCCCACACAAGGTGCATGCCCACACAAGGTGCATGCTCACACAAGGTGCATGCCCACACAAGGTGCATGCACATACAAGGTTCATGTTCACAAAAGGTGCATGCTCATACAAGGTGCATGCTCATACAAGGTGCATAGTCACACAAGGTGCATACTCACACAAGGTGCATGCCCACAAAAGGTGCATGCTCACACAAAGTGCATGCTCACACAAGGCACTGTTTCCGTGGGCAGTGGTTTGCTGAGAGTCAGGGCTTCTGAAGTGTCCCTATCCACTAAATTCTCATCTAACCTGTATTTTTCCAACTGGGAAAACCAAGATCCAGAGAAGAGATCTTTCAGTTCAATGAGGGGGGCTAGGATTGCTCAAAAACCCTGCCAGTGTCTCCCAGACTGCAACTCATATTCCATGGATGGCACCAGGTGGCTCCACGTGGCCTCATACAGCCATAGTGTGAGGAAACAGTCATAGTGTGGGGAAATGATCCTGACCAGCTGGTTTCATTCCTCTGTAAGGGTATTTATCCCCTGCCTAACAAATACAGAGGGAACCTCTGGCTGAGGCTCGGTGACAATATCTGTTTTGAATTTAATTACATTCTTTTGTTTTCATTGTGTTTATAGTTAATATTCCACCTAATATAGTACTTATTTTCCACTTAGAGTTTTTAATGGGTGTTTTTTAAGTGACTGTGTTTTTCATAACTTTAAATAATAATTGTATTTACATTTTAAAGTGAGTTTATCCAAAGGTAAAATATCAAGGCATTTCGTCTGTGGCAATGATTTCTGTAGTGCTTCCTATTGGGTGCTTACTTCGTGATAAGCTTCAAACCTGACCAAAGTCTGTGAGGCATCCGAAGCAAAGAAGCTTTTGAGCTTCTGTCCTGTTCTCCATGGATTGCAACCTTCGTGTAATTAGTGACCTTTTCCTCTGGTAGAAGCAACTCCTTGCTGTTGTGGGGTGACGTTAGGGGGATTTCTGAGTGCTGTTTTGGGCTGAGGACTCCGGCTCAGCTCTGCCTGGCTACATCACTGCAGACAAACCCTGTCTTCTACACCTGACTGTGTCCTCCAGTGTCTGTGAGAAGCTACTGAAGGAAAGATGTGCGTCTGTTAAAAGAATTTGAAATGATCTCTGAGGTGTGGTGGATGCCCCACAGCCAGTCTGGGGGTCCAGACAACCTTTCCCTTCTGTCTTAGGGACCTGCCTCACCTCTCTTGGCTTACTAAAGTGATAACCAAGGCTCCTTAGTTCATTCTGTCCTGTACATCTCTGCCTTGCTTGAGAGTCTAGCATCCCCAGGGCAGCTGATGAGTTAATTTGGCATATGGTAGAAAAGCAAAGAGGTTGGGGATTTTATTCACCACAAGGCTACTGTTCCCAAACCACCAAGAACTCCCTAAAGGGTACGGGCCTCCAAATCCTCTGCAAAGAACCCAGTGGGCACAGCTGAGGTTGAATTAGATGAGCTGGACAGACTTCCATGGAATCAGCCTTTCATTTAGAACTAACTGTATTTTGGGCGTATGTGTGACAGTGCAGTATCCAAACCTGGCCAGCTCTGTGCTCCATCCAAAATGCATAGGCTCGTGAACCTACTTTCTGAGCAACCGCAAAGAGGTACTGAGTATCTCTGGTTTGTCTGTCTGTCTGTCTGTCTGTCTGTCTAGGAAACCAAGTTTAATACTAAAACCACACGGGGTGGGGGGAAGGAAGGGAAACACAGCAAATACAGTTCCTCCAAAAGTAGATTGCAGGCCAGTTGCTGTTGCACAGGCCTTTTGTCCCTGCACCCGAGGGGCTGAGAAAGGAAGATTGAAAGCATAGAAGTAGACACTTGTGCACGAACTATGAATTAGGAGCACAGGAGCTCCAGCCTTGGATCCGGGCACCAGCCTTTCTCTGGATTGACAGCATTCAGATACCCTTCCAGGAATAGGGGTGAGGGGAATCCAGACAGGGAAAGCACAGGGGACCCCAGGGGTAGGAAGAGGAGGTTAATGGGGCCATGAGGCAGACTGCAGCTGTGGAGTGTCAGGGCCTTTCCTGATGGACTACGGAGGGAAATTTACACAAGGTCAAGCAAGATGCCACACTTGATCCAAGAGTGACCTGGTGGCATCTAGTTCTTTGTGACCTCAGCCTGTCTCTGGCAAGAATGCATCAGCTCCACTCTGTAGTCCACTGGGGACATTCGGCTGAATACTGCTACTTTGCTGAACATGGGGAGCAGAGACTGTGGGATGGGAGAGTGCCACAATGAGAGGCAGAGTCATGGGGCTCCAGGGACTGTCACTGAGCCTACATAGTGACCAGGGCCTACAGCATCAGGGCTCAGAGAGGTTTACAACTCAAGTTCACGTCTTTATATGTCTACACGTGAGCAGGACTCTTGTTTAAATTACTTTATTATAGGCAGGCAACTGTCCATACAACCTGGGTGGCAGCTCTCTTTTAGCTCCATGTTTCCAATGTGTCTTTGAGCAGCTGCCCTGGAATTATTTTACTGTTCCAGGTTGAGGCCAGGCTGAGGCATAGTTCTATTGGTTTTTGTTGTTGTTGTTGTTGTTGTTGTTGTTGTTGTTTTCTTTCCATAGATAAAGTCTGGCTATGTGGCCCTGGCTACCCTTGAATGTGTGACCCTCCTGCCTCTGTTTTCATATATACTACTGGTATATACCAGAAGTATACTAACATACACTGAATGTGCAGCATTAAGTTACTATTAACTGATGGATTGATAGGCGAGGCAGATTGCTTAGTGGCTAAGAGCACTTGATCTGCAAGGATGGGGACCTGAGGACCTGAGTTTGAATCTCCAATACCTATGTAAAAAGCCAAGTACGGCTATAAGGTCTTGTAACTCCAGGGCTGGAAAGTGAGGCAGGTAGATCCCAAGATCTAGCTGGCTAGCCAGCCTAGCTAAAAGCTTCCTGTTCACTGAAAGACTGTCTCAAGGCAGAGAGCAATAGAGGAAGGCATTTGATATCTTTCTCTGGTCTCCACATGGGTATGCCTGGTACTCCAAGCCCATACACTGATATGCATATACCACACACAAACCACACACACAAAGAAAAAGAGGGAGAGAGCAAAGACACAGAGAGAGAGACAGACAGAGAGACAGGACTAGACAGAGACACACAGAGACAAAAACAGCTTACAATGTTCCAGTCCCCCAGAACAGCTCTCATCCAGTCCGTATTACACTCCTGGGTGAGTGTTAAAATCATCTTCATGTTAAAGATGGGGCATCAGAGCCACAGGCCCAAGGTCACCAGGGCAGAGTTAGCAGATAGAACCAAGGGGGCTGGCCTGTGGTGATGATGTGGCATGGCTATATTGTCCCCATGTTCGGTGTAGCCTATCCTCACTGTGTATTAGGAATTCTTGGAGTTGGGAGATGCTTTAAATGGCAGCCTTCTATTTAAGAGGTATAACAGCGTATACATCATGCATCTAACAAAATGCTGCTAATTTAGGGCAAGTCTGTTCATTGCCTGCTCACTTCCTTAAGAGCTAGGCTGATCCATGTTCCTGTCTCATATAGTAACAGACTCTCACTGTTTAAAGTGTGATCCCAAGACCAGCAACATAGTCCCGACCTGGAAACTTGATACAAAAAACAAATACCTAGACTTATTGGACAGAGTCTGCACTGATACAAGCTTCCCTGGGATAGATCCCATGGGATTTAAGATGCTCTCAGGTAGATACTAATGATTCATGGCTGCCAGCATCTTTGAATCTGACAGTTGAGCTGGGGAGAAGAGTTAGCAACCAAAGAAGCATTGCTGCCTGCACCCAGAGGGCCGAAAGGGTGAAGATGAAGGCAGAACCTGCAGGCAAGATGCTCTGAGAATGTCACTGGGGACACACTGACGAACCTGCAGGGTAGGACACCAGGGAAGATGGCCTAGAGGAAGTGCTATTTACTAGCCAGGAGGAACAGTGCACACTGGAGCATGTCTTGAGTGGGGAGACTATGCCAGCCGGACACAGAGAGAAGGTACTCTGGAATCTTGTTTCAAGACCTGAACATGAGATGCTGTGTGCTTCATGAGAGACTCTGAGGAGTCTGGTATCCTCCAGTGTCTTTATAACTGGTTAGATTTGAAAGATTTTTTTCTTTTTGTTGGTTTTTTATTTAGGGTTCTGATTTCCCATCTTTTAATCTTTCCACTACCTTCTAGAACACCCCAACTTTTGCCACCAGACTTGTTCTGGTACTGTTTCAGCAGTTCTGATTTTAAGATATGTCTGGTTGGGTTTTTTCCAGCTTCTGTCCTGCTCTTGGGATGGCTAAGTTGTGCAAACATATGATGTCCAGAGACAAGGGAATGCACAAGGCCCTGTGATCGATCAAACATCATCCAGTCTTAGGTGCTTGGGAACAGAAGTGGGAAGCCAAGCAAGCCTATACGCCTTCTCATCTCAATGTCTATTGATGAAGATATTTTCTTCAATAAAAATTTACTGAATACTGTGCACTGTTCTAGCCACTGAATAAAGTGGTCAACACCCAGTGGAGTTTACAGGCCATGGATTTAAGAAATGAATTGATAATATTCTCGAAGGTAGAAGATGTTAAGAGGGTGAGAGAAGTCATCTACAAGTGCTGTGATAGTTCAATTCATAGTAAATGATCAACTTGGGCTGAATGAAGTCAAGCTTTTTTACTCAAATCGACTCCATCAGGGATTAAAGAAAGGTGAAGGCATTTGGAGTTAGATCTGAGTTGGATTCTTTCCCCCTTCAGCACTATACACCCACGGGGGCAAAAACCCTAATATTTCTGTGTCTGAAGGTCCTTATTCTGGTGTAGACTAAGATGTGCCATCAGAAGCAGGATGGGAGCACAGTTTAAAGAGGCCCCCACTGTTGAAGTCATGTAGCTGTTGAGTTGACTCTTGCACAACCCCAAGAATGAGTATGCCCTTTAATTTTGCATCCAATGTGCTTATTTGCCCCTCCTTAGCTCCAGCCCCACCCCACCATTGAACCTGTCTCATAAGGTTGTCATGTTACAATTCCCTGAGATGGAGGAAGTACACACCAGAATATCTGTAAGCTGCAGGCTCCTTGCTCCCCTGAGGAGGGGATGTGACAGGGCAGCAGGCTGGAGCTCAAACCCAGCATCCTTTTCTATTCTGGTTCAAGGCTCTAAAAAAAAGTGGGAGTGCTCAGATGCCATGATCTCATAGTAACAGCAAGAGGCTCTGTTACCACTGTGTCTGTGTGCCCAATGAGTTTGCCATGATGGTCACGCACAGCTCAGTGTGTTTCAGGATAAAAACATGTAGCTGAAACCCAAGGACAGGCAGGTGTACCTCCAAGCTTTGGAAGGGGATTTCAGCTGACTCCAGAGGAGATCTGGTAAAGCACAGAGGCTCCAGGAAACCAATACTCATCCCCTGGAACTGGTCGCTGGAATCCCCACAAAAGCACCTGCCTTTGATGATCCAGTGTGGGGTGCCTAATGAAAAATGCCCGGGCTATTAGTGCTTTGCAAATTAAGGGTCCTTTCATTTATTACCAAGCTCCACTAAGGGTGAGCATTAATTTTTTTTTCTCAAAGCAAATTCACTGGAAACAGACAGTTTAGAATTTATGCTTGTAATGATGGCTACATGGGCCATTAAGACCACCTCTAAGTGAGCTTAATTTGTAGCAGATAAATGTATATGTCTACATATTTTTCAACATAGTTTATGGTGCATCTTGCACAGCTGCGCCCAACTGATTAAATCCTCACAAAATTTAAATAGGAAACCCATTACGTAGACAGTATTGGAGCCATTCATCATGGAAGCGGTTTCAAATTAACTCCTTCAGTGCTAAAAGGGGGGGAAGGACTGGTGTGTGTGTGTGTGTGTGTGTGTGTGTGTGTGTGTAGAGTATAGTTGAGGAGAACAGTGCTCAAGGATGCTGGAACTTCCTGCAGGTTCGATCTCTTGGTTGCTTTTACTTCTTAGGAATCTTGGGGCCAACCTAAACATCCTCAATGGACTCAGAATGATATTTTTGCTTATGGGGACTAGATCTGAGACTAGGTTCTAGCTGCCTGGTAATGGTGGGCTTCATAGCCCCATACTTACTAATGTTTATGCAGACTGGGGATATAGCTTGCAGACCAGAAGGGGCTGCCTTGGCAGTCCTGACCACCTACAGACTCTATTCACTATAGACCACAGTAGGCAGCAGCATGGTAGAAGGGACACGATCATGACTGGAGCATGATCCCCAGCCTTAGCACATGTGGCAGTGAGCATTGGAGGAAGCTAGTTTCCAGTGACCAACAGCTCAGAGCAGACATCATCCACAGTCAGTGAAGGGAAGCTTGCCTGCTGCTGTTTTGTAGCTGCCACGATCCCTTGGTGTGCCACCAGCTGCTAGCACCTGAAACTGAGGAAGGGGGTAATCCAAGCTGGTACGGAGTTCAGGCTGTCTAAGGTCATCCTCCCCCTGATGCTGATTTCCAGGGAGTCTGCTTTAAAGGGCCATACAGGCCAATCCCTTAAGACAGCAAGCACTTTCCCTGAACACTTTCCTGGGCTCCCTAAGGCTTCATCTGCTGTGGTTTCTGTGTGCCTGCCTCTGAAGTCGCTGTGCTGGACATTGAAATCCCAGTTGCAGCAGGGCTCAGAGCCTTGGTGAACAGCTTGGGAGTTCATCTATCCGATTAGCTTGAGAGTTGGGTCCATTTCCACAAAATGGATTCCATATGCTCTCTCTCTCTCTCTGTCTCTCTCTCTCCCCCCCCCCCTTTGTGTGTGTGTGTCACATTTGGCTCTTTGCTTTTCACAACAGGTTGGAGCAGTAGAGCCTACAACATGTCAATCTCTCCATCTTGGAACCCCCTTTGCTTTCAGAACTGTGAGAAATAAATGAATTCTTCATAAATAATCCGATCCTGGGCATTCTGTTACAGCAGCAGAAAGCAAGTAAAGTATAGACAGCCTAGATCTTCAGGCTTGGAGCAGGTGGCAATTCAAAAGGGTAAGAATTTGGTCAACACTCAGTACAGAAAATAAATCTTGAGGACCTTATGCAGCAAGTCAATTAGATCTGAGGTCAAGCCTATTTATGATCTTGTGTGACCCGGGACCTGTTGCATAAGCTGAGAGCCGATTTCTTTCTCTATACAAAACCGGAACAATAATGGTGCTTACATCATCTAGACAGGTTGGTAAAGCAAAACTGTCCACATGGCATCTGCTGTTAAGGTTTGAATTTGAAATATCCCACAGGCTAGAGTTTTGAAGTTTCTCAACTCTGGCACTATTCTGGGAAGCTTCCGAACTGGCAAATGGTGGGGCATAGCCAGCTGAAGTGGGTCACTGGGAGCAGGCCTCTGGATCTAGTCCAGTTTTCTCTGGCTCTTGGTCTTGCCTACATTGAGAACTTTGCCACTGGGCTCCTGTTTGCTGTTGGGATCCTGCCCCGCACTGAGGTGTGAGCCTCTTTGCTATGCCTTCCCCACCGTTACGGACTCAAGCTTTCTGAAACCATAAACCAAATAAAC
The DNA here is from genome assembly GCA_019843965.1 of Rhynchomys soricoides. Lineage (NCBI taxonomy): Eukaryota > Metazoa > Chordata > Mammalia > Rodentia > Muridae > Rhynchomys > Rhynchomys soricoides. The sequence goes on from JADRCH010000063.1 coordinate 1,335,604, forward strand.
CCCTCCTTTATTACATCCTTTCAGTCAAGAATCATGACAGGAGAAAGCAGCTAACACGTTTCCTGTGCTTGGCACTTAGCTTACTTGTAAGGACCCTGACATCGACTTGCTCACAGTTGGCAATAGAGAATAGACAGCAACACTGGCCGTTGTAATCTAATGAGACGCATTTGGCCATTGATATATACTTACACTATTTCAGGAGAAACTTCCTCATGGGCATCCAAGAAGATGCCATGAAAGTAGCTGAGCATAAAAGGAAGGGAAAGCACAGTTTTCCTGGTTTTTCAGGACAGAAGGGTGTGTTGGGATGGAAACCTGTGTGGCTGGGTAGGAGGGAGTCAGTTAACGCCTTTAGCCCCTTTGGTCTTACTAAAGCCCAGGTGCTTGGCAACAAAGCCAGAGCTAGGAGAGAGGAGGGAGAAAGGAAGAAGGTGGGAGGGAGGGGGCGGGCAGCCTTGGGACCTGGAAGATCTCTGGGAGCTTTATCCTGAAGTTAACAAGGAGCCTTTGGAAAGGCTTTAAGCAGGAGCAGGATGGGTCTGAATTTACATTTTAGAGGGCTCTTCTGCAGCCACATGGAGAAGAGCTTAGAAAGGAGTAGGAAGGCTGGCAGGGGAAACAGTTGGGAGACAATAGCAGATGTCTCATTAGTGCACAGTGAGGTCCAGGGCAGTGGGCACAGGGTGGAGAGAGACTTCAGAACCCCCAGTTTGTGACTGAGGATGAGGAGGAAGCAAGGGAGGTGGCAGAGAGGAGACTAAGTCTACAGCATGGCACCTAGCAAGATAGAGGGCAGATGGCTTGGAAGAGGAGGTGGATGCAGCCGGGGAGGGGGGCTTTGGGGAAAGTGCAGGTTATTATTTGTTTATGTTAGGCCAGCATAGCACACCAGGCCTGACACACACCTCCTAGCAATCCGGAGATTGATGGATGGGTAATTTCCTCTAACGTCCCAGCAAATACTTGTGGGCACCCATCACGCATCCTCCTGAACATGTGCCTTGAGACAGTGAGGACTCCGACTGTTTATTAACTCGGCGTCAAGTGTAAACAGCAGACTTCTAAGTGTGACCAATTAAGGGCCCAGTTGAGGTGTGGCTGTCTCTGTCTGAAAGGAATCAAACGAAACGTTCTGTTCTAAGTGTTCAATTTCACCTGTCAGAGTCCCTGAGTTGTCACCATCAGGTGCCCAGCTCTCGGAATGGCATGATTTATTTGCACATTGTCTCTCTTCTAAAGAATTCGTGACTCTCTCTGGACACCACTCAGGGGAGGTCTTCCTTGTCCTTACTGAATCAAAACTACTTCTTCTCCTCTATGGAATGAGTTGTCCAGGGAGCTGCCAGAGGGAGAGATGGCAACACAGGCAAGGTGACATGCCAATAACTTCAGGACAGTTGCAAAGGAGGGGCAAGGGTAGACCCAGACACCACGATTTACTGTAAGCATCTCCTTTGCCAGCTCGACACTAAACACTCTGCAGGATCATCGCATACTTTCAGGCTCCTCTGCAAAGGCAGACCCTGTGGCCATCTGGGTCTTACAGATAAGGCTGAGTGGTGATGTAACACACTCAGCAGACATTCAGTCAGGGCAGAGCTTGGATCTGAACCCAGGGGCCAGTGGGCCTCACAACCTGAGCCTGGGAACACAGCCTGGGTCTCAGTCACTGTCCCGTGACTCTGTGTTCTCTCTAAATCTTTGGCCGATGTCCTGTGTCCTCAGCAGACACCAGCAGCTTAAGGGTGGGACCCCCCACACCAGAGTAGCAGACCTCACAGGAAATGTGCTCCAGAACCATTTGAAGGAGCAGAGTGAACAAAGGCTCCCTCTGCCTTAGTGTTTACACCACTCTTACCTGGAAGATCACCCACACCTCTTTCATTATCTGTGTGTCTTTCTCTTTTGCAAAGCTCAGCCAAGCATCATCACCTCAGCTTAGTTTCTCAGCCTGCCCCTGCTCCATCTTCTCTCTATGCAGCAGTCCCTGTATTAGCCTGATTGAGGGTCTTCACTCAAGAAGTACATGCAAGTACATGTGGATGTCTGTGCACATGTGTGTGCATATGTGAATGTATATATCTGTGTGCATGTGTATCCACATGAATTTGTATGTGCATGTGTGCATGTGTGTGTGTGCGTGTGTGTGAGTGTGGTCGTCAATGAATGTCCCACAGTCTCTTTCCTTTATGTACACAGACACACAGACACACACAGACACACACATACACACACATACACACACACACACACACACACATACCAGGGTTTGGATATATCTACATTTGGATGAGCACACACCAGGATTCGGATGTGTCTACCTGGCTGCTCTCAATCACAGGCCCTGCTTCTGGTATCTTCCAGCCCTAATATCACTCTCAATATTTCCTCCAGTGGATAAATTTCTAATCTATGACTGATACCCTGGGCATCCCATCATCTGGCCATTTTACATTAGTCAAATTTCATATCTTTTGCTACTCACTGATGGTGGGGCTTTAAAATGGTGATTAAACTCATGATTGATCCTCCAGTCTGAAAATGTGGGTGCTATTAGCCACAGCTCAGTAGAAACACCATGGAGATCATAGACGCTGCTGTGCCTACAGCTCTTGGTCCAGGAGCTGGTGCCAAATTCTTACTGAATACATGGGGCTTCTTCTGTCATCATGAGCCCACAGAGACATACTGCACAGCCTGTCTGCTAGTGACAAACACTTGCACCTGACAGTTTGGGCATCTTTTCCTTCACTACCTCTTCTTATCCGTTTGCCCAGTAAGAACAGAAAAGAAAAAGGAAGGATGAACAGAGGGAGGAGGGAGGAGGCAGAGTGCATGACCCTTGTGCCAGCTGTGAATTCTTAAAGACACCCATGGCTGCCCTGGGACATCAAAGATTTCTGAGCACCCTGCCCTCCAAGCCTAATGTATACTGTTTGTATGTGTATCTTTACACGTGAGTCTTTTCACAGGATAGCCCTTCATTAGATCAGGCCAGGGCTCCAGCATAAAGGAGTGTGGGGTCAGGTGACGACAGCCAGAAGTCAGGACTCTAATCAAGGCAGTCTGGACCATCTCCACTGCAGGAGGGAACTTAAAGGAGGGTTTCTGGAGCCCTGGAAACCTACTTTGTGGCAAGAAGTCATTGACTGACCAATGGTACTGCTCCTGTGAGCTCTTTAAGAAGGATCCTGGATGATGGCAGGATATCAGAACAGGAAAACTGGACAGGAGATATTTGTATGCTGAGGCACAGACCCAAAATTGTTGGAGGTAGTGGAAACAAGTTACAGCTAGAAAGAAAGGAACAGTCAGGAAACTTCTGGAAGGATTTTAAGGAGCATGGGAAGATAATGGCCATGCCATTAGTAATATACTTTAGGTTTTAAAAGTGTTTAAGTTTATTTTCTTATTTTATGTGTGTCGATGTTTTGCCTGAACGTATGTTTGTGCATCACATGCTTGCAGTGCCCATGGAGACCAGAAGAGGGTGTCAGATCCTCCTAGAAATGGAGTTACAGGTATTTGTGGATACTATGTGGGTGCTGGGAGTCAAACCTCAGTCCTCTGGAAGAGCAGCCAATATTTTTAGCCACATGGTAAAAATCTTTAAAGACATATCAATAAGAACCCAAATTTCCCAGGTGAGCTTCAACCAGTGATGGTGCTGCACGAGCAGGTGTGTGGACCCGGCTAGTCACATGTTAGTGTGCTTCTAAAAATGGATACGGCTGCAGGTTTTTAAGTCTTCAGTTGGATGTGTTAATGATGCATAATTGGCTCTTGGATTGATGTAGTTGAAAAATGTGTGCCCATATTCAGAAAAAATAAAATGCAAAAGTGTGTAGTATGTTGGTGTTTAGATTTATACACAGTCTCAGGTTTAAACAGTTAAAAAAACAAAAAGTCAAAATAAAGTTACATTCTGTTCCCAACACTTCCCAAGACCAACTCTCCAGAGGTATTTAAACGTACAGTTAGCTCCATTTTACAGTGGCAGAAAGTGTAAGTGGTTAGCCCAAGGCTTGATCAGGGAGCCTGAACCCGTATTCTTGACAGCAGATGTAGCCTGTTACTGTATTAGCCACTTGTGCCTGGGTCCAGGACTGAACATGAACCACTGAAAGTCACCCAAATACAGGGAGCTCTCTATGTGCACCAGCGCTGGAAAGGCTAGGAGCTAGCCTCGGCTAACTGGCTCTTGGAAGTGTCCCGGTGTCACTTCAGGTCTGAGCTTGAGTAGCAACAACAAAAGCTGTGTACTTCCTGTCTGGTAAGAAGCTTGATGTCCAGGGTAATTGTAGGTCAGCAAACGACAAATCATATCCTGAGATAGGGGTGCCAGCCTGTGGTTCTGGACTGGCAATCACTTTACTGGGGGTCTCCTCAAATGCAAGAGCACGCAAGGCCTGAGAATCTGCATTTTGAGGAACTAGGGGAGGCCTATGTTCCAACAAGCCTTCCAAGTAGGAGTCATGCTAAATCGTGGCTCCAGGCCAGGAACATTGGAAATTTGTTTCTCGATGGAATTGGTTTATTGCATTTTTACTATTGTTGATTTTTTAAAAAGATTTATTAATTTTATGTCCACTAGTGTTTTCCTTGCATATGTATCAGTGTAACCTGTTTGTGCCTAGTACCTGCAGAGGTCAGAAGAGGTCATTGGGTTCCCTAGAATTGGAGCTAGGGACCACTGGGAGCTGCCATGTGAGCACTGGGAACCAAATGGAGATCCTCTGTAGGAGCAGCAAGTGCTCTGAACCACTAAACCATCTCTCCAGCCCAGATTTTGTTTTTAACGGACACATAGCAATGGCACACACTGGCTGGCTCTGGTGTACCACTCCGATAGCCGTGTCTTTGTGCAGCACTGGCTGAGGTAGAGCTATGGCACTCCGTCATCTCAAGCGTGCGGCTCTGGAGTGAGAGCCTACAGAAGCCTCTCTCCTATGCTAAGTGCCATATTATTACCCATAGTGCCCCACTGTGCCAAAGAACACCAGGTGCCATCCTCCTAACTACCACAAGTCTATCTACGGCACCTCTCCAGAGCTCAGCTTCTTTAGACACTTGAGTGCCGCTGAGCAGTGTATGTCTTTCTGGGATTGGTTGAGCTCATTTCGCATGTCCTCCAAGCAGATTCTGGCTTGAGATGCTCCTCTTTCTTTAGAAAATGACTATTCTAGGTTGAGTTTAGGATTTGAGTGATTTTTTTTTTTTTTTAATTTTTCAGGGTTAAAATGATTAGCCCCCCTGGTCTGGAGTTAGTCATGCTCTCTACTTGGCTTTCCTTTCTCCTAATCCCTTTACCCCAAGCTCTTCTATCAAAGCTTGTGCTTAGCTAAAGGCATTCACTCTTCCCACGCCAACCTGTACCCTCCTGATAGAGAGCATGGTGTGGCACAGTGGCCTAAGCACACCCCAAGTGTGATGGTTAGTTGGCGCTTGGTGGCTTCACTGAGACTTTCTTGTCCCATGTTCGCCGACAACTGTCAGCTGTGCTTTCTATGCCCCACCTGTCCACACAGAGTACCCAAACGACACAGCCCGGCTGTATCAAGGCCTCTCTGCTTTAGATTCCCCTCCTGATCGGAGTCTCCATCCTGCTGGTCTGACTCACTGATCTTCGGATCAGTTCAAAGCTCGTGTTCCCTAGGAAGGCCTCGGCAGCCTGCGTCCTTCCTTCAAATTGCTCACACCAATAGAATCCCTTGTTGTGTGGATTAATCATGTGCGCGTGCGTGCTCTCTCCTTCTTCCTTTCTTCACGCCTTTTTTTCTTTTTGAGAAGGGTCTTGCTAATGAAGCCGACACTAGCCTGGAACTTCTTCCTCAAACTCAGGCTCCGTCTGTTTCTTGCCTCCGAGCGCTGTATTGCAGGTGCACGCCACCCCTTCCTGTCTACATGCTTTCTCTGAACTGTAGATTTGAGCCCATTGACGTCCAAACTTCCGGTTCATTTATCCCTTCCAATTCAGCCATTCAGCAAAATGTTGTTTTGACGTCTGCAGAGGCGAGGCCGGCTTCTTCAGAAATACCTCAGTCCTTCAGGGCCTCATGGCAAGCCTCCTTCACTGCCACCTTGGTAAGAATGTCACAAACATCGTAGAGCCGCATCTACACTCTGGGATGATTGTGTATTCTTCATTGTTCCATTGTAGCACAAGCTATCTCTGAGATAGGCCGCTGGGTCATATGGTTAATTTCATAAGAAGCTGCCGGAGTTTTCCCAAGTGCCGGTAACATTTACACTCCCACCAGCGAAGCATGACAGCTCCCATTGCTTCACGTTGCTTTGACATTTAGTGATGACTCATTTTTAATGTTAGCCACTTCAGTGGGTGTGAAGAAGGCTCTTCCCATAGCTGCAGTTTGAGTTTCTCTGGTAACAAATGATGCTGAACACCTTTGCATGGGCTTTTTCATGTATCTGCCTTTTATGATGTGTCGTCTTTGAGTCCTTTGCTCATGGGAGGGGTGGTTCTTTTAATTATTGAGCTAATGTCTTTCCAGTATGTGGCTTCCTTTTCTTCCTTCCTTCCTTCCTTCCTTCCTTCCTTCCTTTCTTTTGTATATAGCTTTTGACTTTTAATTTAGGTAAAAGCTAATCTATCAAGTTCTGGTGATGTGTGCTTCCAAGGTCATGTATAAGAATCTGGTGTTTAGTAAACCTTCCATTTGTTCCATGAGTTTTCTATTTGTTTCATTTCCTTCTTGCATAAAGAACTCAAATTCCAAAAAAAAAAAAAAAAAAAAGAATATCCTCCTGTTTCAGGGTTATGAAGGTAGTCCTGAGCTCCAGAGTTTCAATGTCTACATTTAGGCCTCCTTAGGTCTTATTAGACTTAATTCTGTACAGTGAGAGGTAGGACTGGATTAGAGTTTCCCAGTTATCTAGATGTCTTAACACCATTTGTCCCTGTTGCCATACTGAATTTCCATAGGATATCGGTTAACTGTGGGTGTATAAATCTGCTCCCAGTTCTTAATTGTCCTTAGGCCAATATTATGCTGTCTTGACTTTTTAGCTTTTTAGTAGATCTTTAAATTAGATAGTATGGGCCCTCCAATTTTTAAAAAATTGTTTTAGCACTAATGGTCCTTTGTATTATGATGTAAATTTTAGGATGAAATTATTAATTCCATAACAATGTTGGTGGTTTTGTTGGGTTTCAGTTTAATACATACATCCAATTGTCATATTAAGACAGCCAAATACTGGAAAGACATTAGCTCAATAATTAAAAGAACTACCCTCCCAGGGCTGGAACTACAGCTCTGTTGTTACAGGCTTGGCTAGTGTGCACAAAGCCCTGGGTTCAATCCAGAGACCCTAAATTGCAATTAGTTGTCCATACCTGTAATCCCGGAAATATCAGTATTTCAAGGTTATCCTCAGCTACATAAGGAGTTCAAGACCAACCTGGACCTCATGAGATCAAGGTGGGTGGGTTTTAAGTGTTCCAGTTTATGAACATTGTATATTCTTCCATCGATTTAAATCCTCAATTTACTTCAGGAACATTTGATGACTTTTAATGTAAAGCTTGTATTTTATGCCAAATGTGTCATTACATGCTCTGCAAATGACATTGTTCTTAAATGCAGTTTCCCAATTGTTTCCTATTGGTCAGGAAATGCATAACATACAAGCAAAAAGACCAATAAGGTGTAGATATATATATATATATCAACCACCGAACAAACAAAATGAGATAAAAAGTCTGCAAAAATCTCATTGGTTTCACTCCATATTGGGCCTGCTGCTGCTGAGCATGGGGCCTACTCTGAAGTGTGGTTAAATATGCCCAGTAAGATGTCAATGAAGAAAACTCATTGTTTCTTTGCAAGCAGGGGTCAATTACATATAACTTCTTAGGGGTGGGAGCTTGTGTCTGCTTCTTCCTCTCAGCACTGACCCTGGGTGGCTTGAATCTGTACAGACTCTGTGCCTGCTACCATAGTCTCTGTGTGTTCATATCAGCCCTGTTGTATCTGGAGAACTTTATCTCCTTGTGTTCATTCAGCCCCTCTGGCTCTTAAAACTCTTTTGACCTCCATGGTTCCCTGAACCCTGAAGACTGAGTGTTCCAAGGTCTCTCACTCTCTTGAGCTGGAATTCTGGATTCTCATCAGACAAAGATCTTTAAAGGACTCCGGAGTGAGTGGCTCCTTTTGCTTTCCATGTCCCCTTAATAATCTGCCTCAGTTAGCCCAATGCTTTTTGAAAGTTACCCATAATGTTACAAGTGACAGAACTTTATGCTGTTGTTGCTGAGCAGATTTAAGCTGGTCAAAGAGAGAGGTGCTGAGAGGAAGGTGGGCATCTAGACTGTTTCCATTCGGAGATACTGTCAATCAGGCTGTTGTGAATCTTGGTGTATAAATATCAGTTTTCTTCCCTGTGGGTAAATGGTTAGCAGCAGAATTGTTTAATCACAGAACAAATGGGTTGGCTTTGTTTTGTTTTTGTTTTTTATTTCATGAGAAGATTCTGAATATTTCTGTTTTATATTCTTACTAAGCAATCATATATGAGTCCCAGATACTCTATAGGCTTCCAGAACTGAGTACCAGCAGATGTAGTCATACATATGATAGTTTTCATTTTTATTGCTGACCCACAATGGTGAGCACACTTCACATACCAACTGGTTAATATTGGCTTTTTATAATATAAAAAATCATAAAACATCTTTAAAAATCTCTAACCTAAAACTTTAGGAGTTTGTTTGTTTGTTTGTTTTTGGTACTTTATTTACATTTCGAATGTTTCCCCCTTTCCAGGTCTCCCCTTTGGAACCTCCCTATTCCCTCCCCCTCCCCCTGCCACTATTGGGGGTATTCCCCCACCCACCCACCCACCCACTCCCGTTTTCCCTCCTTGGCATTCCCTTATACTGGGGCATCTAACACTCTCAGGCCCAAGGGCCTCTCCTTCCCCTGATGGCTAACAAGACCCTCTTCTGCCTCATTTGTGGCCAGCACCATGGGTCCCTCCATGTGGATTCTTTGGTTGGTGATCTAGTCTCCGGAGCGTCAGGAGGCAAGGCCAGTTGCCACTGTTGCTCCCTCCATGGGGCTGCAAGCTCCTTCAGCTCCTTCAGTCCCTTCTCCAACTCCTCCATCTGGGACCTCATGCTTAGCCCAATGGTTGCTGTGAAGTGACTTTTGGGTATTCCGAACTTTTGGGCTAATAACCACTTATCATTGAGTACATACCGTGTTCATTCTTTTATGACTGAGTTACCTCGCTCAGGATGATATTTTCAAGTTCTATCCATTTGCCTGCGAATTTCATGAAGTCGTTCTTAATAGCTGAGTAGTATTCCATTGTGTAAATGTACCACATTTTCTGTATCCATTCCTCTGTTGAGGGACATCTGGGTTGTTTCCAGCTTCTGGCTATTATAAAAATGGCTGCTATGAACATAGTGGAGCATGTGTCTTTGTTATATGTTGGAGCATCTTCTGGGTATATGCCCAGGAGTGGAATAGCTGGGTCCTCAGGTAGTATTATGCTCATTTTTCTGAGGGTCTGCCAAACTGATTTCCAGAGAGGTTGTACCAGCTTGCATTCCCACCAGCAATGGAGGAGTGTTCCTCTTTCTCCACATCCTCACCAACATCTGCTGTCACCTGAGTTTTTTATCTTAGCCATTCTGACTGGTGTGAGGTGGAATCTCAGGGTTGTTTTGATTTGTATTTCCCTGATGACTAAGGATGTTGAGCATTTCTTTAGGTGCTTCTCAGCCAGCATTTTGCTGCATCCAGGAAACGTACCTCCGTGTTGAAGACAAACACTACCTCAGAGTAAAGGGCTGTTTGTTTGTTTTTAAGTAATCAAGTTGTAGTCAATCTTTTGTGAAATATGCTCTTTAAAAATGTCTCCCCTGAGCCTTTGACGTTTTCATTCCTGTTGTAACGGTGCCTCTGAAGGACCAAAACTTCCCATTTTGATAGTGCCCAGCTTATTACATGTGTGTGGCCAATGCTTCGATGTTGCTGTCTGTGTCCCGCATAAGAACCCACAACGTATCCAAATCACACTGGCTTTGGTTTTCTTTTGGGACCCTGTGGTTATAAATTTTATTCTTAGGCTTTGACTTATCTCCTTGGTTTTTCGTAAAGCTGTAGTTGTTTGTTTGTTGGGTTTTTCTTTTTCTGCATCTGCCTGTTTCTATACCACGTGCTGACAAGCATCTTTTCCCCATTGAAAATCTTTACACATTAGTCTAAAGTCAATTGACTGTCTAAATAGTGGTTGCTTTTTACTCTCTCTTCCTCGGATTAAGCATTTTCTATTGATCAGCTTCATGTTCTCTGGCCCTTCCCTCCGTGGACTCCAGCTTGTTGTGTTCTCTGGCCCTTCACTCTGTGGACTCCAGCCTGTTGTTTACCCCAGCTGTGAAGTCTTTGTTATAATAGTACAATTTCAGTTTCCTCATTTCTATTTTGAACCCTGTTTGTGGCTTCCATCTCACCACTGGAATTCCCCTATCTCTTTCCCATCATGCCCCTCTGTTCTTGTGAGTCCTTGAGCATGGTTGTAACAGCTATTTTAGGGGCCTTTTGTTAATTCTGGTGTGTGCACCACCTGAACATCCGCTTCTATTGACCACTGCTGTCTAGTTTACATGTCTCATTTCCTGCCTCAGTAGTCTGGCGGTGTTTTGTAGTGGGGTGGGTATTGTGAATGATACCTGGCAGGGAGTTGGTGTCATGTTGTTTTCCTTTAAAGGCTGTAAGTATTGCTTTTGTGGTCTTCTAAAATGCTGGTGCCTATTCACAATCCTATTATGAATTTTCTCTAGGACTGGTCTATTTCAGTTCAGTATTTCTCATCAGCTGTGGGCCTGACTCTCAGCAGTGGCTTTCAACTGAGGGTGACTCGCCACCTCCTATGGCATTTTGCAACTTCTAGAGACATTAGGCTGACAAGTGCTATTGGTAACTAATGAGTAGAGGGTAGAGCAGAAGCTAAATGGTTGCAAACACAGAATGGCCCTACCCCAACAAAGCAATTATCTGCAAAATGCCTGTAGCTAAGTTCAAGAAACCCAGTGGGAAGAGAGAATTCTTGCCTCCTATTGCACAGACTTTATGTGGCCATTTTTAATTTGAGGTGGGGAGAAGAGATGGGCGCTTCCTAAGTAGAGTTAGCTTGCTGCAAACTTCTGATCTCCATGTCTCAGCCTCTGGAGTGTTAGAATTACAGTTGTGTATAGCACACACAGCTCTGTCCTCCCCTGCCCTCCTCTCCCCTACCTTTCCTTCTCCTCTCTTCTCTTCCTCCCATTCACTCCTTCAGGTGCTGGGAACCATATCCAGGACCACATAAATGCCACTGAGCCACATCTGGCCCTTCTGCAGTCTTGAGTGAAGTGTCCACCAGCATTTTGCCATTCTCATAGTGTCTGGTCTTTCCACTGAGTATTTAAGGACTCACCAGTGGCTCTCTGCCAGACTTTCACCAAGTTCCCATGGGGCATGCCCACCATGATGGCTGGGGACCTTTTTGTCTCTGCAGCTATCCTGTCCCACATTTCCAGTAACTTCAGCAGCCTAGACTCTCAGTATAGCTCAGAGGACTGCTGAAACTGTCTTCTTTGGTCAGTCCTCTGGGTGGGAAACCCTGCAAACATAGGTCTCTTCCTCCTTGAGGTTGCCCTTCTCTCAGAGACCTTGGTTGTGCCTTGTCCAGAACCCAAACCCAAAGCAAGTCTGATGCCCAGGAAGTTGCTAGAGGCACAGCTTCTGGAGGTCATCTTGGGGGACTCTACTTATTGTTCTGGGCCATGACCTGGGTATTTCCATCTAGAAACTGTTGAGAGACACCAATTGAACTCTTAAGTTGAAACTGACTATTCTAAGTCATAATGAGTTGAGAGGGCACACTTCTTCTGTAAGTCCTCAGATGCCTGTCATGGATTGCACTGTTCATATGCTTCTTTGATGGGGGTGGAGGGTTCCTCCACATCAAGACTGTACACACTGAATTGACAAAGCTGGAGAAGATAATTGTGAATGGCCCATTTAACAGAGTGGTAATTGAGGACCCAGAAAGACCTCAAATTATCTTTCCCATGGAAGAACCAGGTCCTACAAGTAGGCCAGCTTGATTTCAGGAGCATCTGTGAAGACTAAGTGGAGAGCCATGACTCTGAGATCCCTTTGTATAGTGTGGTATGGATTCTCCCTCTGCTTGTTAGCTGTCTTAGTACCTTTCTATTGTTACAATAAGATGCCATGGCCAAAGTGAATTATAAAAGAAAGCATTTAATTTGGGACTTACAGTTTCCGGTGGTTAGAGTTCATGACCATCATGGGAGAGAACATGGTGGCAGGCAGGCATGGTGTTGGAGCAGTAGCTGAGAGCGTCATCTTTATCCACAAGTAGGAGAGAGATAATTGGAAATGACATGGGCTTTAAAAACTTGAAAGCTTGTATCTACAAGACCACACCTCCTAATTCTTCCCAAATAGTTCCACCAACTAGAAACCAAGTATTCAAATATATCAGTCTATGGGGCCATTTTCATTCAAACCATCACATTCTGCTCCTTGGCCTCCATAGGTGTGTGGCCATATCCACAACGCAAAATGCATTCAGTCCAACTTCAAAAGTCCCTATAGTCTTTCACAGTCTCAACGCAGTTTAAGAATCTGAGTTTCTCCTAAGACACAGGCAATTCTTGATTGTACCTGAGACTTATCAATGTTTTCAATGATCTCTAGAAAGTGACCGTCTATGAAGAAATGGCAGGTTCATAATTCACCTCAGAAAAGCTAAGTCCTATGCTCAAAAGTACAGAAGTGTTACATCAACCATAATAATAAGGTGCTCTCCCTCCCCTCTTTTAAAAGAAGATTCTAGAATCAGGGGACTGCTAACAATTTTGTCATAGCTCGGCCATGACTTGGGCACACAATTTATAAATCACTTCACATGTCTGTGCTCTCTTTACTGCTTTATCTCTTGTAAATATTCACAGAGCAAATCCAGATTCAAGGTCTTTGAACCAATATGGGGCCATGCAAGCTTTAGAATCCCATGTTACATATTTCCCTTTTGGTTCAAGGGAAAGATGTTTAATGTAATTTTCCCCCAGGCTATACTAACTTTAAAGAAGAGGTCTATGGGTAATTTGAAATAAGCCTTTCACCCTGGAATCCTCCAAGCTCATCTTCACAGTGGTCATAGCTCATCTTGCCATGGACCATTACACGTCCTCCATGCGAGGAAGCAGGTCTTCCTTCAGTGTCAGGTTCATACGAGGCAGACTCAGAGAAGATGCCCAGGCATGGCTTTATCCTGGGCTTCTGCTGCCTGATCAGTACTTAATACAACTCTTTGGAATTCAAGGTTGATTTATTAACCAGAAACAGATGCTTCTTCATCTGAGCTCTTTAAATAAAGCACCATGAATGTAGACCGACACTGGGGGAGTCTGAATGAACAAAATGTTAAACTGACTTACGTTGGTTAATCTTCTCATTGTTGTGACTAAGTTCCTCCCTCACGAACAACTTGAGAGGGCTTTTGGTCCATGGTTTCAAGTGGTTCAGTCTCCATTACTTGGCCCTGTATGCTTTTGCAGAACTCCAGAATGGTATGAACCTGTGGTGGAGGAGGCTCTTCACGCCATACAAACAGGAAGCAGAGAGAATGATACAGGAAAGGAAAAGGCAAGAACCACCCCAAGGCCATGTCCCAATGAACTGCATCCTTCAACCAGGCCCACCTCACCTTTTACATCTTTCACATTATAAAGTCATCAATGGACCAGTTTACTGCTATGTCAGAACCCTAATGTTCTATGGTCTACACAGAGGCCCTTGCAGACCCAGATGTGCTTAACTAATTCCCTAGGTGTTTCTTAGCCCATTCAAGCTGTCAGTCAGAATTAACAGGCTAATACTTTGCATTTTGCAAACCAATGTAGACCCACGTTTCATTCTTAAAACATTCTTCGTAGTCCTTGGAACCTTAATCAACCATCTTTCACCTATGTCCTAAATCTTTCCCCTGTCCTGCATCTTTGCAGGACCACTGCCTTCTAGTGTATGTCCTACACACTGAGAAACTTCTGCTCCCCACCTCTGAACATGCTCTACCTCAGCTTGGAGCACACTTTCATTGTACTCGAGAATGGAGAACTGGAGAACACCAGAGCTCATTACTGTTTACTCTTCTTGCCTGAAATAGAGTTTCAGGCAAGGCTTTCCCAGTCCACCCTTCCAAAAGAGCCCTGCCTGCTCTCTCTTACCCATTGCAGCCCATGTTTATTCATCTGTGCATTAGGGATCTTAATAGTACATAATGGTTGTAAGAATTAAATGAAGTAATTGATATAAAATGCCTAGCACAAGGCCAGTCTATAATGAGTACTTAATAAATATTTAATAGTGTTGATGCTATTATACCCTATTCCTCAAGCCACCCTCCTTTGGCAGTTTCTGCTCTGGCCAACTCTAATTCCAAGGGCTTCATGGCATACTTAAACCGGGAAGCTCCTCCATCGAAGCAGCATCGCAAAGCAAGAACAAGAGGCTGACGATGTGGCTCAGTGGTAGAACACTTGCCCAGCATGTGAAAGACCCAGCTTTAATTTCCTTTCACAAAAACAAAAGGAAATGAAGGAGGCCAGAGAGCAACCAATAGAAAAGATAGAATAGGCCTCCTCGAATGAGCCAGGACCCTTGAGACTCTCAAGGCCATTCCAGTGTTGCCATTAGGTTGACACAGCTGTGCTCAGAGAGAGTATTTCTAAAAGTATTCCCTTCGTAGATGATGCAGATGAAACCTGGAGAAGCAATGTGTTTGACAGAGACGTTACAGCCTAAAAAAGGGTAGGCAGGGACCTCAAATGTCCAACAGAAAAAGAGCTGATACCCCTGAAGCTTTCTCAATGAAAAGCCAAGTCTCCTTGCATAATATTGCTTTCTATCCAGTGCCCTTGCCAAAGCAGAGTCATACAGGGGCACAGGCAGGTGCTCAGCCAGGGGAGTCTCTCTCTGAAGGCTACGAGACTGGGTGTATGCACTTATAGTCCTCTGACCAGTTTGGCTCTGAGTCAATATAAATGTATTTAATATTGGCATTTTTCTCTTCTTCCCAAAATCGTGTTATTTACTGACTGTATTGATTGCAGTCATGTTTATACTGGCAGGAATGTAATTTATCTCATTGGAGTCATCTGTGTGGAAGTAGCAAGGTCCTAGTGGAAGCCAAGACATTTGTTGGCTTGCCAGCAGCTCATCTTTATTTACCAACAATGTGTCTCTTCAAAAGCCCTGTTTCTGAGATGAATATAGACACACTGTGGCTTGTAGACATCATTCCAAGTTTCTTAGAAAGGCAAGGAGCTCAAGGGGAGAGTATAATACAAAGTGTGCTTTAGATGAGGTTGTGGCTGGATTCTCCTCATCACGGGGCCTGTCTATGCAGAATGCCACCATTAGAAGCATGCTCTGAAAAGAGGAAGGCACAGCTAAGTCTCCTCAATCCCATGAGGTGAAAAAGCTGCATTCATGATTTTGCATCTTCAAATACAGCAAAAAGCCTGTATAACCCAACACTGCAAGAGGTGAAATAAGTATTAACATATCAAAATCCTACAGAAACCATCTTTAGTTAATTCCCAGATGGCTCCCAGTCATTCCTTGCTTACCATGTTTTGAACATTTCTTCAAAGTTCATATATAAGATTTTTGTTGTTTGTTGTTTGTTTTGTTTTGTTTGAGACAGGGTTTCTCTGTGTAGCCTTGGCTATTCTGGAACTCTCTCCAGAGGCCAGGCCTCCCTCCACCTCAGAGATCTGCTGGCCTCTGCCTCCCCGGTGCTGGGATTAAAGGTGAGCATCACCATGCCTGGCTAGTGTATTAGATTCTCAATCCCTGGTGCAAAAGTGCTGGAAGGTGGAGCCTCGTAGTGGATATTTAAATCACCAAGATCCTGACCTTAGGAGTGTATTAATGGTAGCTAATGGAATATACAAGAGCTGGTAGCCAAGGGTAAAGTCTTCTCTCCTTTTCACACCTCCTCTTTACCTACCCTTCTCCCCTCCCTTTTCCTTCATGCTTCCCCCCTTCTCCTCTTCCTTCTCCTCTCCTCTCCTTTCCCCCTCCATTTTTCAGTCTCTCCTTCCCTTTCTCCCTTCTGGTCTTGCCTTTTCCATGGATTAATACAGCAAGAAGATCCTTCAGGTAAAAGGCCCTTGATCTCAGACTTCCCAATCTCTAAAATGGCAAAGACTAATCTCTTTATTAGTTACCTTCCCCAGGTATTCTGTTACAGTTTCAGAAAATGGACTAAGAGAAAATTGGTAGCTCGAACACATAATCTGAAAGCACATAGGCAGCTGTGGATCTAGCCATGAGCCACAGTGGAAAGTTTGAAAGGACAGGTGCAGAAAAAGTCCAGATTGCCACAAGTGAAGGTTAAGGGCAGTGCTGGGGAGGGCTCAGAGAAAGATAGAATCCCCAGAAAGAGTGGAGTCCTTCTGACAGATCAGTCATAATGGAAATAGTGTCAGATGGAGGAACAGTGAGGGCTCTTGTAATTTCTAGTCCAAGCATAAAGACCTGCTGCTGGAACCTGGAGCATAGCCCACCTTTTTTACTCTCACTAGCTACTCTGTAGGGTGGTGTCTGTGATCTAGAACTCTGTGGAAGGCAGAGTCAAGCAGGATGTGTGAGGGAGTACAGTAGGAGAAGCTGCCATGCACCAAAGCATCCATGATGCTATGTGAGTAACAGAATGAGACAGAGAGAGATGGTGCCGAGATGGATTTACAACTAAAGGGAAGCAGAAGAGAGAGACCCGGAAAATCTGGACATGTAAAAAGGAGGAAAAGCATGCTAAAGAGAGAGTACCAAGGGTGGGGCCAAGGGATGGTGGCCAAAGAGCATGACATAGGTAGGACAAAGTCCTGTTGTAGACACATAAACTGGACTAAGACAGTTCTTATGCCGAGTCAATGCTTCCTGCTTTGTATCTGTCCCTGTTACATGAAACCTATTTGTGGAAAGACAGAAACTAGGTGGCTGCCATCCCCCAAGATGACCATGCTTTGGATCTTTGATGCTGGTGGTTCCCACACTCCTACCATGTACTTCTTTCCATTGGGACCTAAAACATAAAAAACAAAAAACAAAACAAAAAAAACCCCCTTGCTTTGTTGCCCTAGGCCCTACTTGGATGTTAGCCCAAGTCTCCTGTGTCTGTGTGGTAAGAGATAAGTACTTATTATATAAACACATAGATACAGAGAGACAAAATACTTATTTGGTATGTCTGGCTTCCTCATAAAGACTGATCAAGCCCCTCTGTGTGTTGGTCAGGATGCTGGGAATCTAGTGAGCAGTGAAGTAGGCTTTCTGCTATCACAGGGCTAAAAATTCAAAAATGTTCAAAATATACATGTTATTACAGATTGTTCTAAGGCCCACAGAGGTGGGCTTGCTTTTGTCTAGTGGGCACAATGTCTGAGCTGAGCTCTGTAGAATGAATAGAATTTACCCAGGCATAATAGAAGATTGGGGGTATGGGGGATGCTCAGTCAGGGCAGCTTTGAGAAATAAGATGGAACAAGACAGGAAAACAAACAAACAAACAAGAATCTAGGGCCAGAGCAAAGGGAGAAGATTCAGGGTCTGCTCTGAGCTTACTGGCTTTCACATCTGAGAGTTAAGTTAGAATCTAATTTGAGGCTCAGCTCTATCTGGGTGTTTAAACTAGGGCAGCAGAGCAGTAATCTCCCACCTCCCCATGCGCTTAGTTCCCTGCTCCTGTCTTGCTTGGTTCTCAGGCCACCAACTTAGCCACCAGCAAGAATCATCTCATCAGATGAACCTCTCCAATGGACAGGCACTGCTCTCTCAGTGACTCCATTTACAATCACAGTGATAAGATAATCATTGGCTTGACTTGACCACATCCTTACTGTCCCTGCACTCCCCAATTGGGATCCGACAGTTCAGTTACTGAGTCAGACACTGGGAGGAGGAAGGAATGGTGTCAACCCCACAAAAACCACAGCCTTGAAGTGGTACCTCAAGATGAAGACTTGGCTGCTGAGGCCACTGAGAAGACATAGAACAAGCAAAACTGTCAAATTCCCTACTGTCATTACCTTCTAGCACTAAATATCATGTGGCCCTTGTGTGAGTGGCGATTGTGTGAGTGTTTGGATGACATGACATGGCAACCTTTGCTCTATTCTGAGACCTAAGGCCTTCCCCCCTGCTCAGCACATCCTTCTTTCTACTTCTCTTGGTGTTAGTATATCTTTTGCTCCCTGAGACATTACCTCCTCGAGCACCCATCATTCTTGTTCTTCAGCTCTACACGAGCATCTACTATAGAGCTGTCCCAGATCATGGGGTGTGCCCCTACCATAGGCAGGCCCTGACCCAGGAGTTCTGTCTGAGCCCAACAAGCTGTCTCTGTCTAATGAACTGAGAGAGGGGTTCACAGGCAACAGAAGGACAGTAAGAGACAAGTTACCTTTAGAACAGGGAGAAACATTGACCCAGGCCATGGCAAAATGAAAGCACTGTCATTTAAAGGCCAGACCATCATCTCTATATGAAAAATTAGCTGGGAATGAATTGATACGTAAAAGAAAGGCTGGAATAGGGTAAAAATGTTTGGTAGGATAAAAATCTCTTCGAGACACAGCAGAAAGTAGAGGCAGCAAGGCCAGAAAAGAAAGGCGAATTTGGCTTTTGAGATGTGTTTGTTCTCTCATCCCTTCTAGAATGGAGTTCCCAATAGAAACGCCCTTCCAGTCTCCTCTTGGGGAGCAGCCAGAAGAGACCGTTTAAGTTCATACAATTCGGAAATGAAGGCCACAAGCTGCTAACCACAACTCAGACAAACTTCAGGAAGCTTTTGAGTCCTGCCTAGAAGGGGAAGAAGTGGAGGCCCTGCACTTCACAGTAACAACAGACTGGAGTAAGTGAAATTACAGACACACAAAGCAATTTATTTCTTTGCTCATGGAGAAGGGTAATAACTTATGTTTGTTCACTACTAACTGTGCAACCAACTATCGCCTACTTTCTGAAATACAGTGTACTAGTAGAATTTTTGATTCATGGCAAGGGCAACACAGAAGGAAATTTGTTACAGTTCCCAAGAGGAAGGAGCTATACCATGATACAGGATGACATGGGAAGTCGCCCTGGTAGGTCAGTCAGGAGGCAGCAAGAGAAGGAAACTGTGACAAAAGCCTTGACTGAGGTCTCCACAGCTGGCAAAAGCAAAGTAAGTTTAGGACTAAGTAGAGAACAGTGTCAGCAGGCTCTGAGGTTTGGCACTGTCCTTCGTCCTGGGGTGATAGGTTAGCAGTGATCCAAAGGGTGAATGAGGTCTTGATAAAGAAGGTAGGTGGCTGGCCACTGTGATGGTGAAGGCACTTGCCATGCCTGGGGACCTGAGCTCAATCTCCAGAGCCCACATCATAGAAGAAGAGAGTTGACTCCTGAAAGTTGTCCTTTGACCTCCACAGTAAGACACACACACACACACACACACACACACACACACACACACACGTAAAAATGAACAGAGGGGGATACACCTTTCCCTAGTGAATTGTTCACGTTCTCTGAGTTAGCTTATCTGTGACCTCACATATCCAAGCACCACCAGACAGAGAATGAAAGACTTGTTTGGTATCAATGTGTCAGTCCACCAAGTTTTAATCAGAAGACTGTGGGAGCTCATTCTTTATGGTTTATAGTTTATAAGCAATTCTTTTGAGCTATCATCTCATTTTGAAGCCCAGCCTAGTTTCAAGCTGATAATGCTCTAACCAGGTCTGGTGGCCCACCCCTTTAATCTCAGCACTCGTGAGGCAATGACATGCAGAACCCTGAGAGTTTGTGACCAACCTGGTCTACATGGGAAATTCTAGGCCAGCCAGGGCTACATAGTAAGACTCTGTCTCAAAACATAAAACAAAACATTTAAGATCCTTCTGGTTCGGCCGTGACAAATGCAGGGATGGCAGGTGCACATGACAATGTGCAATTAATTATCAACTTAACTTTATTATTAATTATTGCTATCCTTTGTTGATGATTACCAAAGAGTTAAGAGTAGATTCTCAATCCAGATCCTTGGTGTTCTAGCTGAGTTACTTTATCACTTAGCTGCCTGGGTCCTCATTGGTGATAATGGCACTGATCTCCCAGAGTGATCAGAGGGTTAAAGAGTTCACGCTCCATGTGCTGGAGGACCGCTAGGTGAAAGTCAGCTAGTTGTGTGCATTGAGATGAAGCTGGAAATGCTGCTTTAATACATAGCTCAGTGAATGATAGTCTCCAGGGGAAAGACCAAACCAGAAGCCACACGCCACTCTTCACTCTGATCCAGGACTTCTGTCCAGGGTCCCCTGGGTGAATGTGAAACCTCCTCAGCCCTGGAATGGCCCCACTACCTGCTCAGGAAACCATGGCATGATCAGATGACACAACCACCACCACCACCACCACCACCACCACCACCACCACCACCACACACATGCCTGAACCCAAAGCTCTTAACTCCCTGTTTCCCCAGCCCCAAATGCTAAGAAGAGAAATGATGGAATAGCTGTGGACAGGGGCTCTAGCCTAAGTCCACTCAGGCACTAAGTAGGTGGATGCCCAAGCGAAGTTTCTATCCCTCCTTAGTTAGATCTTAGTTTCTCTAATGAGAAATCATCTATTAGAGAAGGGGTTTCTTGCTTCTTCATGCTGAGGTGCTGCGAGCCAGTCAGTCCCTAGCACCAATGGACACTAGGGCACATCTATGGTAAAGAGTCAGTGGTTTTCTTCCTTAGCTCAGGCTCTTTCAAGGCCAACAGCCACACCAGGAGTCTGTTTTTCTCGTGGCTAAGGCTGGTCCTTGAACCTCCAGGTTCTCCAACTTCAGTCGGAGAAGCCACAAAAGCCACAGCTCAGACACACCCTGAAAGTGGCTGTGCTGTGTGCTTAATGGGGCCTTTGTAGGCACTGGGAACTGAAGAAGGAGAAACACTGAAGTTTCCTATCCCTTCTCTTGGCCCATTAGGAAGCCAAACTGGTGTGTTGGATAATGGTCAGACTAAGCTTTGTCGGTTCTTTTTGTTTCCTCCAAAGGGGCCATAATACCAGTTTTCAGGAATTTGCATCTCGGGCAAAACTGGATCCATGTCGTGTGCAAAGGAGATAGCTAATAACTACATTTATAGACGGGTTTCTTCCCCTCAAACCTTCAGGGGTACCTCAGAGAGGCAAACTCCCAACAGGAGAACGGCCAACTGCCACTCAGACAGGAAACACTGACAGGACACTATAGACTGACAAAGGTGACAGCTCAAGGCTGTGGTGATGCAGTGTAGTGACACACTGGCCAGCACTGGTCTGTGTAGCACAAGTCTTGATAGCACATCAGAAAAACCTAACCTGATAGTGTAAGCATCAAGAGCTGGAATATATTGGTCCATCTGGTTATCCACAATTCAGCTCCAGACATTGTTTGGTCCAGGGTGCAAGTGGTGCACATTTACCCTTTCCCCCTATGTGGAAACTCCCAGACCTCTGTGTTTCTAATTGAATTAGCAACAAAAGAGAGAGTCTAGATGCAGCATCCCCAGCCAGTCTCTTTGCCTCCTGCTGACCATGGTGAACTTCTGATAAGAATGTATCAAAGGTGTGGTACCACAGACAGTACGTACATTTATCAGAGGTGAGTTAAGTGCTGGGTGGGGGTTGTGGATCCCACAGGAAGCAAATCACAGTAACCTTAGATGCAGTTCCTCACTCCCAACAGATTCCAGATGCCTCTGCTGTTGGTACCAGGTCTTTTTAATTAAAGACACTCTTTGATTGTGTTAATCCCGGCAGTACCTGGCTTTCTAATTCCTCCCCTTTCTCTCTACCTAGGAAAGGTTTATGGGCCACTCTGGCCCCAACTGGGTTGTTTTCCAGGAGAAGAACTTTCAATCCTTCTACGCACAATAATAAAATATGATACAAAACAGGCCCGCGTCAATAAATCTACAGGAGAAAGGTCAGGTTTACATGGCTGGACGGGATTGGCAAATACATTTGTTCCTGCCACGTCTGTGTTTAAATGCCACCCTCGGATGAACCTGATGCTGAAACACACTTTGGAGTTTGATGAGATGTCACTTTTGCTCAGCCCTGATCAAATAAAATGAATGAAGGTGAAACAAGAACACAAATATTACTTCTGTCGTTTTTTTATTCATTACAGGAATTGGGTCAGTCGGGGAGGTTTTTTCTTAGACAAATACCAATGCCAGCACAAGGTCACCCATTGATCTGCCAACCATCAGACAGGGAGTCCTTTCAAGCCAGAAAGGGCATGTCACCAGAGAGTAAAGACCAGGGCAGCACCCATATAGGACCAGCCTCCTCTACCTTCAATGTACCATCCAGCCCCATGGCAGACATGATTCTCTGCACTGGGCAAGCATGGTTAAAGGACAAGGCGGGATTCT